>CM034712.1:392391-404490 GCA_020142125.1 Phrynosoma platyrhinos | reverse complement strand
CCTCTCTCTGGGGCAGTCCAAACTATTCCACAAGCCTTTGGGGGTCCCTGGGGGTGGGCGCGGGCGACACACAAAGCCTGAGCAGCCCCTCCGCCCTCAACGTCTTCCTCTCGGTTGACCATCTTGGGGCGGCGGCGGGTGAGTCCATGTGAGTGTGGTCCTCTTCCACCACCACCACCCTCTTTTTTTTTTCCACAAACAAAACTGTGACCTCAAAGCAGCAGCAGCAGCAGCAGCACTAACTCTGGACTCCCTCCACCTGCAAGCCCCCAGGGGTCACCTGTGGAAATGGTTACGTTGTGCACATTTCCCCCTCCCCACTTTGTATTTTAAGCCCAAAACATACCAGTTTGAAATACTTGAATCATGCAGGCCAATATTATAATGTGAAGAGTCAATAGATTTACACTTCCAGATAGTAGCACTATAGATAGTGAAAGCAAACATACATTTTAAAAAAAAAAACAACACGCAAAACCATACGTAGAACCGGTTTGCTTTTCATGTCTTTGGTCGTTTTTCTCTCCTAGTTTTTGGGGTTTTTATTTTGCAACTAACTGATAACTGTTGGAGTTGGATCTTTTAAAGCTTTGCACAGACCCTGCAATATTTGAGGAGGCGGCGGTGGCGGCAGCAGAGATGGGATTCACAGTGCGTGGGTCTTGCTTCCCAGAGGGCAGCAAAAGAGAAACGGGGCGCCCCTTCACCCCAAAAGGGAGACCCCGCTGCGCTTTGGCTGTCCCGCCTGACCAGCCATCGGTCGGCCGTCGCGTGGCAGCCTGGCAGTGCCAAACAATCGAGCGAGCGGCCGACGGATGTGAAGACTAACGGAGGATTACAAGTAAAAGGAAAAGACAAAGTGTTAATTGCACCTCTCTGTTCATGGGGAATGAAACTAAAGAATGGAGCTTTGCGGTTTGTGAAACTGCGCGCACAGCTGTGACTTGCAACCCGGCCGGTTCGCCAGGGCCGCCGGGTTCTGCACTTTCAAGAGGCTTTTGGGTTGTTGTTTTTCTTTTTTAAAAATTGGGGGGGCCTCCTTTGTCAGGGGCACTGCCTTGTTTACAGATTTTGTTTATCCTTTATCTTTCTTTTTTGAGAAATAATGTTTACTCTTCCATCATTTAAATATTTTTTAAAGAACGATTTAAAAAGAAAAATATGTGGATGATAAAAGATGCTTTCGATCTCTGGGAATATCGAGCAGTGTTTGGCCATGTTCCATTTGTGTTGTTGTTGTTGTTGTCGTCGTTGTTTTTCTATGCCCAACTCCTAAATTGAAGAGCATGGCTCTCAGGAAATAAGTGAGAAGAAAAAGAAAGAAAAACCAAGGTTCCCATAAAAACTCCTTGTAGTTTCTTATAGTAGAAAAATAATAATGATGATAATAATAATAATAACTTTTTAGCACTGATTAATACTTTGCTGTGTCAAACTTCTTCTGCCAAAAACTGCTTCCAATCGCTGGAGTCCGACATTCTGTGCGTTCAGATCCTGTCTTTTTAATCGCAGGGGGGCAGGAAGGGTGGTGCTTGGTTCTTAATCTGTAAAACCCCCCCAATAGCCACAGCCATTTTGTAAAGCCCACCCTCACCCCACCTGGCCCCCAAATTGCGTGGCGCTTTCTCCGCTCTTGTGACTGTATTCCATGTTTAACCTTAAAAAGCTGAAGTAACTATGCAGACTGTAACCAAGGTCTTGGGCTTACAGAATTTTGTTGTATAAATTTTAAATGTTGAAAAGTTCTTGCAAATACTTTTCTTGTGAAAGTGTTAAATCATTTTACTCCCTTTTTTATTTTCTCTCTCCTTTTTTGGGTGCCACAAATGGTATTATTACCTGAAGCTTGTTTAGTTGGAGGACAAAAGACTAAACAAGGATAAAAAAAAGAAAAAAAAACCTTTTAAACCGTGCCGAAAGATGCTCTCATTTCATTGCCTTGATTCTAACTGTTGTGTCCGAAGATGCAAAAGTCGTCAGTGGCTTTTTAACTGTTTACAAATAGAGTGTGATTGTAAAATGTACAGTTTGAGTTGTGTTCAAATTATGAAGTTTCTCCAGATATTAATAAATCATGACATATTTTTTTTGGCTGCTTAATGGTGGTGTGCAATCTTGTTTGACTCCTTGTTCTCAGTACTACTTACTGCCTTAAAATTCCCTACCTGTGTATGTTTGGCTTAACTACCAAAGAACTAGAGCTCACACCAGCCAAACTGGCAGTTTGACGGGTTGTGTTTTTTTCTCTTTCTCCCCAAAGGCCACTTGCAAATACAGAAGAGCACTTGCGGGGGCAAATAACACATTTTGGAAAAGTACTGCCATTTAATACGTCTATCACAGCTACTTTACACACAACAATTTAATCGGCGCTTGCTCCTTGACCTTTCTTCCGGCAGTCCCTTATCAGACCTCTCTTTCCGTCAGGAAGATCCCGGTGTCTTCTGCTCCGTTGGCCTTTTTGCTGTTGGAGGCCGGCCGTCCCGAGGGTCCTTCCCTCCGGCAGGGAAGTCTGCTGGCCAGGTCATGCCCAAGGACCCGACGTCGACCAGAAGGGATGGTCAGTAGATCCGCGCCGTTTAAGGGTAGCCGCTCCGTCTCTGAGCTTTGTCACCGAGGAAGTTTTTGTTTTAAAAATGCAGTTGACTAGGGCTGCAGCTGCTGAGTGTCTCTTTGGAAGAATTCAGGCTGTCCAGCTTCTCTCCAGGTTGACCAGCTCCATTCCCTCGCAGCAGGAATGAGGTCGCGGTGGGGCCTTGTGCTGTCCGCAAAATAAAATAAAAGGAGAGGAAAGTGGGTTACGGCAGTCGGACGGATACTCAGGGGTTCCTGTGGCTGAAAGGATCCCTCAAGTACACAATCTGAGGAAGAACGGCCAAAGCTAACGCTCGATAAATTTGAGGACCAGCCACAGAGAACACCTGGCACCAGAACTCCCCTTGGGAGGGTCTTCCAAGGCAGCATCTTTCCTCTCTTTCTTTGACAAGATTGCAGTTTGATGGTATACATATTAAGGAAGCAGGGGCCAAGGGTTGTGCTGGACTTGGGCTTCTGTGTGGGACCAAGGTTCAGACCCCCCTCAGCCACACAAACCTGGGTGACTTTGGCCAAGCCGGAGGAAAGCAAAGTGAAACCTCCTCTGGATAAATCTTGCCAAGAAAACCCCAGAATAGAGCCACTGTAAGGCAGAGCTGACTTTAAGGCACCTGACAACAACAGATGATAGAAATGCTGGTATTCAGACCTACAACTCACTCATTCAGGGCATAATTCCCTGCTAATTGTGGTCTCCCTGACTGTGATTTCAGACCCTTCTGTTTCTGTGCAAAATCCTAAAGCAAACAGGCAGCAGGGAGAGAGGAAATGAGCTGGGAAACCAGCCTTCTGGAGGCGGCCGGAAACCTCCGTATCTGCAAAGTTCCCTTTGCAGCCTTGAAAGTCCATTTTCCTCTCACTCGCCCACAAGCAAGTGATGCAAGTAGCTTATTTTATCTCCTTCTTTATAGGGCATACATAGTGTGTGTGTCTGTGCCTTCAAGTCGCCTGTCAACTTATGGCGGCCCCACGAATTTCACAGGGTTTTCTTAGGCAAGGAATCCTCAGGGGTGGTTTTGCCAGTTCCTTTCTCTGAAATATTTCTTACACCACCTGGGATTTGTTGACTGTCTCCCATCCAAGTATTCTCCAGGGCTGATCCAGCTGAGCTTCCAAGATCAGATGGGATCCGGTGCTGTCAGGGTATTTGGGGTCCCAGGGCACAACATAAACACCCATTTATTTATTTTATAAAAGCCAACAACTGCACATAAAGCACTTCTACCCAGGCCAAGGAGTAAGTGAAGGAATCTTGCAATTCTTCCAACCCTGAAAAAAGTGTTTCTTCCGAGGCTCTTAAGCCCTTGCAGCCCCAAAGCCAGTCCAATCCTGCTGGGTGACTTATTTATTTTTTACGAAGCCTGGCTCTCCGGTGTGAGGATGCAAACCCTCCGCTATTTTATCCTCATGCAAGGACAAGTAATCCCTGCTGCTTTCTCCTCCACTGTCAGATAAAATGAACATTTCTTCCCAATACTCTCCTAGTATTTGAATATCCTGAAGTGACAAGCTGGAATGTGTTCAAATAATGACGACCAAGCCAGTAAAAGCTCTGGAAAGCAATGCCATGAGGAACAGCTGAGGAAGCAAGAGATGCTTAGCTTGGGGAAGAGAAGACTTGGGTGACATGATGGCTGCCTTTGCAGATCTGAAGGGGTGCCATGGAGAAGATGGAGGGAGCTTGTTTTCTGCTGCCATAGAGACTCGATCACGAACCAATGGGTTCAAATGACAAGGAACGTGATCCCAGCTAAACAAGAGGAGTACCGAGCTCTTGAGGATAAGAGTTGTGTGATGGGAACACAGGTTGCCTCGGAGGGCAGTGGAGCCTCCATCTTCGGAGGTCTTTAAACAGAAATGAGATGGGCATCCCAGCTGTGCATTCTTGCACGCCTCATGCCTGGACTACATGGCCCTTGGGGGTCCCTTATCAGTTCTGTGATTCTGTCCAGAGATTTACCTGCTTTACCTGTGTTTTCCTGCATGGCAGAAGGGGGTTGGTTTGGATGGCCCTTGGGGTCTCTTCCAACTCTATAATTCCAATTGTTCTGCAAAGAAACATACATGGGGGGGGGGGGGGGGGGGGGGATGGCATAGAAAACATGCTTCCTGTGTATTAAATGTGCTTGGGTTTGGTTTTTTTACACTACAAGGTATATTTCTCTGTAGAATAATTCCTCTGGAACACTTCAGGATATTAGTACTGAATGAAACCTGCAACGCTCTCCCCTGCTCTATCCTTCTTCCCAAAAGGCCTTTCTAGCTCTCAAGAGACCCATTTTTCCGACCAGGGAACCCACCACCGAGGAGGCAGGAGCTCTCCATGGTCGCTGCGGGGACCTGCCTTACCTCTTGCTCCCTGGGAGGGTTGTGGAAGCCGGGGAAGGGGCTCCACTGGATGGGCTTCATGGGCCAGCTGCAGACGGAGACCTCGCTGGCCTTCCCGGAGTCGACCATGGGGTCGTTGGCGCTGTTGGAGCTCTCGTCCCAATGGTAGCCGGAGCTGGAAAGGAAGGAAGGGATTCGTGTGGGTCAAGCTGCCTCTGTCTTCATCTGGCCCGCCGGAGATGGGATGGGTAGCCCTCCAGATGGACTGCAACTCCCAGCATTCCTCACAAAATCTGGGTGGCTACTTTGCACTAGGATAGGAGCTCTCCAAAGCATGCCAAACCCCAGCAAGCTTTTCAGATCTCCAGATTTCCACTTCATGAGTTCCTGACTTTGGAGCGGTATAATTCTCTTACAGACCCACCTGGATCAACTTGGTCTTTTGTGGCCTCTTTATTGAACTGCAGAAGGCTGGTTCTCTCATCAGAAAGTGGCTTTGCCTTCCTCCCTCCAGGAACCCACTCCCTTCCCAAAAGAAGCCATGGCACACTTATCCAGAGAGACGTCCGGTCCTTCTGCCATTTGTTTTGTGTACAGTAGTCATACCCTGCCTTTGAGAGCCAGCATGGCATAGTGGTTTGAATATTGGACTAGGACTCTGGAGATCAGGGTTCGAATCCCTACTCTGCCATGGGAAGAGTGACCTTGGGTAAGTCTCACTCTCTCAACCTCAGAGGAAGACAAAGGCAAACCCTCTCTGAACAAGTCTGCCCAATATAGGTTCCCCTTAGGGTCGCCGTAAGTCGGAAATGACGAGAAGGCACACAATGACAACAGACTCCACCTTTTTCTAAAAGGGGATTCAAGGCAGCTCACAACACAGATGAAAAGAAAGCAGAGCTAAGAACCAATCCTAGTAGATTTTAAAGAGGCTGTTGCACTTGGAAGTCTATCAAAATTGTCCGGTGTCATTAAAATCATTGCAGGACAGAATGATCCCTTTCTCTTTAAAGGAAGGCAGTTCCAGGCCAGGGGTGTGTGTGTGTGTCCCTGGCCCAGATTTAGGGGAATGGGCTGAGTGGGATCACACACAGACGTATTGACTACATTACCCATTACCCTGCATTGTGATAACAAACCCCTTGGAGATGCTGGCCATCAGGATGCTCCTGGGCACAATGCACCAATGCCTTCCCACAGCCACGGTCTCCCTTTTTTTTGGGGGGGGGGGAGAATCAATATCTCTGGTTGCTTTTGGAAGGGGGGGTCATGGCAACCAGCCTCTTCCAGACAGAAGGGACCTCCGGCGCCTGATCCAAACTTCTCCTAATGCCAAGAAAGAGCAGAGCGGCAGCGATCTTTGCTGGACCTGCGGCCCATCCTAGGTCTGACCTAGGTCTTGGTCTGGGGCTGCTTCTCTTGACCCTTGCATCTCAACTCCCTTTTTCCTAATGGTGTCATTTCTTTCCACAACTTTTTAAAACAATACATCCCTTTCGGTGTTTTTTCCAAAGAAGGTGGAGAGCCTTCATGGCAGAAGCAAAACCAACTCCTCAGCTGGGAGCAGAAGGTGCATTTGTGGCCAAGCACTTTTTGGGTGGCATCGATGGGAGGGGGAAGGTACAAGCATCCCATTTTGAATCACAGGAGGCCACCAAAAGGCACAAAGGGCCACAACCGAAGCAGCCGCCCCTTCCGCTCCTGGCTTTGAAGTACAGGAGGAGGAGGAGGAGGAGGAGGAGGAGGAGGAAGTTTTATCGGCTTCCTGCAGCCTGGCTCTTTAAAATGATTTTTCCCTCCGGGTTCCTCTTTCCAAAACACACGCGCTGCCCTTTTCTGTTCAGGGAGTTGACCTTTTCCGCTGGCATCCAAATGAGCCCAAGAGAAAGGGAAAGCTGACCGCGGCTGATAGGACTTGGCTGCTGGCCAGCCCTGCCTTGCTTGGCCGCAAAGAAGGACATCCCTTTGCCCTTCAAAGAGCACTTCAGGAGCGCCAAGGACTGGGTCTTTGAGGCAGTAAGCATGCCACGCTCTTGCACCGTGGAGGGCTGCCCCCTTGCCCCCCTTGCCCCCCGAACCGTCCGCCTTCCCACCAGCCGCCAGGCCGGTTACCTGGGACGCCCCGCGGGGCCAAGACCGTCGTGAGGCTGCTTGCAATAGCCATCGGGGGCCAGAGGCTCCTCTTGGCAGCTGTAGCAGCCGGTGTCCAAAATCTGCAAATGGAGCAGCTCCTCGGAGTTGCTGAAGGCCGGGTTGTCCAAGGAACTGGCCGAGGCCAGCCAAGGTTCGGACCAGTAATGCGCCGAGATGTCGTCCAGGCGGCAGAAGCGCCGGTAGCTGAGGAAAGCAAGGAGAGGTTGAAACAGGTGGATGAAGCCCTGGAGGAGTCTCCCAAAACTCTTAGGGTCTCTTCCCTGGAAAGGAAGGCGCCGGGGCTCCCGCCGGCCTCTTACATGGAGAGCCCCCTTGAAGGGATACGGGGCAGAGGGAGGGCAAGAGAGAAGGGCCCACAGCAGCCTTTTCCAAAAAATGGACACAGCACCGCAAACCACAAACTCGGACACTGTCACTCATTTGCAAAAGTGAACATGAGAGATGACGGCTGGGAAGGGGAAAATTAAGATAGGCCATGGTTATCCCAATGGAGGGTGAGCTTGGAAATGTTTACATTTGGGGCCGCAAGTTCCAAAATTCCCTCATGTTGGCAAAGACACCATGGAAAGTGTGTCTTTGGAGAGCTTTTCCAAGGTTTAAAGAGATGTGCTTAATTTCTAGCAAGGTTTCAGGTCTCACACCTGCCTGAAGTGATGCCCCCTTTCTTTGCCCCCAATTCTCGGGCTGCAGGAAGGAGACTGCAGTCTGCACATGCTCAGAGGCACCCATTCCTTTGCAATCAATCCCAGGGATTAAAGCCAGGGGCACTCCGAGAGCAGCTAAATGCAGGCAAACTCCAACGCTGATGAAGCTTTGCTTCGTTGCAACCCCAATTCCCCGATCCCTCTCCGCTCATGCCCTTCCTTCCTCTGCTCCGTGACATGATGCACCCCACCCACACTTTCCCTGGAGCGTGGCCAAGGGACGGCTGCTTGCTTTTCCCTCGAATGCAGCCCCGGAGGGAGGAAGCGTGGACATCATCAACCCAGCCAGGCTCCTTTCCTCCCACACCATGAAGGATTTTGAGAAAACAGAACCAAGGAAAGCAGGAGGAGGAGGAGGAGGAGGCAGGCAGGGGCAGAGACACCGGGCTGAGAAAGGAAAGTGGAGACCCTTTATGCCACACCGCTGTGGCCCTGGCGCCGAAGGGTGCCACCGGGTGAGATGCAAGGCACTTCCGCTGCGCCTGGCCACTCGGCCACCCACCGGCTCACCTGCTTTTGGTCTGGTCTGCTCTCGCCTCCAGCAGCAGCAGCCGGACCCTGCGGATCACCAGGCCGGCCACAGCCACGCCGACCACCACCAGGCTGAGCAGGAGGCCGCAGGCCACGCCGAGGACGCCCTGCTGGGTCACTTTGTAGTCGCAGCGGACACCCAGGAACCAGAAATCGCTGCCCACGGGGCACCTGGAGACCCAAGGAGAGGACCTCAGTAGTGGCACTGCCCATGTGCACCGTCCCCTCCAATGGTCCTGATTTGGGAGGGAGAGCCTTGGTTCATCCTCTGCCATCCCACTGTTTCAGCTGCTGCTAAAACGTCCCAGGTTCTTTCTCCTCCTCCCTTTGCCCTTGACTTACTTCAACTGCTGCAAATTGAGTTCCAAAGGCAAAAGCCGTTTGCACTCAACCCAGTAAAGGGGGAGAAGAGAGGAGGGATCATGCCCTTCCCAGTAGGCTCAGGCAAAAGCAAACTTCTCCAGCCTCTCCCAGCTCATGAATCCCCTTTGCCATCTTGACCACGCTCTGAGGTTGCTTGGCCACACATGTCCCACTTTTCCTCTGTTAATGTTGGAGGGTATGGCACACGTATTGGGGCGGTGGGTGCGGAGGGGTCATGCATGCCACGGACGGGGTCCCACGTGGGCACTCACTGGCAGACGGGGGTATGGTTGGCCGTGTGGGTGCAGATGCCCTGGTTTTTGCAATAGTCCCGGTGGCACAAGGAGATGCAGATGGCACGGCCGATGCCGCCCTCAGCAACACACTCATAGCCAGCTTGGCAGGAGAAAAGGATGGTGCACAAATCCAGGTGTTTTTCTAGGGGAAGAGAGAGGGTCAGCCAAGGCCAAGAAGGGACCCCAGGAACTGACTGAAAGACCCTGCCTCCCTATATGTGCCCATCCAACTTTCATTAACGCTGGCCCTCCCCAAGTTCTGTACTGGGCATTTTGTGCAGTTTTGGACTGGGGAGGATATTCCCCCCAAATTCCCTCTGCCTCTGACCTGACACCCCATGCCTGGGATGGGAACATTGTGGGGCACCCAATGCTACCTGTGGCTCACTGCCCACTAACCCTCTGAACCTCCAAAAACACCCCCCCCCAAAATGATCTGGGGGTTAAATACACCTTGGAAAAGGCCCATTGCTGTTCCCAAGAATGGCAGACATCCTTAAAGTACCCTCCCTTGTCCTCATGGGTTGCTTTTTCATGGGTATGCTTTTAAATTGCTTTTAATTCTATTGATCGTTTCATGGCATGTGGACTTTTTGCCACATTTTCCTGTTGTATGTGTTTTATATTATTATTATTATTATTATTATTATTATTATTATTATTATTATTATTATTATTTCTAGCCCACCTTTTTCTAAAAAGAATCAAGGCAGGTTACAAGCATAATAATAATAATAATAATAATAATAATAATAATAATAATAACCCCCAAAGTCCACATAACCATGGAAGTCCTAGAAGTTACAACCAGGCGTCTCTTCCAATTGCATTTTTAAAGTGGAAAATGGGGCAAAGCTGCCTTCCGGAGGGGGAGCTCCAGGCCCAAATGTCCCCACCCGCCTTCCTCCATTAAGCCCTGTGCCAACAGCCCCCCATCTCTGGTCATTACAGGTGGGCACAGTCCCCCATCTCTGGCCTCAAAAGTCAAAACCCACAGCAGCCGCACCTGTGCAACTTGGACGCCTGGGTTGCTTGCCCCATCTCCCTTCCCAGGGTCCTTCCAGGCCCCTTCCCCAGCCAAGCCCCCTCCCTTCCCAAAGCTTTGCAGGGCCTTACCCTGGGTCATGCTCCGCAGCACGCTGGCGTTGGCCACCCACAGCCCCGGGGGCAAGCGCTCCGACAGGGATGACCGGTTCAGAGCTGCCCATAGGCCTGGAGCCTTGGCCAGGAAGAGGGCATCAAAGCCCACCACCACGCTCCCCGGCCTGGGGAGGAAAGAGGGCCACGGTCAGCCACTAAGTGGCCACTAGGATCTCACGAATGAGCTGCGTCCATGTAACGATCCTGGCAAACATGGTGGTGGTAGCGAGGGTTGTGGGCATAGAGGCCACGAAGGAAGGAAGGAAGGAAGGAAGGAAGGAAGGAAGGAAGGAAGGCAGGCAGGCAGGCAGGCAGGCAGGCAGGCACAAAGGGACCTGGGGACTAGTTGCCCCTTGGACTGTGCAGAGTGGGGCTTAGGCTTCCCAGGTGAAAACTAGAGCGGCTCTCATACCTCAAAGGCTGCACAACAGAGAGGATTTCGGCAGGAGATGCTTCCGAGTAACAAGCAAAAGATGACTAGACAGAACTATTTACATATTTTAGCAAAACATGATGGCCACTTCTGCCTTCCAGCAGCTCAAAATAAAAGCAACGGGAGAAGATGGAAGCCAAAATATTTTGCTAAAATATTGAAATAGTTCTGTCTGTTCATCACTCTAAGAACTAGATACCACAAGTGATAAGCGCACCCAGAAGGCGGCCCTTTCTCATTACACAGTTATTACATAGTGCTATGATTCCATCCTTTAGTTCCATCCTACAAAATCCTGGATTTGTAGTTTGGGATGCTCTAGACCCCAGAACGCCAAGGGATGTTGCTATGAAAGTGGAATCGCAGGGCTTTAATTGTGCAGCGTCTAAGGGTCCCCGAGGGATGCTTGCACCCAGAGCCCATGTGAAGAGCAGCGGTCCCTGTAGCCTCCCATGCGGTGCAACTCCCTCCAAGTCCAGGAGAGTTTGGGAGGGTTTCCCAGGATCCCCCTGCTCCCTCTGAGCAGCCGGAAGTGCCAGGGCTGTGGCTGCAATGCTCCTTCGCCCTCCCCAAGCCCATGGGAAACCCAAAGAGGGAAAGGTCCCTACCGGATTGTCTTCACTTCCAGTCGCTGGAACCCAGGCAAAGAGGCCAAAAGAGGGGTGACCTAGAAAGATGAGGGGAGAAGAGGGGTCAGAAAGAGAGAGACGGAAAGGAAGAGGATGCCCTCCTCATGCTGTTTTCTGTGGGCACCGGAGGAAACGAAGAGGCGGCTGCCCTCTCTGGAGAGCCTAGCAGGGGTCTGCGCTATACATCTCCAAGTGTCAGGAGCCTTTGGCTCTCAGATCTTTGGGGTTTCAAGCCCCAGCAGCCCCAAGCGGCAGAGGATTCTGGGAACTGTAGCCCAAAGGACCTGGAGAGCCAAAGTTTCTCAAACTTCCCTCTGACCAACGCCTTCATCCCCAAAAGCCTCATCCTTCCCAAGAAGGAGCCAAAATGCTACAGATGGGCAAAGTGGCCTTGAAGACAGCCTTGAGATGGAACCATCTAAATATTCCCTTTTTGCTTTTGGAGGCAATACGGAGAAACATCCGCAGGTGCCAAAGGTAGGTGCCAGGGTTTCAAATAGCACCTGTGCATGCCACCCAGACAGGTCGAAAACCCTTATATTTTGTTCCTGTTCTTCCTCACTAGGTTAAAATATTCTAGGGTAAACAAAATGCATATGGATCTGTACAATAAAGTCGGAAAGATTCTCAACCGATATCCTTATGTCCCCCTCAACAACCCTTTGAAACCCCAAAGACTCCAGAAACGGTGCTGTGTGACTCACTCCCAAACTCACAATCTGGAGGACGTGATCAATTTTGGGTTACAACTCAACAGATGGGGCTTTTTCTCTGAGCAGGGAAATGTCACCACAAAATGATATTTCCTTCTAAATCTGTACAGTTTAACCTCTTGATATAAATAGCCTCCAGATGGAGATAGCCTGGATATTGGGGCAAAGTCTGTTGACAGCCAAAACTGCATCTCCCATTGTTGCCTTTCATTG
>CM034712.1:372061-386393 GCA_020142125.1 Phrynosoma platyrhinos | reverse complement strand
TTTTTTTTTTTTCATAATCTACCTTGAGTCCTATTCATGGGGGAAAATATGGGATATGAATTGAAATACATACATAAATAAATATACAAGAAGTTAGGCCTCCCACTACTTGCTTCCTGATGTTTTTGTTGGTTTCAAGATGCTGACAGGACTTACTAAGCCACTTCCTTTCCTGTCTCCTGCAACTTGTCTTTTAACTTTTTTATCATTAAGTTTTTAAATGTTCTTAGTTTATTCTGCAAATCCTTGGGTCCCATGTTGGGGAGAACAGTGGGCTATCATTAACAGAGATAAATAAAGGACTATAGCCAAAAAGCAATGACTGGGTTGGCTCTCAGTTTACCTGGAAGGTGAAGAGGGCACACTTAGGTGGCCTTCAAAGCTGTTGGCTGGTGTTTAGATGAACCTGCCAGAACCCCACAAAAAGAAGGCCTCCAAACCCACCTTTTCTGGGTCTATTTTGTCGTACAGTTTCAAGACGTAAAGGACCCGCTCTTGGATGCCGTCCAAGGTGAGAGGAGGCAAGTCGGAATAATGGCGAGTTAACTGCAGGAATGTCCCCGAAACCTGTAGGAAAGCAAGTGAGAGTGAGAGGAGGCGGCATATGTAAATTAGCCAAGGTCTATGGGAGCCCTGCCTGGACTCAAGGCTCCCTGCAGACAAAGGAAGCCCAGGAGAGGATCTGGGTTCCAGAATCCCCAGGATGGGCTCATGAGGAGGCGCATCACAAATGCATGGCAACTGGAGGCAACCCTTTGGTTTGGTATGGTGCCCCCTCTCCCCCCCAGGAGGAATCCCTCATGTAGTGACCTTGGGCCAGTCACACTCTCTCAGCCTCAGAGCATGGCAATGGCAAACTGCCAAAAGAACCCTGTCAGGAGACTTGCCACAAGACTGAAACTATTTGAAATCAAACCGCATCGTCCTTTGCTGGGGGAAAGGGCTGTCTCTCATTTGTGAAGCAGAGGGCAACTTTGGGAGTTTTATGTTTTCCAAAGCCTCCATTTCTCCTGGGAAGGCTCCTTTGCTTGGACATACTGGATGGCAGAGAGAGAGAGGGAGGGAGGGGATGATGGGAGCTGCAGTCCAAAAGAAGAAACTTCCCCTGCTGCTCCAGGCCCAAGGCCTGCCTCATCCTGGCTCCCTGGCTGCTGCTGCTGCTGCTCCTTCTCCGTTCCAAATCAAAAGCAGCTTCCCTCACTCTCGCCTCAGAGCTTCCGAAGGCCTGGAGCCCACCCCTTGCCTGCCTGCCTGCCCTTCCTCTTCCCACCTGCGGCGTCCGGAGCCGAGCGGGGCCCGGGACCGTGAGGGGCGCTGCCGCTGCCGCGGGGGCCGAGGCGGAGCGGGAGGCGAGGCGGGCGAGGGCCGGAGGGCGCCGGAGGCAGGCCGCCGAGGAGAGCAAGAGGACACGCGCCGCCATCTTGACCCCCCGCCTCGCCACTGCGCATGCGCCCGAGGAGGAGGAGGAGGCCGAGACCCACAAGCCACCGCGCTCAGCCGGGACTCGGAGAGGGCGGAGAGTATGCAAATGAGGCCGGGATATGCAAATCTAGACCCCGCCCCGCCCCGCCCCGCCCCGCCCCTCCCGGGGAAGCAGCAGCAGCAGCAGCAGCAGGAGCTTCCCTCCCTGGCCAGGATTCTTCAGAGCTTTCCCTCCCTCTGAGGCTGAGAGAGTGTGACTCGTGGGTTTCCATCTCAGAGCAGCAAAGGGGATTTGGACCCTCAAAGCACCACACCAGGCAGGTTTCTTGGCAAGATTTGCTCGGAGGGAGTTTGTGACTTTGCCTTCTTCTGAGGCTGAGAGAGTGTGACTTGCCCAAGGTCGCCCAGTGGGTTTTCGTGGACCAGCTGGAAATCGAACCCTGGTCTCCAGAGTGGTAGTCCAGAGAGGGAGTTTGCCTTTGCCTTCCTCTGAGGCTGAGAGAGTGTGACTTGCCCAAGATCACCGGAGGAGTTCCCAAGCCTAAAGCAGGGACACAGGGAGCAGCCCACAGAGGAGCTACAGAAACCAGAGTCGTAAGGGAACATGGCGGAGGGGCTTAAAGTTGCACCTGGCAGGAGGGAAAGCGGAGGAGGAAAAGATTTATCTCTGGATTTATCTCGTTTAAATAGCTTTTAAAAGCCAGATTGGAAACAGTGCAGCAGGTCTATCAATATGGTTGATAAACTGTGAGTTTTAAAGCATGAAATAATACATATTGGTTCGATAGGCTCTTTTAATTGACATTAACTGTGAAACTCACTGCCACAAGATGCAGCGATGGCTGCCAGCAACGGGCAAAGGATATTACAGAAGTCGATGAATGACCAACAACCCAGGAGCCTCTGCGTCACCCTGGATTTGAGGCCGTTCTCCTTCGTCTCTCTGTGGGGAGATGGGAGGTGAGAGGTCAGCCCACCGGACAGGACAGTGGCCAGAGCGGCCTCGCTGTCTGATCCAACAGGAATCCCCTTTATGTCCTTTCCTTACCACTGGTTCTTCCCCAACAGAAAAATCCTCCGCCCAGAATCAGTAACTTGTAAAGATGGAAGTTTAATAGTTCTGCACATTTAAAACAATGCAAAAATAGGTTGTTTTTTTTTTAAACAGCTCAAAGGCACAAACCCTGAACAAAGAGGTAAACCTTAGTGCAAAAAGTGTATTTTGCACAAGATACCAGCTCCCATTTACTTTAGAGGAAACATTCCAGGAAAAGAGCTGTGCTAGTTACCAGTTCCTCGATTTGCCCTGGGCTGAACTGGCAGTGGAAGAAGCTCCCAGCACCTGTGGAGCTGGTTTATAACAGAATTCCCAGTCTCTTGAAGAAATGGATCCATCATGGAAAAAGAAGCCCTCCCTCCCAGAGCAGGAAATCCTGTCTGAGGATCTCTTACCCACCAGAGGAAGTCCCTCAGGCAGAGCACAGATGGGGTGTGTAGCTGTAGACGTAAACGCTGCCGTCACTTTGCCCAGCAAGCAAACACCTGTCCGTGACTGACCACCTGACCAGAGACCAGTTCCCTTCAGAGTTGGGGGGCAGCATGGCTGTGCAGCGCCCCAGGAATAAATCCCACACAGCAATGGTTCCAGACGTTAGCACGGCCGCTGCAGAAGCATCCCTCACTTCACCTTCCATGTACCTAGTGCCAAAATAAATAAATAAATAAAATGGTTGCCATCATCAACATCAGGAATGGGGTGGGAAAAGGAAAGGCCGCTGCTGAATATCTGACTACCAGCTCCAGTGTGGCAGACCCCTAAACTCCAAGGACATCCTTAAATTCCTCAGGTCCTCATTTGCCTTTGGAGAATGAATCTGAGAGGGAGAAGGCAAAGCTCTTCAAGTATAGCTGGAGAGAAGAGTCCAAGCCTTGCTTGCAAGACCTTTCTCCAATGATGTGAGGAGGGGGGGGGGGGGGGGAGAGAGAGAGGAAGGAAACTGCCCCAGAGCCTGGAGTCCTGCAGCTGACTAGAAAAGTGACAGAGAAGTAGAAAAGACAGAGCAAGCACCACCATCACCCAAGTCTAGCTGCCACAATTTCTGACAGCTGGCCTTCCAGGCCACCAATGAAGCAGCCAAAACTTGCCTTCCTCTGCTGCCCAGCGGGAGGGACAACGACATCACCGTTGCACTCCTGGCCGTCTTGGGGTTGATGGCAACGACCTGAAAGGCAGGGATCCCATGGGCCTTGCTCTCTTTGGCATGCGGATGGCTCAGGACCACAAACAGGAGGCCCTGTTGCCAAGGAAGAAAATCCACAAAGAAAGTCAATTCTGCAACTGAGAAAATGAACCACAGTTGAGGGAGAGGCTTGAGGGGCAGTAAGAGCCCAGCTCTGTTCATAGCGCCAACTCTCCTATCCTGTGTCCATCCCACTTCAGAAGACGTACCGAGTCAGCATAGGCCCTGTGGCAGACAGAGGCAGGGTAGGAGCAGCCCAGAGACATCTTCCTCAACAGCTGCCCAGATGCCAAGTTCCTGAACAGGGAGAAACACACACCACTGTTTCCATTGTCATTGGGCGAGAGAACGCCAGAGCAGCAGAGGCACTGAAGGCTTCCTGGGAAACAGAAATCCCTGCCTCTAAGATGCAGACACCCTTCGGGGCAGCAGTGAGAAACTACAGGCAAGAACAGGACCTTATTTACTGTATACACTCATAAATTTTAGTAAAAAATTGACCCCCAAAAAGTGGGTGACTTATCCATGGGTCAACATAAATGCTGTAGCTTAATTTTGTAAGCTCTTTGGCATCATTTTCCTTTGCTTCATCCTTTGTTACATGCCCTTAAGTTTTGCCCTCAACTTATCCACTGGTTGTATCAAGATCTGTAATTTTGGCCCCGAGACCTGCCTTCAACTAATACATGAGGTTAATTTATAGTCTCATATATAAGGTATTTAGGCAACAGAGAGAGAACTGGCCACGTACTGTGAATCCTGATTTCCAGTCTAACCTTGGGTCATTGACCTATAGCAAGTTGCCTTTTCTACGCCTCTGTTTCCCACTTGTAAATAGGAGGGATTCTTGTGTTCCTAGGATTGTTGTGACAGTGAGGATAAAAGCATAACAAGAATGATACAGAAAATTTGCAAAATTAGTTCTGCATCCCTTCAGCTTTGCAACTGTAGCAAGATGTTCTTTTTCAATAATGGAGGAAGAAAAAACTTTCAGTTTCCAAACAGACCCTACTTTATAACATTAACTAGCAACATAATATATGGATACAATACCCAAACAATTAGGCAGGTCCAAATGTATTAGAAACTGTTTTTAGAAATGTTAACAATTCTGGAAATGTCTTCCACCTCAAAATTTTAAACAAAGGCATGCTACCGAGTTACTTCATTTCAGACAGTCTTACCAGACCACAAGGCAGTTCATGGCTGTCATGCCAACCAAAGCCTCCTGCATCCCTTCCACATCCGCAAAAGCCAATATGGTCTCTTCAGGAGGCATCAAAGTCTGTCTCTCTTTGCTCCTGCAAGAAGCCAACATGGATGTCAACACTCAGCAGAAAGAGCTACAAGGAGCCTCACACACAAGCTAAAAAAATCCATCTGTCCACAGAGGAGTGCAGCAAACATCTCCCTGTATCTTTCATAGATTTGTTTTTGTTGTTTCTATGTGCCTTCAAGTCATTTCCAACTTACAATGATAAGGTGACCTACCACAGGATCTTCTTGATGAGCTTTATTCGGAGAGAGCTTGCCTTTGCTTTCCGCTGAGGCTGAGAAAGTGTGACTTGCCCAAGGTTACCCAGAGGGTTTCCAGGGCTGAGCAGGGAATTGAACCCTGGACTCCCAGAATCCTAGTCCAACATTCAAACCATATTTCTCACAGGAGCTCACAGTATAAAACAGTTCTGCTCAGTCTCACTTCTCACCTTCCCAGTTCTGAGAATGAGGCGACTTCCACCTCTTGGTCTCCGAGGGAGCCGCAGCTGGTGACAAGCCTCCTCTTCCTCAGGCCAAGAACAGCTTTTATCTTCCCTGCTTTCACCGACAACTGTGTAACAGAGTCACCCTCAGAAGAATGAAACAAAAACCTAGCAGAAGATAAGATTCACATCAGCTGGCCTCTTGCTCTGACCCCAGGAGTGTTTACTTGGAAGGACACTTGCTTGACGTAGGCACAGGTACAACCATGGACTGAGCACACCAGTAAAAATGCCACTCCATTTGATAGCACACCCTTAATTTCTTTCCTCAATGGCTGAGACCAGCTGCTTCTCCATGTACTCTGTCCAAAAACCACCTTCCCACACCCTGCCCTCCCCTCCCCACCAGTAAGCAATAACAGCAGGGGTCTCTGGTGGGCCTGGCAACTGCAAGGCAGTGCGGAGATACACAGAGATATAGGATCTCAGCCACCTTGTGTGGTGGGGCTCCAAAGAGTTTCCTCAGCCTAAACAAGTGCAACTCACCGTATCTCCGCAATCTCCAGGGATCCCAAAGCCACACACACAAGGCTATGGACCCCCGGCAGGGGAATGATTTGAATGACTGGAACCTGGAGAAACAGAACAGCAGAATTAGAACTCAGTGGCAATTCCTCTTCTCTCCCATCCTCCCCTAATCTGTAATTTAGAAAGAATCTACATAAAACAGGGTTGGGAATCTGGGCTATTCCAGAGGTTGTTGGACTGCAGTCCCAGCAGCTCCTGAGTCAGCACAGCTAACAGTATGAAGGAACAGTGGATGTCGCAGTCTAACAATACTGAGAGGGCTACATGATTCCCATACCTGACAGAAAGGAGTTGGGAAAGGACAGTGTTTCCTTCGCACTGAGGGAGTCTATAAATTCTGGAAAGGTGAGCTGTTTAATGCATTAGTTGAGCTGGATACACAAAGGCTCCATAATTTCTAACTGCAGACTCCAAAAATATTATTTATCATCAACATTATCTATTTATATAGCCTATTTATATATAGTCTATTTATATAGTTGTTACAAGTGAAACAACAACAAAATGGTTCCTTGCCTTCAAATTTATAATCTAATTAAGACACAAAAGGAAAAAGGGATGCCAATGTGGCAGGGGATTAAGTCCATCAAATAACATAGCAATAAGATCTTTAGGCAGAGCATTTGCATTATCTCCATTTAAAAAGAAGTGGGTAGAGAAATGATTGGGAAAGAGTGAAGACCGGTTAATCTATTCCCAGAGTCCCTGCACCCTTTTTTCTTTCCTTTGCCATTGCTACTATTTAGACACACAGACACCCATTTCAGCCACAGCAAAGAGGGCTCCTTCTACCTTGTTGAAGTGCCAGGTGTGGATGACTGCCCAGTGACCGGCGTCCATGTGCCTCCAGAGGGAAATGGATGTCTCACTGGCTATTACGACACACAAAGCGGTGAAGTCTGCTGCTTCCCACCACACAGTGCCCACGTCCACAGAGGAGAAACCAGAGCAGCTCTGATGAAAACAAGCACCAGGAGTTGAGGAGGGAGGGAGTGGAATTAATTCCATTACCTGCAGACCCACCTGCCCTGCAGATAATTCTCGTCATCCTGGACTGACAAGAGTCAGCCAAGGACATGGACACTAGGTGATGGCCAAATTTTTGCTGCTGGTCTGGGGAGGGGGATGGAAGAGTGCATGAATGCTAAATTGTGTCCTTCAAAGTCATTTTCATCCAAAAATGGCATTCTGAATATGCATGCAGTTCACAGGTAGCAGACTTCTCAGCCTAATCCACCATAAAATCCCAGCCTAATAATCCATCCTCTCACCCTTTCCTGCCATTCAACTGTTTTTTTCTTTTACCTTGAGTTTTGATGTCATTTGCAAGTTGCCTTCTCCTGGGATGGCTTCCAATAATGGTTGCACCAGGTGCTCCACCTCCCCTTCGTTCTGTGATGGAAAATCAACAAAGATTAAGGTGATGAGCCACACAGGTGTTGGGACAGAGACAAAGGCCTCTCCATAGCCCTCCACATTTCTGAAGGAAGCAGAAGTAGATGGCGTTCCCCTCCCGTTTACCTCTTTGGGGGAGTCACTGGAATCCCGCAGAGACTCTCCAGCCAATAATTGCCTTTCCTCAAGGCTTGCTAGTTCCTCTTCAGCCAGCCAACTGGCTCCATACTGGCTTTGGAGCCACTGTCTCCTCATGCCACTTCTTGGGAGGGAGGGAGAAGCCTCCACCAAGGTGCCAGATTCGTCTGTATCACCAGCTTTTGCTTGCCAAGAGGAAGCACAGAATGCATCTGGAGAGACCTGGCTGGCAGGCAAAGCCGGGGAGGCTGGAGTGGTCCCCACCATGGGGAAAGCTGGAGTGGGCAGTGGGCAGCTCACATCCTCCAGGGCTGGTGAGAAGAGCAGTTCATTTGAAGAAAGACCTCTCTTGTGCAAGTGAGGAGGAAGCTGTGACACAGGTGAAGTCTCTTGTGCAGCAGATGTGCCAATGTCTCTGAAATTCTCTCCTGATGCTGATTCTTCAAGACCAGCCTTGCTGGCGCTTGAATGGCCCTCAGCAGTCAAATTCTCTGGCTCTTTCACAGCACAGACCTTGAGTTTTAATGATTTCAGGAGACCAAATTCATCTTCTGGTAAGCAGAATTCTTGAACGTCTGGGCAAGAAGGTGGCAGCCACTGGAGATGGGATGCTTCATTGCTCTGGTTGGAACAGGGAACAGTTCCAGCCTGCTGAGAGAGGTTACTCTCCCAAAGAAGCTTCTCACAGTCTTCTTCCAGGTCCCTCTCAAAGCTAGAGGCAGGCTCAGCTTCTGCAATTACAGGTGAGCTAAGGATTGTTTCTAACTCAGCCTCATGGCTTCTGCCTTCTCCCGGTCCCTTCCTGCCTCTCTGTCTGGCTCCCACACTGCCACCAACCACCACAGGGGTCTCTGCGGCCATGCCTCTACCTGGGCCATCTTCTTCTCTTCCTGGAGTTTCACTGGAAATGAAAGAAACATCTGCTACCTCCGAGTTCTCCAAAGGATCTTGTGAAGGTGTGGACAAGGCCAGGCAAAAAGCCCTCCCCCTTGGTCTCCTCTTTCTCCTGGTCTGCAGGCGCCCCTCACTCTGAACCAGGCCTCCATTGGAAGCAGCACTCTCACAAGAGGACTGGAGAGTAGGAGAAGCAGCAGGAGGTGAGAAAGGAACAGCCTTTGGTGGGCCAGCACTTCCTACTGCCTCTTGGGAGGACAAAACCAGCTCTATGTTACTCTTCTTCTGTGCGACTTTCTGCCCTTTCTTACTTCTCCCCAGATGGCTCTGAATGACGGCCTCCAAGTTGACCTCCCTCTGGTGTCTGGACATTCGCCGCGTGGTCCTCACGTAATATTCCACAGGGAAGAGGAGACCCTCAACCACAGTGCAAGAGCTCAGCACCTTCTGAGCAGGTGTGGCAGGAGGAAGCTGCTCTTCCAGGAGGGAAGAGTCAGGTTCAAGCAGCTTCCCTAAACCCTTTGCCCTTGACTTGCTGGAGGGAGGATCTCCACTGCAGAAGCCTGAGGCCTGAGGGTCCTGGCCTGGGCTTACTTCTTCATGCATGCCACCCCCAGGCACACCAAGGGGAGTGCCACATCCTTCCAAATCCTGGCTGCTCACTGCTGAGTCTGCAAACCTCTCCAGATCTGGGTCTTCCTCTCCTGACTGTGCTTGATCCTCTGCCATCAGGGCAGCCCCCTTCCTGTCACTTTGTAGGTCTTTTTGTGACAGGGTGTTCTTTCCGGCTGAGTTTTTGGAGCTAACGCATGGCTTCTGGTGGCAGGGAGGGCTAAGGGAGAGCACTTGGCTCTCGCAGGATAGAGGACAAGGAAATGGAAGGGGCTCTCCAGTCTCTGCAGGTGCTTCCTGTGGACATTCTGGCCGTAGCACCAAAGGAGTCGATTCACAGCTGCTACTATCTGTTGTGGCCATTGGCATGTCCTCCCAAATGCTGCTGATTCTCCTCTTAAAGACTGGTGACTGAGAATCCCCAATTCTGGCAGTTGCCCTCTGTTCTGGTTGGCACCCAGCATCTCCCCAAAGTGCCTCACTGGCAGATTCTGCTCTCTTTTCCAAAGGCAAGGTTGCCCTCCGTTGTGCTCTGGTTCTGTTTCTTGAGAGATGGGCTCGTTTTTCCACTGGACCAAAGAGAGCTTTTCTACAGTCCTGACTGGTATACTTGGAAACAGGAGTTGAGAGCAAGCAACTAAATTCTTGGCTGAAGACCTCAGGTTCAGGCTTGAAGGTGATGGATGCTGTCTTTGCAGGGGTCCTTGTCAAGCAGGTATTAAAGGAGACCCCCTCAGAGGCTACCAGCGCCATCTGGCCGATGATGGATCCTACAAAGGGAAACACAGAAGAGCTTCATCCCCCATCACAAAAACACACCAGCCTGAAGCATGTTTTAGCCTCAAATTTGAAAACTACAAAACTCTAAAAAGTTTATTTTGACAGGAAACCTAATCCCATTTCTTAAAGAAAGAGTGATTTTTTTCCTCCTAGGTAGTGGATTTTAGAAAATGTCACAGAATTGCATGACTGGAATGCCATGAACTCTCCAGCTTAGGTTGGATATCAGACTCTGAAGGAGCAATAGGCCAAGCCTTACTCAGAGGCAAGCGCCTGCAAGGTGGTTTTCACAAGCCAATGAACACATTTGCTGCCCTTCCCCTATTTTGCCCTGAGCACCAAAGTCCAGCTCAAGAAGCTCAGCTCTTGCAAAGCTCCTGAAAGCTTCTCAGCCCTGGAGGAGAGAAAGAGTGATTTGATAATGGGGGAACTGTGGTTAAGGACAGTATGTTAAAGAGGCAGATACCCACAAGCCCACACCTCTGTCCCCAGATAATTACCTGCACGGTCCTTCTCATCTTCCTCTTGCATAAGCAAGAGATTTTGCTCTGCCACTGTTCTCTTGACATAGGATTTTACCCTTTCAGCTCTTTCGGCACGCTGTGAAGAAACAACAGTGTTAGGGGATAGGATCAGTGATTCACAGTTAAGAGGGGTTTCTGGACCCTTTTAAGCATCACCTTGTGCATGAGGCCTAAATGCCTAGAAAACATCGTCAACTTACCAAATGGAGAAAATTAAGAAAGACAGACATTGCTTTCAACTTACCTGCAACCTGTGGAATGTCCTTCTGTACTCTCTTTTCAAGAAGGCCAGCTTTTCCTTCAGCTAAAAAACAAAGATATTACAAGATAGTCATCACAACCCACTTCACAAACAATGCTTGGTCTAGAGAGGGCAACAGTGTCTGCATCCACACTGCAGGAACAATGCCGTTTGACACCATTTATAACTGCCATGGCTCAATGCTATGCAATCCTGGGATTTGTACTTTGTTGTGCCACCAGAGCTCTCTAACAAAGAAGGCTAAACATCTCCCCAAACTACAGGTCCCAGAACTTCTTAGCATTGAGCCCTGACAGTTAAAGTGGTGTCTATTTCTGCTTTCTATTTCTGCAGTGCAGACAAGGCCAGCGTGAACTGGATGACAAACCACCTGCTCTTCCCGGAGAAAGAGAAACATGGCCACTTGCACCCCCGAAGGGAAGCAGCAACCAAAACGAGGGATTCTGGAAGCTCATTTGCAGCGCTGTGAACCTTGATATTTCAGCTTAGTCCATCCAAAGGCCTTTCACAACTGCACAACGATATAACCATGCACTGCTGCTTTTAAGTTGGTGGGCCTGCAAGCAGCGATGCAGACTTGAGTCAACTGACTTGGGCTTAAGTCATGCCAATGACCTGGCTCAGCCCTGACTTGGCTTGGCTTGTGTGACTTGTATATTTTAAGTGACCGGCTTGCTGTTGCCATTCGCTTCCAGGAGCTGCCAAGCCCAGACCCCAAAGCACGGGGAACAGCAAATGCGTTGGGCGATGGGCTTGAGGCGGAAGGCCCTTCCTTCTAAGGCTAATTTTAAGAAGGCGCTTCCGACGTGCCGCAGGGGCAGGACACCAAGCAGGCCTCAGCCCTCACCTCAAGCCCACTGCCTGCCTGACTCAGGGGTAGGCAACCTTTTTTCCCCTTTAAGGGCCAAGGAGGGACTTCAGCTCCCAGAAGCCTCAACCATGTTGGCCAACAGCTCCTGGGATTCTGGGAGCTGAAGTCCCTCCTTGGCCCTTAAAGGGGAAAGGTTGCCTAGCCCTGGCCCTAACGCGTGTGCTGCTCCTACGTTAAAAGTTGGCTCCCAGACTTAAGGTTCACCTTGAGACTCAAAACTATCTTACAAGGACCTGAGACTCGACCTGAGACTTGGAGCAAAAGGCTTGCCTCCATCACCGCCTGCGAGCACTGGGGACGATGGGTCACAGGGCTTCCCTTGAGGGGCAGCGAGGGTCACAGCCTCCCAGGGGCTGCCACTCCAGGCCCAACAATGGGCCTTATCTCTTACACCCAAAGCACCCAGATACTTCAGAGCCTCCTGAACCGGCAGCCCCGTCCATTGGCACCCCATCCAGTGGCGGGGAGTTCCACAGGGCCTGGCCCAATCCTCTCTCTTTCCTGAAGCAGCTTCCATGTTCTGCTGGGCACTTGTAGCCTTGGAAGGAAGGAGGGAGTCCCCTTTGGGGCAAACTGCAGCTCCCAGCTGGGTCTTATCTCTCACACCCACAAAGAGCACAAACTCTTGGAGGCCTCCCAAACTGGCAGCTCCACCTGTGGCGGGGAGTTCCACAGGCCCTGGCCCAATTCCCTCCCTTTCTCCTTGGAGGGAGCCAAGCCTGGGACGATGGGAGTTGCTGTCACTACTACTGCCGCCTTCCTGACCCACCTGGGCCTTCTCTTCCTGGTCCAGGGCTTTGCCCCGCGGAGCCTCCATTTCCCAGCGCCGACTCCCGCCAGAGCCACAAGGCCGACGCCCCGCCCCGCCCCTTAGCGACGGCGCACGCGCGCTGGCAGGCCAAAGAGGCGCCGTCACCATGGAGACGCCCGGGAAGGAGCGGCCGTTCCCCTTCTCAACCGGAAGTAGAGCTTTCCGGCTGCTCTGATTGGCCGCTGCGGCGGAGAAGGCGGTTCCCCGGACGCGAGGGAGGAAGCGAAGGAGAGAGGAAGAGCCGGAGGTGGGCCGCTGCGACGATGGAGCTGAGCGAGATGCTCTACAACAAGTCCGAGTACATCGAGACGGTGAGGGAAGTCTGGGGACCCTGGGATCTGTAGTCTAGTCTGACAGGGAGGCCCAACTACACATCCCAGGACTCCGTAGCGTTGAGACAGGGCCGTCAAGATGCCAGCGCCTGCCTGCCTGCCTTCCTCGCAGGGCTGTTGTGAAGGAGATGACAGCCCTGAGTCCCGGGTTAGGCTGCATCCGCGTTGCAGAAATAATCCGGCTTGAGACCATGGCTCCATGCTGTGGGATCCTGAGATTTGCACTTTGTTTGGCACTAGAGCTCTCTGACAGAAAAAAAAAAGCTAAATACCCTACGAAACTACTATTCCCAGAGATCCATAGTTTTGTGCAGTTAAAGTGCTGTCGACCTGGATCATTTCTTCAGTGCGGACGCAGCCTTAATTGCGTGTATTGGTTATTTCGTTTTATCTTGTCTACCGAGATAACTATGTTCTGTAACTGTATTGTATAGTTTTATTTGACTGTAAGGCCGTATATAAGGCTATTGACTTGAGTCTGAGCCACTTGGAGTTTTGGAGGAGTGTGCAAAGGCAGAAGCTTCCCTGCAGCATTCCTAATTATGTAGATACCAGGGTCTTGAGGGCTTTTTTTGGGGGGGGGAGGTGTCCCAAAAAGGCTCCCCCCCACCTCCTTCCATGCCTTCTCATTAACCACGCTTGCCTTCCTCTTTCTCCTCAGGCGTCTGGGAACAAAGTCAGCCGGCAGTCAGTGCTGTGCGGCAGCCAGAACATTGTGCTCAATGGCAAGGTGAGTGGCCCTTCTGTGCGGAGGCGGAGGGGCATTTCGGGTAGGGGGCCTCTGTAGGCTCACCTTGGACTGAAGTACATACGCTGCCTTTCAAGGCAGAGGCGGTGGGTGGGTGGCCCTGCTTGCCAAAGCATTTCTTGCTACCACCAGATGAGGATCGCTTGCCACCTCACAGACTGCCTCATCCCTCCAAGTGAGCTTCCCAGGTATGGAAAGCTGAGCTCCATCAGGTGCCCCCGGCCCTGGATCTGTCCGGTTAGGCACTACCCTTCTGGATGACGGTGGTGTGGGAGTCAGCAGGGCTTTGCCTCCAGCTGCTCTTTCCTTCTTTCCTCTCCAGACCATCGTCATGAATGACTGCATCATTCGAGGGGACTTGGCCAACGTTAGGGTGGGACGCCATTGTGTGGTGAAAAGCCGAAGTGTCATCCGTCCACCTTTCAAGAAATTCAGCAAGGGGTAAGAGTTATTTTAGGTCCAGTGAGAGGACGCCTATGAAATGGGGTAGTTTTGATTCTCAAAAGTCAGGCTTCTTCTAGAGACATATAATATTATAGACTGATAATTCCAGTGTTATCCTCAGGCTTTTGGATTTTTTTGTTGATCACACACACACACACACACACACACACGGTGGTATCCCTCTGGAGAGGGGTTCCCACCAAATGAGGGAAATGGCTAGAAGTCATAAGTGTCTTTTCAGGGTGGCACTGCATGTGTGGAGTGTCCTCCCCAGGGACATTTGCCTGATACCTACATGCTGGCTTTTTTGGCACCAAAGAAAGACCTTTTTACTAGGCCAGACTTTCTAAGCATTGTTCCTAAGTAGATCTTGGTTCTGGGCCCAGGGGGAAGCAGTAACTCATTGTCAGAATTTCACACAAGTTTGCCCCATTTCTTCTGCAGGGTTGCTTTCTTCCCGCTGCACATTGGAGACCACGTCTTCATTGAAGAGGACTGTGTTGTCAACGCAGCCCAGATTGGCTCCTACGTCCACATAGGCAAGAACTGCGTCATTGTAAGTGCGGCAGCT
>CM034712.1:335574-351088 GCA_020142125.1 Phrynosoma platyrhinos | reverse complement strand
CCATTGGAGGAGCAACAGACCACCCCAGGCACACCCCCACATGCCAATCTGTGTCTCCCCCACCAGACTGTTATTGTTTGCCTTCAAATCATTTCTGGCTTACGGCAACCTAAGGCTATCACGGGTTTTCTTGGCAAGCCTTCCTATGAGGCTGAGAGTGTATGACTTGCCCAAAATCACCCAGGGGGTTTCTATGGCTGATAGTTTCTCTCGGATATAAAACTAAAAGCCACTTGAGAGGCTGCCAACAGGAAAGGAAAAGGCCAAGGAGACGGGCGGGAGGACAGTAGAACCAGCATTGTTCCATAACAAAAACGGGGGGCAAACATGCCACACACCCTGCCTGCAGAAAATGGCAACCCCTTTCCACATTTCCTCCTGCCAGAGATGCCTCTTTTTGCAGCAGAGGTGACTTTACAAGAATACACACAAGGAGACATTTCTGGACAAGATATCTCAGGTTTCTCAGATGCTCAAGTGGGATGATCTAGAGATGTCCCAATTGAAGGATGGTGGTCGGTTGTTAAGTCTACACACACACACACACACACACACCAGAAAGAAGGCTCCTTCCTCCTCATGGAGAAGATATTGCAGCTGGAAGAAAACAGGAGGAAAACAATGCCATCCGAGGCATGAAATGAAAAGCTCACAGGAGCCACCAGTGAAGCCAACCAAAGCCTACGGCCAACCTCAAAGAGAGCATCTACAGGAGGAATAGCAGGGCCTCTATCAAGGATGCTGGGTTTTAGAAAACAGCACCTTGCACAGGTTTTCAGTCTATCTGTGGATTTTCCTACTATTAAGCTGAGACATCCCCAGTGAGAAAAGATACTCAATATACTCCAAGTCTGCTCCATACAAGGTAAGTGGGCCAAGTATACAAACATGGTCAGACAGGAATCAAAATGGAAAGGAATTAGCCAGACTTCATGGATGCACAACTGGTTTTTCTTTTTCTTTTTAAAGCATAATTGGCAGGAAGACCTATACTTGAAATAGGAGAATTCCCATCCCTCTGAACTAGAACTGATATGTAAAACTTTAAAGGAGAGATATTTTAAAAACCTATATATTTTAAATTCCTAAAGCCAGAATCAAAGCACAAGCCTGCCTCGAAATCTCCCCTCTTCTTCTCCTGAAATCATATCCCGAAACCTGGGCTGCATGGAGAAGAGCTGGCTGGGTTAAGGAGAAGCTACGCTGCACATGCTCAGAGGCAGTGCCTTGTTCAAACTTTCCACTTTCTGAGGCTTTGCCTTGACATTAGACACAGACTCGGGTTCCGGAGGCCAGGAGTCAGATTAGTTGCACCAGCTTGTAGTACCCTCTAAGATCTGGTATACAACTAATTGTGTGAATCAAATTAAGGCATTTATACAAAAGAGGATAAGTTTAATGGTAACTATGCAAGAAAAAAAGGCCTTAGCCAGCAGAACAGGTTCAGTTTTGATAAGGAAGCACTGCATTCAATTTTCCCAAAGTTCATTAGTGAGGGAGGGATGGAGGACTGTTTTTCCTATGGCTTCAAAACTTGGATATGTTTTAGACTTCTAGTCATCTAGTGATGCTTCAATAAGAGGAAAGATTCATCCAAAGCCAAACTGGCTCCCTTCTGTGGAAGTCTACTAGCACTTCTGGTTAACCATTGCTTGAGATTTGCCTCCACAAAAGATACCAGACAGATGCAAAAGCTGAAGCAGAAAGCAGAATGACCTACTCAGCCCAACTGGGAAACCAAAAGAGGTCTTAACTCTGGGTCTAACTCCTCAGGGCTGTTCTCAAACAACAGAACAAAAATCCCAGCATGCTTCTCCCAAGGGAACAAGCCTGGAATGAAAGGCCCATATTCCAGCTCTTTTCCCGACAGGACAAACTCAACTCAGAATCACCACTCCACTCCTTTTGAGCCTCCACTTTCATGGTCTCTGACTACGCTGTACACAGGCAGAGGAAACGTGGTTGGGAAGGCAGGCAGGTGACTTCCTAGAGGTTCAACAAGAACATACCAGACACACGCCAATAAATCCACCACTGCCCCGAGAAACAAACAAGGATCATCCTTCGTCACCACCATGAATCTGAGTTCCAGTTAAACACAGGGGGGGAATCTATCAGCTCTTTAAATCATTGTCTCCAAGAAGACTGCCCATCACTTGAGAGTGCACTCTTAAAATGCCACCTTTTTGCTAAAGAATACAGTCCAGCCTCCCATAGCTCTAGAATGCATGGGGAGCAGCCAATGTTCACACAGACCTTCTTGCCAGCCCCTTCCCTTTCCCAGGAAGGCCTCCCTTCCAGCATATGGTGAACTGGCCAGTTCTCAGAAGGAACTGGAGGAGAACAGCAGGGGCACTGTGGGAAGTGCCATGGATGCTAGGACGATGCAAGCGTACCCTCTCCACTTGCAAAAGAGAAAGGGTCAGGCATCAAGCCCATAAGGCGGCTGCAAGGTGATCTGGTCCATAAGAGAACTGGCCAAGAGATTCTCCTTAGAGAGTCTAAACTCTCCTAGTGATGTCACATGGTGAGAAAATGGCAAAACGAAGCAAGCAACAGGTCTCTTGGGCTTTACGTTCGTTCTCCCCCCACACCAGGCGATGACCCTCTTTCCTCTCAGCCACAGGAAACTTTCATCTTGGCACCACTACTAGAATTTTAATAGGAGTTAAGTGTCTTTGGGTGAAGAGAGAGTGAAAAGCTGCACCATCTTTCTACCAGAAAAAAGCTACAAGGAAACAAACAGACTGGACGATATGGCTTATGAAACCCCAAGTTGCATACTGTTTCAAAGTTTTTCTTTTAATACTATATTAAAAGTAATATAAAAAGGAGAATGAGGGAGAAACCTATTTCTCAAACTCCCAGTCACAAGAGTACCCCAAATCATAATGCTTGCAAACAAAGGATTATGAAAAAAATATCTGTCTCTTGTCCAAATCATGTAGAAAATCCACAGTGGCGTGTCAGCCTGTTCCTTGCAGAAGCTAAAAAACCCAAAGGGGTACGCTTGGCAGAGTTAAAAGTGTATTACACACAGGGGTTTCTGAATTAAGATTTATTGATTTCCATCATGTTTTTGTTTTTAAATATGGTTGAAGCTGGCTGCAGAACAAGGGCGGGTGGTGGCTGCTCTTTTAAAGTTGAAAATAAACTAATGGCGAGAGTTTATCCCCACCTCTGGCGTCCTCCCAGGCCTCTATGAGATCAAATTGATCCAGATGTTCCAGGATGAGCCATGTCCAGGCCCCTCTCCTGGCAGTGTCCTTCGGTTCGAGACAGTCTCCAGTGCCAGAGGTGAGCGTGCCTTCAAAAATACTGCCACTTCCCTAGGACTGTGTCCTTGATCGCGTCCACGTATTGAGTAGGGACCCAGTAGACCCAGTAGTAGGAGGCTTCCGTCGGTCCCAGTTGGAAGGCCTGCAGAAGAAGAGGCAGCAGAGGAGGAGAAGAGGGGGCTCAGCCTTAAATGACCACATGCTATGTCCAACGTCGTTCAACCCAGGCGCAGAAAACCAGTTAGGACAAGGATGAATAGCTCCCTCTCAATACCAATCCTGACCTTTTAGCAGGCTCAGTGAATTTTGTGTACATTGGCCAAGATGATGTTCTGAAATGATGTTCTAGCTAAAGTCTGCCATTGGTGACTAGATAGATATTGTCTAAGGTATCTCAGCAAATCCCCAAAAGGAGAAGATAAAAGAGGGTCAATGCAGCAAAGCGACAGGAAAGCCTATAATAAAATGGCCTTAGCTTGAATCTTTCAGAATGGCTAATGTACACATAATGGTTCTGACTGGCTGCAAGACCAGGTGGGCTTGTAATTCATTAAGGTTTCTTACCATCATGTGATAATCCTCATGTCCTTCAATAGGTTCGCTCACCACATTCTTGATGGATCCCATTGGCAACTTCTCTGTTCTTTCTGTAAGGAAACAAGAAATGTCACAGTCTGAGCAGCACACTTTCCTTTGATCCTCATTTAAGAGCTTTTCCTTCTCAGTAGAAAAGGCAAGCCAGGAAACATTTTTCTCAAAATGGCATGTGAGCTTCTCCTTTTATGTTTACAATCACAGGAACATTTTGGAAAAAGAAATGCTGACAATAGAGGTCCTAGTTTACAGTGGCTAAGTTCAAAGATGATTTCCACATTATACTGTTTTCACTTCTCCACAAAGATATGATTTCAGGAGCACCAAAAAGCACCCACCTTTAGTGCCAATCCAGAGCTGATCTTGTTCAAGTTTAAAGGTGAGCCGGACTTTCCCACCAGACTTGTTGTACATGCCCGATAAAGGAACAGTTGGCAGTCGCTCCTAAAGTGGTAGAGAGCAGAGAACAAGCCAAGTGCTGCTAGCTTTGCAAACAGAAAAGCCATCTTCCTCTGCGCTGCTGCAAGAGTATGGCAGAGAAGGAAGAGCCCAGAAACAATTGCTGGCCTCGGCCGTCTATGCACTCACCTGGACACCTTTGACAGAAGGCATCACATCATCAGGTTTTCCTTTATCTAATACTTTCCTGTGTTGCTGTAAAAAAGGAAAAATCAGAATTGAGATCTAATGAAAGCTCAGAAGGCTGTTCCCTCTGCCCACCTGATATAACTTCTATGAGAAGTTTATCAAACTCAGGAGACACACTCAACTTGTGTGACTCAAGATGTGATAAGTAAATATCAGAGAGTGCTTTGTATCATGTCTCAGCCATACAACCTAAAACACCAGTTTGGAAGTGTATTCATCCTATCAATAACTGTTGTAGATAACATGCAGATTCTGAACTCTCCTCAACAGTATGGTTCTTATTATGCAGATATTCTGGAGATCAGTTTTAGAAAGATAAAAGAGGATACAGTTTAGAACTCGGTTCAGAGAAATGCTAAAAGCACCAATGAATGAGAGGAAATATATTCAGAATTTGATAGTATATAACTCAAGCTTTGTCCACAGTGAAACATTACGAATTAAAGAAAGCATACCTCAAAACTTGCTAGTACTGGTCTACAGCGATAATGACCAAGAGATAAAAAGCTTCAGGGCAACTGACCACTGCAATAAATAAGAGCAAGGGCTCCTTCTCTAACCAGGTCTATGACCAAATTTTCTAAATTTTATCTATTTTTCTAAATGTTACCTAGCAAACCAGGCACACATTCAGACCAGACCACTCACTTTTTGTCTGCAGAGAGGCTCCTTTTTGGTCTCTTCCGATTTCACTTCCTGCTGCGCGGCATCTTTTGGCGTGTTGACGGCCAAGACGTCGTTGATAGTTGAGCCAACCACCATGATTTTTGCTCCGCTGATCACTTTGATTTCTCTTAAGGTCTTCTCCTCCGGCACCAGTCCTTTGAACATGACCTTTTGCATTGCGGGTGGGAGGCCTAGCAAAGAAGGATCAAGAGGGACTGGCCTTAACGCAGGGATCCTTCCAGGGGCGAAGAAGGGACCTCGGGCGGCAGAATCTCCTCAAGGGAACACAGAGGGAAAGAGCTCACCTGTGAGCGAGTGGATCTTCTGTTTCAGGTCAGCCCCGGTGCTGTCGAGCGGGAACTTCAGGTCGTACTTGTTCTTGTTCCAGATGACTTTGAGTTCGACCAGCTCTTTCTCCGAGGTCTCGGCTTCCCCTCCGTTGCTGACGGAACCCGGCGGCTCCCCCGAGGGTCCATCCAGCGGCTTCTCGGCAGAGAGGGAGTCGCTCTGGCCGTCTTCCCCCCCGCAGCCTAAGGACGGGTCCCGGGCTTCTGCTTCCATGCCGGCGTCTTCTGACTCTGAAGAAGAGAGGAGCAAAGGCAACGCTCTGAATGCACGAATGCATGGCAAGGGAGGGAGGGAAGGCAGGCAGGCAGGCGCTTGGCTCTGGGCTCTGGGCTCTTGGGCCGGCGGTCGGTCGGAGGGGAAAGGAAGCCCTCCTGCAAAAGGAGGGCTCTGGAGCTGCTGCGGGGATAGGTGCCCCCCGGGGATAACTGGGCGGTGAGGGGCAGCGAGGCAAGAGTGGGCTCCCACGGAGGCCTCCGACCCTTGAAGGCGAAGGAGAAGGAGAAGGAGAAGGGCAGGGGCTTGGGGGCTGTCCCCTTCTCTCCCTTTGGCCCTCCGGAGGCAGCGAAGGACGGAGGCGGCTTCCCGGGGCTTTCGCTGCCGCGCTCCATGCCCTGGGACGTGGAGTTCCGTGGGACAAGAGCGGGCCTCCTCCGCCGGAGGTGCCGAACTGGGCGTCCCGGAGCTCCTGCGGGGAGAGGCCCGTGAGAGTCCCGGAGGGCGGCCGCTGCCTCTGACCCTCGGCCTGGACCTCGGCAGGCAGGAGGAGCGGCGCCCCAACGGAGCCTCCCTCTCTCGGGGAAACGGAGCCCGGCCCTTTCCCTTCCCTTCCCTTCCCTTCCTCCCTGGGAGCCACCCTCTTCCTCTTCCTCTTCCTCTTCCCTTTCCTCTCACTCTCACCGGGAGCAGCGGCGGCGGCGGCGGCCATGATGATTGTGTACAACCCGCCCGCGGAGGCTGCCGGGAAAAGCGCCTCGCCGCCCCGATTGGCCCTCCCCGGAGGCCATAGCCCGCCCCTTCCGGTCGCGTGGAGGGAGGGGCCTACCCGAGAGGCCACGCCCACTATCTCCCTCCCTGGCTGGGGCTGTTCCCGGGAGGGGCACTGCGGTCCCTCCCCCGGAGCACGTGCAAAGAGAAGCCCCGCCCACCGTCCCAGCCGGGCGCCGATTGGCCGGGGGGCAGCCAATCACTGGCTCCGCCCCCTCCTGCACGCATTGCTCCCGATGGGTCCCGCGGCTGCTGTCAGGGTGAGATTCGCACCCAGCCCCACAGGTAACAGCCGGCGCGGACCCAGTGGGCGGGCGGGAGGCGGAATGGGACTGCAGCTCCCAAGACCTCCTGGCAGAGCCAGCACCAATGGACTTCTCCCCCCCCCCAGCCATGAGTGCAGAGCCCAGCATCCCCAGGCGCATCGCGGGAGGAGGGCAGAGGCCGCAGGGACGTTGTTGGCGAGGCTTATTCGGAGCCGGTGCCATCCTCTGGGGCTGAGAGAGTGTGCCTCGCCCAGAGGCATCAGGGCAGCCGCTGTGTGCCTTCAGGGCTCCCGCAGCCTCTACGTCAGGGGCAGGCAACCTGAGGCCCAAGACAACAGCCATTTTGTAGGCCACCTTTTTCCCCAGAGTGGCTCACAGAAGGAATCCGTTGAACTCTATAACCCATGAGGCCTCCATCAGGATCACATAACCGCCTCAGAAGTGTGCCTTTTCCAGATACAGCCCCATGGGGCCCCTGTGTTTTGCACACTGTGCCCATTCCCATGAAAGTGTGTGAGAGCGGAGTGGCAGGCGGCCCTGGCAGACACACCTCTTGGAACACAGACTTTATATACACTTTTATATATATAGGCCACCATTGATTGTTGCCAACCTTGCTTTATTATCTTTGAAACTGGCAAGATTTACCTATTCAGAGTTGCCATGCCTTCCCATTAGAAGACCAAAATGTGCATCTTCAAGCCAAAGGTTGTGGTGTTCTGTCCAGCTAAAGTGGGAGAGAGAGACCCTTCAGGCAGTTTTACACCTATTTTGTGAACTCATCCCTAAGAAAACCCTTTAAGGCGGTGCCACTTGTTATTGTGTGATGCAGAACACTTTTCCCCTGAGTGTGTGTGTACCAAGAACCAATACCATTTGTGTGTGTATGTATGTGTGTGTGTCTTTAGGTTGTAATGCTGTTTTACTCTTTCCTGGAAACTCTCCCAAGAACCAAGAGACCACCATTTTGAGTAACATTCATTGGTTTGGTACCTTCAGTATTAATTGTGTGTTAGGCCTAGAATACCTCTTTAAACCCAAGTATTACAACCTTGTAATATATGCTAGCATTGTTATGTGCTCACATGAACAATGATTTATAGAATAGCCATGGCAAGACCAGTCCAGATTTATTTGCCTTCTTCCTGAGGGCAACTTGCCCAAAATCACCCATTTTCCAAGCCTTTGGAGAAACTGAAACCCAAACTTCCAAAGCCAGCTCCCTCAAATAAGACCATTGTACCACTTTGTAATGCTAGAGAAAAGGACACCAGGTAGTTATGCAGTGACCCAGGTATGAAGCTGGCAATGTGTGAACACTGTCCCTTAAACAGTAAATACACCAGACAAGACTCAAGAAAAACACAGGAGACTCTGGGTTGGAGAGCCTTTACTCCCAAGGGACAGGACCCCCCCCACACACCTGTTAATGTTATGACCATTAGCCCTAAATATGCCACCCCACTTTCAATCCCGTACTACTGACAAGACTCAAGAAAAACACAGTGATTGAAGCCCTTTTTGCACCTGGTTCTTAACCTTTTTTTAAAATACCTGCAATGATGCCTTTTCCTGCCTCCTCCTTTCCCAGCATCTGCCTTCAGCCTTTCCAGATGTTCTTCCATCTGCTTCCCAGGGCCTCCCTCCTTCTGGCTGAGCACTTCCCTTCTCCCTCCTTCCCAGGATCTCCTTCTGGATGAGCCTCTCATCTCCTGCCTTCAGCTGTCCTTCCTTCCTTCCACCTTCTTCCCATCTTCTGCCTTCAGTGATTTTAGCTCTGTTTTCTTCCTTCAGTGATTTCAGCCCTTCTTTCCATCTTCTGTCTTCAGTGATTTCAGCTCTGCTTCTTTGCTTCTCAGCAGCTCAGCTCCAAATGGCCTCTGGCAGCCTTTGGGGGTCCCTTTTATACACTCCCAGCCCAGACCCTTCGGCCAATCCCCTACAAGCCCCCCCAAATCAGCCAAAACATTGGTCTCTGGCTATGAACCAATAAGAGCCAGTGGAATGTTGGTAAACTGGCCAATGAGAAGTTGTCCTCTTTGAATCCCCCTCAGTCATATAAATAGTGACAGAGTTTGATTAAAACAGTCCAATATGGCAAATAATGATTCTGACTAACTAACCCAACTGCTATGGCCGCTGCCCATGGCGGAGGGGGATGATGGGAGTTGTAATCCAACACATTGGGGAGTGGTGGGAGTGGTGTGGAAGTTTCTTTGGCAACAGTTTCTTCTCTCAAGTGTCATGGCTTCACTGTCAAGAGTAGGCCTCATTTCTACAAAGTAATTTGGCCTCAGTCTGAGGGAAACTTTTAACCTTTCTGAGGCAGTTTTTCTCATTGCAGCAAGGCCTAGCTTTCACAACACACTTATTTATACATTTTACATCATGTTTCAGGCAAATTTTACCTCAGGAGTTTTAGGTTCTCCACAGCAGTGTGACAGAAATAAAGAAAGCCAAGGTTCAAACCCACAAGTGGAGTATAAAAAATGATATAAAGAATAAAAAATGGGAATGGGACAGAAATAAAGCCAAAGTGGTGACAAAAGACAAGTGAAGAATAACAAAGAAGGGAGGTAGAGTCAGGGAAATCTGGCTTCAAATTAAAGTCAAATCAGGAAAATATTGGCCACTAGCCGACATCTTAAAACCCCATTAAAAGTTTGCCTTAAGAGTAGCCTTCATTTCTACAAACTTGGCCTCAGTCTGAGGAAACTTTTCACCTCTCTGAGGTAATTTTTCTCATTGCGGCAAGGCCTAGCTTTCACAACACACTTATTTATACATTTTATATCATGTTTCAGGCAAATTTTACCTCAGGAGTTTTAGGTTCTCCATAGCAATGTGGCAGAAATAAAGAAATCCAAAGTTCAACCCCACAAATGAAGTATATGCAATGATATAAAGAATAAAAGAGGGAATGGGGCAGAAATTAAGCCAAAGAGGGAACAAAGGCAAGACAAATAAAGAATAATAAAGAAGGGAGGCAGAGTTAAGGAAACCTGACTTCAAATTTAAGTCAAATTAAGAAAATATTGGCCACTATCTGGCATCTTAAATGCTGAGGTAAAGGGATTAATCTGGCCAGCTAAGAGTTTCTAGTGTATAAATGTCCTCAGGGTAGCAAATAAATTATTATTTTATTTATAACCTGTTTAAATTGCCTGTTAACATGAAGACCTCTGGGCACTCTATAGTTTGTCAGAAATATTAACAGATCCCTAAGCCTTGAGGTCTCCATTGTGGCAAGGTTTGTTCAGAGGGTTTTTGCCTTTGCCTTCCTCTGAGGCTGAGAGAGTGACTTGCTCAGGGTCATCCAGTGGCAGGTTTAAATGCCTGAGTCTGGATTCGAACCCGGGTCTCCAGTGTCTCAAACCACTACGTTACGTGGGTCGCCATAAGTCAGAAATTCCTTGAAGGCACACAACAACAACAACAACAACAAGGCAAACCTATGGAGGGGGGGAAGGTTGATTAAATGGGGTTTCCTTTGGGCTACAGCTCCCAGAATCCCCCATTCGGGGGCCCACTAGCTGAGGAAGCTTCGTGGGAATTGTACTGAAGTGTATTTATTTATTGAAATTGAATATTTGGATGAAGTTGAGTTTATTTATTGCAAAATAAATAAAATAATGGTAGCAAGGGTTGTATAAGAAGGATGCCTTCCAGTTTGCAGCTCAGAGTTTCCCCAAAGCTGCCAAAGTGGGCCATGAGGTCCAATGGCCTCCCGCTACTGTTTATTTCCAGTAGTTATGATGGAGAGGTAGACTGCCCCTGCCTAGGGAGGCTCTTCCATCTTATGAGTCACTAACAAATAAGTCCATGGATAAGGTATGCAACCACAACCTCTTCCTCCTCCAGCTTTCAGAGTCATCTCTGTCTCAGGTTGGCAAGGAAAAGGTGTGCATTTTGCAAAGATCTCACCTCTCCTGAATAAAATGAGGCCACGTACCGTCACTTGCCCTGTTTTTTGGCAATCCCTTCCTCATACTGCACTTCCAAGAATCCCCAATGTGAAGCCCATGTGATTGCAACTCCCAGAACTCCCATTCACAGCCAGCAGGACTGCAACTCCTAGAATCTTCCACAGTTGCCATAACTGCAGGTCTCAGCAGCTCCTTGAATCCCCTCCCAAAGCCACAGTGACTCCAAGACCCAGAATCCCTTCCTGCAGCTATCGTGATTGCAGGTGGTCACTCCAAAGTAGCATTGAACCAGGGCAGTTAAATCGGTGCCAAACTGGATTATTTCTGCAGGGCAAGCAAAAGTTTGGTGAATGACCTGCCTTTGGTCTCAAATGGCGTCCCTCACCCCTGCCTTCCTTTCTTTCCTTTTTGCAGGGTTTCTGCACCTGGGGGGCCTGCGGACCGCCTTGTACAACTACATCTTTGCCAGAAAGCATGAGGGATGCTTCATCCTGCGACTGGAGGACACTGACCAGAGCCGGGTGGTGGCCGGAGCCGCCGAGGGCATCGAGGACATGCTGGAGTGGGCAGGTGACTTGTCCTCTGTCCACTGCAACTCTTCCATGCTTCCTGGGGTGGCGAGACATAAATTCAGAGCCCTTAAAAAATAACTGGGGTCCCCACAGAAATAATCCATTTTGAGACCAATTTAACTGTCCTGGCTCAATGCCAGGGAATTCTGGGAACTGTCATTTTGTGAGACATTTAGCTTTCTCTTAGAATCATAGAATAGAATCATAGAATCATAGAGTTGGAAGAGACCACAAGGGCCATCCAGTCCAACCCCCCTGCCATGCAGGAACTCCCAGTCAAAGCATCCCCAACAGATGGCCATCCATCTGAATTATTTCTTGTCAGACAGCCATGGTACAACAATAAACTACAATTCCCAGGGTTCCCTAGCACTGAGCCAAGGCAGTTAAAGCGGTCTCAAAGTGGATTATTTCCACAGTGTGTTTTGGACCACAGTGTTAAGTGCTGGTTCCTGCTATTCCTTCCATTGCTGCTCTCCCATGGCTTCAATAATAGGATAAGGGTGTGTTTTGTAGCAGAGAAGTTGACTTTTTGCAATCAGATTTGATGATGGTGAGGATGCTGAGAGAAAAATGCAGCCAAATAGCACCTGGAGAGCTGCTGCGTGATTCCCACCCAGAGCCTGCCTGCCATGACTTTCCACAGGTGCTGGAGTGATTTCCCCTTCCTCCGTTGCAGGCATTCCCCCGGATGAGAGCCCTCGCCACGGAGGCCCGGCCGGCCCTTACCAGCAGTCCCAGCGCCTCGGCCTCTATCGGGCGGCCATCGAATCGCTCCTGGAGAAGGGTGCTGCCTACCGCTGCTTCTGCCCCCCGCAGCGCCTGGAGCTCCTGAAGAAGGAGGCCCTGAGGAACCGGCAGACGCCCCGGTGGGTTGGCATGGGACCCCTTGCTGGGCAGTTGGCGGCGGCGGTGGGGTCTCGCATCGTGCCGTTTAATATTTGGTTTATGTTCCGCCTTTTCTCTAAACGTGGGTCCTAGAATAGCCCTCAGCAAAGGTTAAAACCAAGCTGAAACACAATGATTGCCATTAAAAAGTTTAAGATCATTGTTGTGAAACTCTACTTTGCTGTAATTGTGCTGTGAACTGCCACGGGTCCTATGTTGAGAGAAAGGCAGGATATCAATCTCTCTCTCTATCTCTCTCTTTCTGGTTTACTCACCAAGCCCTCATTTTTCTAAAGTCCTTAGAATCTGTTGCTGGCAAAAGGAACTGGTGGTGCTTTCTGTTTACACTCGAGTAACGACATCCTGCTGTGTCCATTTCCCTGGTGATCGTTCCACTATTTCTCTCTCCTTCCCCTAAAGGTATGACAACAGGTGCCGCCACCTAAGCCCCCATCAGGTGGCTGAGAAGATGTCTCAGGGTACCAACCACACGGTGCGATTTCGCCTGGAGGAGAACGCCGAGCCCTTCTGTGACCTCATATATGGCTGGAGCCGGCACGAGGTGGCCAACGTGGAAGGGGACCCCGTGATCCTGAAGAGTGATGGGTTCCCCACCTACCACCTGGCCAATGTGGTGGACGACCACCAGATGCGCATCAGCCATGTGCTGCGTGGGATGGAATGGCTGACCTCCACCTCCAAGCACCTCCTCCTCTACCGGGCCTTTGGCTGGGACCCACCTTGCTTTGGCCATCTCCCCCTCCTCCTCAACAAAGATGGCAGCAAGCTCTCCAAGAGGCAGGGGGACATCTTTGTCGAGGGGTTTGCTCGGGACGGCTGCCTGCCGGAGGCCCTGCTGGACCTCATAACAAACTGCGGCTCTGGGTTTGCAGGTAATTGCGGCTGTGTAGAGGAAGGCAAGCAAACCAGAATGCAAGCCTCCAAAAATGTTTATTTGGAGGTGGTGGTATCTGTGGAATACACATTTGCATGTGGCTAATGGGCTATGGTCTTTTAGCTGTCAACATGACAGAAGGTGAATTTGCAGTAACACAATGCAGTCGGAGCATCGTCTGTTGACGGCTGCTGCAGATACGCAGAATGGCTGCCCAGAGCCAGTGCAGCAACCTCGCTCTCTGTTTTGCAGAAAACAGGATAGGAAGGAGGCTGCAGGATCTGGTGGAAGAGTTTGACGTGGGCAGAATCGAAAGGCACTCTGCTCTCTTGGACCTGGAGAAGCTCACTGAATTCAACAGGTGGGGAGTGCTCAGGTTGGGCTGGCGCTTCTCCTGAGGCCCTCTTGCCCTTTTCATTTGGAGGGGACCTTTCATTTGTAGGGGCTTCTTAGCAGATCCTGCTCCAGACCACTTGCTCCTCTTGGAATTGCTCCCTTCCTGGTCTTTTCATGCCCTCTAGTTGTTTATGGGGACCCTATCATGAGCTTTCCTTAGCAAGATGAGTTGAGTGGGGGTTTGCCCCACTTTCCTCTGGGGCTGAGAGAGGACGACTTGCCCAAGGCCACCCAGTGGGCTTCCATAGCCAAAGAGGGATTTGAACTCTGGTCTCCCAGGGTTCTAATCCAACATGGGCTCCTTTTCTCTTCAGCCTCCCACTTTTCCTCACAGAAAGCTTTCCAGCTTCCCATCTCCTAGGAACTGAGGTCTTTTTTCTTCTTGTGGAAGGACAAAAGGAGGTCTGTGGCTGTGTGCTGCTGCTGGTGGTGGTAACCCCATGTTGCCTTTGGCTGTACATGATGCTCGCAGTCTCCCTCTGATACCTGCAGCATTATGGGCTCCTTCTGTGAAGGTGGCTGGCTCTCAGGTGGGATCTAATGAGATCTTTTGCACAGGATCCACCTCTCTCGGAGGATCGAGGATGAGACGCTGAGGCAGCAGTTGGTGGCAGAGCTTCAGGCTGCTGTGGAGGAAGCCTATGGACATCAGCTGGAGGACAGAGCGGTCCTGGAGAAGGGCTACGTGGAGCAGGCGCTCCTCCTGAGGAAAGTAAGTCAGTCGGGGAAGGAACTCTCAGAGGGGAAGCAGAGGGCCTTTCCCCACCAACAGTCACCTCTGAGAATCTTCACTTCCCTGCCAAAAAGTCAGTTTCGTGGTGCCTTTTGGGAAGGGAACAGAGAAGGGAGATTCTGCTGTTTCTACTAGGTATTCATCCACCCTGAAGTGTTTCAGGAAATCATTCTGCAGAGAAACACATATAGGGTTTTTTTTTAGTGCAAAACTAGCATTTTCTTCCCAGAAACCCTCAGTTTGGAAGTTTTGTGGGAGGGAAGAGAGCATGAAAAATGTGTTTTATACACACACAACCCCCACAGCTTCCATGCAAAACCCCAAATGTATTTCTGCAGAGAATAATTTCCCTAAACACTTCAGAATGTACAAAAATCAGGTGAGAACTGCACAGAGAAACCTCTTTTATTCCTGCACCAGGAAGAAAACTACAAATCTTAGATTTGCATCCCTGCCGCTGAGTGACCATAGCCCTGGCCAGTTCATATGTGGCCTCCTGAATGGCAACATAGCGGTGAAGACCACGATTGTTAGCCATTTCCATTGTACAGAAGGTCTCCCAATGCCGTGTTAACACACGGGCCAGTGTGTGTGAGAGTGTGTGTTTCAGTACGGACTCTGTCCCGCTCTGACTCTCAGCTGTCCTTCCTCCCAGGGCCATGTCAGCCGGCTGAAGGACTTGGTGTCGACAAAATACGCTTTCTTGTGGATTAGGCCCTCTGTGTCTCACAAGGAGCTACAGACGATTTCATCTGAGGCAGAGACGATAGGAACACTGGTTCTCAAGTAAGTTAGAACTAAAGACTGAACTTCTCCTAGGACTTTTGGGGGAGTGTCAGGGTGGTGTCGTGGTTTCAGTGCTTGGCTAGGACTGTGGAGATTCAAGGTTCAAATTCCTGCTGGGCTGTGGAAACCTAACAGGTGATAGTCACACTCTCTCAGGCTCGAAGGAAGGCAACACATCTTGCCAAGAAACCCTTGTGCCTGTGTGGTGTAGTGATTTCAGTGTTGGACCAGGAGTCCAGGAGACCAGAGTTCAAATCCCCTCTGCTCAGCCATGAGAACCTACTGGCTGACCTTGGACAAGTCATCCTCTCAGCCTCAGAGGAAGGCCATGGTGACATTCTCTCTGATCAAAACTTGCTGAGAAAACCCCATGCCTTAGGGTTGCTGTAAGAAGTCATAAAGAACAACAATGCGGGGAAGTTGATTTCTCCTAGTCTGTGGTGTGTGTGGGATGCAGATCTGGGGTAGCCAAAAAGTCCTCCTGCTGCCCAGAGGTTTTCCCCACGAGGCGAGAGAGTTCTGGGCATCGTCAGG
>CM034712.1:299835-315813 GCA_020142125.1 Phrynosoma platyrhinos | reverse complement strand
CCGCCCGCCCGCCCCTTGGCCAGGAGGTTTTCTTTCTCACGCCTTGCCTGCTGGCATGGCAGCCCTTGAGGAAGTGCCTCTGGGGCATGCGTTTCTTTTAATTCTCTCTGTACATGGGAGAAACATCGTCTTTCCCTTTCCCTATACAGGAACGCTGTTTGTTAGCCTTGCACTGATGGTATTTATTGGTTACATAACATTTGTACCAAACTTTGTTTAACTTGCCTGAGCATTGTTGACACAGTTCTTAGGGTGTTTGCTGAAGTGAACATTATGGAGTCTATCTTGAGTAAACACCGTTTAGCACTTTTTGCTGCTTACACACACTGGTTGGATCCCAGCCCCTCTGTTCTCATCCAGCCCCATGGGAGGAGGGGGGCTGAACATCCTTTGGAGGATCATCTCTGAGCGGCCTGAGGCTTCCAGCGCTGAGTTGGGCAGGGGAAGACTTTTCTTTGGGGTGGGGTCCAGCCGTCCTGCTTTCCTATACGACTGGGACCCGACCTCCCCTTGCCACTGTTGTTGGGCAGGTTGCCAGCTTTTTAATGTCCCTCCTCTAATTTCCAAAGGTTGACCTCTTTCTCCTAAGGCATAATCCCTATCAAAAAGAACTTTGAGTTGGATTTGAGCCAGAGCTGGAGGATTCCAGGAGACAGGAGTTCAAATCCTTGCCTGGCCATGGAAACCCACACTCTTTTGGCCTTAGAAAAAGGCAGTGACAAACCAGAAGGAACCAAAATGGTATAGTGATTTGAGTGCTGGATTAGGATTCTGGTAGACCAGGGTTCAAATCCCTGCTCAGTCATGAAAGCCCACTGGGTGACTGTGGAAAGGTGCTCTCTCTCTCAGCCTCAGAGGAAGGCAATGGTGGCAAATCTCTTTTGAATAAACCTTGACAAGAAAATGTGAAGATAGGGTTGCTCAAGGTCAGGCCGATCAGTACAGGAACAACAGATGTCAGCTTTGCAGTCATTGCGGCACAGAATTTGCTCATGTGGACCCATCCATTTGTTTGTGGTCTTGGGAACATTGGGGAGCGGGCTAGAGAAAAGGTAAACTCTAAAGCCCCTGCTCCAGGTGTGATCCTTTCTTCTTGGGCTTTCAGAGGAGTGCAACTTGGTGAAGGTGGCAGAGCTGGTAGAAGCCACCTATGGCCCCTACAAGCCCTTCCAGCTGCAGTATGGAGCCCTGGAGGAAGAGAACCTCCTCATCCAGATGAGCGCTGTCCCACTGGTAAACAGAAGCCCCTTCCCTCCTTTCCCAGTGGGTCCCATCCCTCTCTTTTCACTTTTCATAAAGCGATGAGCTAGGATAGCCCTTGTTACAGTTGCAAAGTCAGAATGGATGGCGATCTTCAGCTGAGGCCCCCTGATCTTCAGAGGTGAGGTGGGCCGCTTCTAGGGAGGCAGGGAGGGAGGGAAGCTCTCTTGGGGGTGGCACCTTATCCCCTGAACCCATGTTTGCTGGCCAGCCTCAGATGCCGGCTCTTGTTTGCCTTCGGGATCCAGGTGCTGGCCATCCTGCCTGTTTGCCCATCCCAACCCTGAGGTGCCTCTCTTCCCTCCTGCAATTACTGGCTCTGTAATTGTGCCCACTGACTACAACAGTTTCTTTCTTGCCTGTCTGAGGGGCTGAATGTGATTGTGGATTTTGTGTATCCCCAGGAGCATGGGGAGGTCATCGACTGTGTCCAGGAGCTAAGCCATTCAGTGAACAAGCTCTTTGGTCTGGCCTCAGGGGCCGTGGACAACTGCCTCAAGCTGACCGATGGTCTGGGTGTGGGTGGCCTCCTCAAGGCCTTGCGAGCCCTCTTCAGCAAGTGAGTCCTTTGGCCACTGGCCAGGCAGGCCAAGGCTGCTCTCTCAGCACCCTGGAATTGGCAAGGCTTGTGTATATTTTGTGATTCTTCGCAAGCCCAGGACCTTCCCTCTCCACTAGGATGGCGTCTTAGGTGGAGAAGTTGGCTTCCAAGGGCTGCTGTAATAGGGGAAAATGATGTCCAAAAGGGCCTAGGCCAGTCTGGTCAGTCTGGAAGAATGCATTCAGGCTGCAGAACTTTCTTCTGCTAAGAATTATTTTTCTGAGGGGGATTCTGTGGGTGCAGAGGATGTGTCAGGCTGGTGTTGGGAGAAGAATTAGCTTCCTGTGGCCTAGACCCTTCTTCCTCTCTTCTCCCTCCCCAATTGGTGACAACTGCCCTACTTTGAAACCCTGCTCTGCATGGACTTTTGCCACTTTTTTGGGACCCTGATTTCTATTTCCTGGCTTTGCCTCTTTCTGCAGATATGTCTCAGATTTTAGCAATGCCCTGCAGTCCATCAGGAAGAAATGTCGGTTGGATGAGATCTCTTCAGATTTGTTCTTCCAGGAAGACTGGAGTGCTTTCCAGACAGCAGTGAGGTGAGGAGTGGAGGAATCGGCTTCCTCCAAGCCTTCCTTGATATATTATTGCTTAGCTTGGCATGAGTTGGACCACATGTTGAAAGCACACCTAGTCCATGACTTCTCTGCACCATCTACCCATTGGCCTCTTTCCCTGCCCTGTGCTCCCTGCCCCCATTAATCTGAGCAACCCAGGTGCCCCCCCATCCCCACAGCATGCATCCCAAAGAGAGCTGATGCATAGCCAAAAGCATTTTTAGAGCAAGTAGTTGAGCCTTGTGGATGTAGTGATTGTTGCAAGTACTTTTCTCTCCTGCTCCACCTACCCCAGAATCATTGGGACCTGTGGGGAGCTCCTGCGCCAGTGTGGAGACTTTGAGCAGCAGTTGGCAAACAGGTAGGTCTCACTCTGGAAAGCTGGAGGGGGGAGGAAGGCTTCAGTGGATGGGTGGGAGGAGTGTTGCGATCCATGTGATAGTCATTAGGAAGCCCAGCCAGTGTTGCAATCCATGTGGCAGCCATGAGGAAGCTGGGGGCTGAGCAGAGTGGGAATCTCTCACCCAACTACCAGTGCCTCTTCCTCCTCCCCAGCAACTGACATTCCTTTGACCTTGGAGGCAGCAACATGGAGCCATATTTGTGGCCACGTACTGTGGTTGTTTATGTGTCACCTCATGTTTTTCCAGACAGTGGCTGGGAGCTCAGCATGCCCAAGAACTACTGCCCCAAATCCACTTGTTAGTCCCAAGCAAAGTAGACCCACTGATGGAGCTCTCTTCCTCTCTGGTCTCCCTTGACGTTCTGTCCTTTAGCTCCCTGTAAGATGGGAAGAAGTTTTAAAAGGGCACCTCACCCACAATGGCTGTGCGCCATCTACCCTTTAGCCCACATACAGATACAACAAATCACCACTTGGGAAAATCCCATTGCTTCAATGAATCTACTCTGATGGGAGGCATCAATTGGATCTGGGCCAGTGATACTCAGAGTGGTTGTCTGTTGGCCCATGGCAACTTTCTAGGCAAGAAAGAAACTGTTGTAGTCAGTGGGCACGATTACAGAGCCAGTCCCTGGCACATTGGAAGGAGGGCACTCTGGAGCACTTGGGGAGCCCTGCTAGAAGCCACAGGGGAAGGGGGTGAGGGGTTGGAGACTCTTCTCCGTCTGCTACTCTTTGGTACCAGCATCGTTTGTGTCCTTGGGCTCTTTGCAGGATCCTCTCCAGAGCAGGGAGGTATCTCTCGGACTCCTACAGTCCCTGCAGCCTAAGTGGGCTCCAGGAATCCCCCTCGGAGAAGCCGACTCCCCTCAAGAACCCCTGGCAGGAGCACAACTACCTCCAGCAGGAGAACCCGGCCGAATATGCTGCTCTCTTGGAGACACTCTACACCCTCAAGGTGGGGCAGGGCTGGGCTGGGGTGTTGGGCCAAGGCCACTCTCCCTTTGAACCCTCCTGGCTGGACGGAGTGGCTGAGCAGCCCCATCCCCTTCTGGCCTTCCAGATTGCATCGAAAGGGCTTTTTGAATTAGACAAGCATGTGCTATTTAACTGGCGGGAACACAAGGGTTTCTAAATAATCTCTCCCTGGTTTGCTACATCTTGTGGCAGTGAGTTCCACTGTTTCCCTATGAGCCATTGATTCAAAATACTAGAGTGCAGGATTTAAAAGATGATATATATTAAAAAAGCCCACACAACACTCAGCAGAATAAACATTTAAAAGAGGTGGAGAGGCAAATTCAAAGGATGTCTGAAATTCCCCCTGTGCCCACCCTCAGGAGAAAGGGACCAGCCACAACCTGCTGTCAGCATCGCGCTCAGCCCTTACTCGCCTCAACCAGCTGGCCCACCAGCTGGCCTTTGACTCTGTTTTCCTTCGCATCAAGCAACAGCTCTTGTTGGTCCCCAAGATGGAGGTGAGCAAATCCCCCGTGAAGCAACCATTGATTCACATGGATTGGGAGATGGGAGGAAACAAGACCCTCCCCAAGTAGAAGCCTGTTTTGGGAGTCATGGGCAGAAGGGATTCCCTGGAGGTCATGCTTCTCCCGATCACCATATTTTCCTTCTGTGGCAAAAGCAGTTTCTCAGTCATTCTCCTGCTTTGTTTTGAATTAGGGCTGGAGCACAGGAGGCAGTGGGGAAATGCTCACAGATGACCTGCCCAACTTCAGCCTCACCCCCTTGGAATACATCAGCAATGTGAGAGAATGGGGATGTGGTGTATGTGTAAAATACAAGGACCACCAGTAGGTTGGCTCCTTGGAGGGCCTATTTTGCTGTTGCTCCTCTCGGAAGAGAGGGAGAGTGGCCTTTGGGGTAACCCCTTCCCTGGTCCAGCTAGCTAGCCAGCCATGTGCAACCTCACCAGGGCCCTCCCTCTGTGGCCTTGGGTGGAGGCCTTGCCCACATCCCAGGAGACGGTCTGTGTCTGCTCTCTGGATCAGAGGTTCTGCCCAGCTTCAGGGGTAAATAGCAAGATGAGTGTGCTCCTTGGCTCCTTTGTGGGTGGCACAGGGAAGGACCTGGGTGCAGGAGGGTGCCTAGAATAACAGAGGTAGTGTAGATGGCTGTGGGGATAGGGAATTATTCCGTGTATTGCTGCCTCTTCCTGTCCTGAAAGGAAATCCCTCTGCTTGTTCCCAGATCGGCCAGTACCTCCTCTCCCTTCCTCTCCATCTGGAGCCCTTTGTGACCCAGGAGGACTCTGCACTGGAGCTGGCCCTGCATGCTGGGAAACTCCCATTCCCTCCTGAACAAGGTGTGTAGAGTAAGTCCTGGGACCCCCAAGGAGGGTCCCTTTTCTGCTGCCCTTCCAACATCTAGGGGCAAAGAGATGGGAGGGCTGAGAAGCCATTCCCCTCTCTGAGGTTCAGGCAGCACATCTCTCACACAGGTGTTCCCTTCCCCCCTCCACTTCAGGTGATGAACTTCCAGAGTTGGACAACATGGCAGATTACTGGCTGGGCTCCCTGGCCAGGGCCACCATGCAGACCTACTGTGAGATCATCCTTCAGATCCCGGAGCTCACTCCACATTCCACCAAGCAGCTGGCCACAGATATTGGTGAGTGGAGGGATTTCTGCTCAGCTCAGGCCACAAATTCTGTCCTCACCCTTCTCCTACCAGTGGGACAGTTGTGGGGGGGGGCAGTTTCTTGGGGGTTGCCATTAGGGCTGCTCTTGCCAGGGATAGGATTCTGGCTCTTCATTCTTCCCGGGGATCCTGCCTCCTTTCTTGCAGTGTGGGGGTCTTGGAGCTAAGGTGGACCCCCCACCAGGCCCTATCTCCCCTGGGCTTGTGGGAGGGATGGCCTTCTGGCTGGTCTTCCTCCAGAGATGGCCATCTGTGCTCTTTCAGACTACCTGGCCAACGTGATGGACGCCCTGGGCCTCCAGCCCTCCAAGGCCCTCCAGAACACCGTCACCCTCCTCAAGACCAAGCCCGAAGACTACAAGCAGGTGGCCAAGAACTTTCCCCGACGTCTGGCCAGCACCATTGCGGCCATGAGGGGCCTGGACTATTGAAGTGGCCTGGACGTCTGTACCAAAGTCTGGGGTCCCAGGTGGGTGCCTTGAGGCAGAATTGTCTACGGCATAGCAGCTCCATTGTATGTGCCTGCAAACCCTCCCCTCCCACCTTGCAGGGTTGTTGTGTTCTTGCCAGGAGCTGGCCTGCAGAGGAACTCAGTTGAAGTGCCTCCACAGATTGGTTGGGGCAGGCGGAAGAGGTTCTTTATACATGAGTCATTTGGTGATTTGAATAAATTACTAAGATTTGTAAGTTACTCAGCAAGGTCCGTAATAGTGCAACTGTCCATTGCTTGTGGGGGAGGGCATTTGCACAAAGGACTGGCTGTCTATGAGGTGGCCTCTGTTTTATGGGGTGATGTAGGGTCGGGCATTAACCTGACCACCTCGGTACTAGTGCCAAACTTGGGTGGGGGGAAATTGGGGTGCAGGACAGAAGGATCTAGAAGTGGGGGGCTGTTGATGAATAGGGAGGTTCAGAACTCCCCCCACCCCTCTGCCTTTTCTTCCTCTCTCCCTCCCTCCCTGTAATCATCCAGTTGCATTTCAAAATCATTTACATGGGGATGGGGCCCATGGCTCTTTCCTAGCAAAGAAAGATGAATCCGTAGGTCAGCTGGGCCATGGCAGGCCTCCTCCCTCCCTCCCCCACCTTCTTGTGATGCTGGAGGAACAGGTTGCTTGGCGTGCGCCAGTCATGGTGGGGCATTGCGTGTGCCAGGGATGCCTTGTGGGCACCTCTTGCTCAAGGCTGTCCTCGCAGAACAGGGAGGACTGCCACTCTCTTCCGCTTCAGCAAGGAAACCAGTTTGGTGGGTTGCAGTAATGAGATTAATGTTCTCTGCCTTGAGAGGCTGCATGGATTCTGCAGAGCCTAATGGGAAGCGCTCCTTCCTTCCAGGGAAGGAACCAAGACACCTGCCTCTCTAGGTCTTGCCTCAGCTGAATGTGGGGCAGATGGGGAGGCAGACCAGTGCTGGTGAATCCCAGGGCTTCTGAGCTCTGCCCTCCGGCCACTTGGTGCTGTGTTTGGGGGGATGCTCAGTGGTCAGACCCCTGCTTTGCTCACAGGGGATCCAAGCTTAAACAGGTCTGGTCACAGGCAGCGGAAGAGACTGTCTTCTCCTGAGCATGCTGCCAGTCAGAGTAATAGCCTTAAGATCCAATTTTGGGGGAAAGTCAGGGTGTTAACAGTAGACAATGCTGATCGGTGGGGAAGAGAGACAAGAAGCTGCGTGAAAGCCAGCATTACCAGGTTTTTACCTTCCCAGGACTTTGAGTTTGAGGGCCCAAACCTCGGGCTAAGAAATGGCTCCAGGGGGTGTCATGAGATATGAAAAATCAATCAGAACTGTGGAACTAGGGGCCTTTACAGACTGCCAGAAATAGTGCAAATTGAGGCCACTTTAACTGTCCTGGCTCAGTGCTAAGGAATCATGGGAACTATAGTTTATTGTGGCACCAGAACTCTCTGACAGAGAAGGCTCAATGTTTCAGGAAAAAAATACAATTCCCATGATTCCCTAGCACTGAGCCAGGGCAGTTAAAGTGGACTCAATTTGCACTATTTCTGGCAGTCTGTAAAGGCCCTAAGTCTAACAAAGGAGAAATTGGACACAAACACACACATTTCAAGGTGGTGGTCCCAGCCTAAGATTCTTCCCTTTGCCCTGAGACCTGGCAGCCCTCCCGGAGGTGGCTTCCCGTGCCCTTGCCTGTCTGTCTGTCTGTCTCTGAGGGGTCCCTTTGGGACCCTGTGCTCAGGCTTGGCATTCAGGCTCAGAGGGCAGGACAGAGGGTGGGTGGGGGCTTTCTCTTCTTTTTCTCTTACTCTCTTGCCAAAGCCCCTGAGGCACTTGTGGTGGTACTCCTTTCTCCTCCAAGGATGAGGCTGGCATTGCTTGCCCTGGCCAGGTGTTGCTCCTGGTGGAGGGAGGGCCTGTGGTGGGCAGGAGAGCAAAGGGCCCCTTGCAGCACCTGGGGCCCTTCCTGCCGCCTCCCCTGCTTGCATTGCTCCCTACTTGCTCCCAGCAGCTGGAGAGTGCCAGTCCTGCTGGGGAAACCTCCGGTGTCCTGCTCTTGCCCCAAACGTGCATGAACTGAGGAAGGGGGGAGGGAATGGCGTTTGGTCCGAAGCCCTTTGCTCCTTCCTAGCTGCTTTGTGCCCAACGTGAGTGTGATGTGCCGCTGGCTGGGGTTGCCGCTGCCTGGGAATATGGGGAGACGGGATGGGAGGAGGGCCTTTTCAGGCTACCCCAAATCCAGTACCCGCAGTCCCAGGCTCAGGGGTGATGCCCAGCTGAGAGAAGGGGCCACCACTGGCCAGCCATAGACTTTCCCTCCTGGCCCCAGGTGGCCGAGGAGCAGCATGTTTGCCTTCCCAAGCAAACAGGACCGGCCCCTTTTCTACGGCCTGGGAAAAATCAGCATGGGGTGGGAGGGAGGCTGCCCAGACTGGATCTGGCTGCCCTGTACAGGCTGCCCAGCTGTGTGCTCCTGGCCCTCTCCAGGGACATGCCAATGTTTATGGGCTTGCTCCTGGCTCCTGGCTCCTGACTCACCTGGGGAGGTGGGGAAGGCCTGCTGTCCCTGGAAGAGGGGGCTTCAGCCCAAGCCTGGACCTGCCAGAGAGAGAAAGGGGAGCTCCCACCCAACTTCCATGGAAGCTCCAAGTGTCTCTTTTGTCCTCTGACCCTCCAGAGGGACTGCAGCTTCCATCATCCCTACCTGTGGGCAATGCCAGCTGAGTGTGATGAGAGCTGGGATCGCAACAGCAGCTGGAGGGCCCTGGGCCCACACTCCATGCCTGATACTCTGCGAGGGAGGAAGGTGGCTGGTGCTGGAGGCATAGGGGATTGGGGTCTTGCTTCTCCTGCTCCTCTGACACTTTGTCCCCAAATAGTCCTTTCAGACAGTTGGATTCCTGCAGGCGATGACACTTGGGGCAGGGGAGAGGAAGGCTTCAGGGCCAGAGGGTCCTCTTCCATCTCTGGTCCTGGGGGAGAGCATTTTGCCTGCTCCCTGGGTGCCAGCATGTAGCTGTCTCTGTCCCCTGGCAAAGGGGGGCACAGAGAGGAGGATTGGGGATTTCAGAGCTCCCCATCCATAAGTTTTATGGGGAGGATGGACGGGGCAAGCCCTGTCCCTTGGATGACCCATGTGTCCTGGAGCCTCCCTCCCAGAGTACCTGTGAGGGGCCAGCGATGCCTCCCTTGTGCCTGGATGGCAGACTGGAGCCCTTCTCCACCAAATGTCATGTAGACGCCTCAGGAGGAGGCAAGGAGCCAACTCAACCCGCAGGCCAAGCTGGGTTCATCACAAGAAACAGCACTGAAAATGGAACAGCTGCCGTCTTTATTGGTTCTTTCCCAACACACATTAACAAGTTCTCTGGTGCCCATAAAGTGAAAATGGAGAAGAGAATAGGAAGGGACACAAGACAGTTCCAGGAAACAGATAATATTCTCTGTGCCCATCCCTTTTATTGCTAACCCCACGAAGGAAGCCAGAAGCCAGGAGGGCTCTGGGAAAGCAGCAAGCGCTGATGTTTGACCCACCACCAAGGAAGCACAAAGAAAGATGGGGACCATTTCTGTAAATGTGGGCCCAGGCCTCTGAGAACTGGGGGGCTTTCATGACTGTAGTGCAAGGATGGGAATCCTACAGCCTTCAAGAGCCTGGCCAAATGCAACTCCCATCACTTCTGCCCATGGTGAGGAATAGTGGAAGTTGCAATTCAGTCATCCCTGGAGGTCTGCGCCCCAGCGGCTCTATCACTCCTGCCCCAAAGATGGTACCTGCAGCCAAGTCCAAAGGATGCAGACACTCCATCTTGGACAAAAAGGCTGCCAGGCATCGACAGGTGGGTTTTTATTGGGCCCATGGAGGTTGGAGAGACACATTTTCCACAGCAGAAGGAGCAAGCAATTATATAAATGATCTGCAAATGTTGACCCATGCCTGCACAACCAAAGGTGGTCCAAGAGTCTGACCGTTAAGAGAGGCACTTGTTTTCAGGAGCAACTCTTCCACAGCTCCAGCCCCCCTGATCAGGATCCTAGATTCTGAAGAAATTAGAAGTATGAGAAAATTCAACTCAGAAATTTGAAGATGCAAACTTTGGATTTTGGATGTGCAAAATTTTCATCTCCAGCTAGAACCACTTGAAATGTCAGAGGGAATGGGAGAGGGAGGATGCCCAGTCCAGATAGGAGAGAACAAACTATAGAAAGAAAGGACTCTCTGGATTTTAATGACTATGGCAGAGGGGCAGTTTGGTGGACTGTGCCATGCCAGAGCACAGAGATGCTGACCAGGGATGGCCTGCCTCTGTTCTCCCTTTGTTGGAGAATTTTAAACAGCGGTTGGATGGCTTGCCATGGACACTGGTGCTTCAGTTTAGGTTTTCCACTGGCCAGGGGTTGGATTAGTTTAAGCTGGATGGAGATGCCACGGCACCAGTGGCTGCACCTTTCCCTGAATCTTGTGCATCAGTTGTGGCAAAGGCGGGCCTCCTTCCCTGGTGCTTTCCGTTCTTTGTGGGTGCTGCTGCCGTGGCCTCTTCTGCTGCCGCTGCCACCGCTTGCCCTGGTGTAGCGCGCCAACAGGATCCGAACCTGGGAGAGGCTTCCTGCCTCCTTGGCGCCTCTCCTCCCAAGCTCAGGGCTTAAGCGGCATTCCCATGGGCCACAAAAGCCTCTTTGTTGCTGCCTGGCCCCCCAAGGTCCATGGCGTGAACCCGGAGGGAGTCGTACTGGGGGGGCGGGGTGCCTGGTTCAGGTAAGGGGGCACCTCGGATGGCCACAACGCCCTCATTGCTCCTTGGCCGGCCGGCCACCATGGCCTTCTCCTCCTCCTCCGCTTGGAAGGCCAGGTTGGTGTGGGCCTCCACCTTTCTAGAGACGGAAGGGAGCCTCTGGTCTTTGGGGTCTGGGGTCTCGGGGCGCCACCTCCGACGGATCCCCCGGCCCCAACCAACCAGCGTCAAGATGGTGATCCAAAGGAAGTCAATGAGGATCTCACCAAACTCAATGAGGCACAAGACGGAGCCGCCCATCCAGAAGCCAAACTGACCGCCCAGGTTGGAGAGGAGCCAGACAATCTGCAAGGAGGAGGAAGGCAAATGTGAGAAGGGAGAAAAGAACGCACTCCCTTTGTGTGGTCCTGGGGGGCAACTGCCGTCTGGAGGGTCTTTCCAGAGGGAGAAAGCCAGCTGACAGAAGAATTGCCCAAAGCTAATCTGGGCTGGAAATGTTAAATCAGGACTCTCGATTTTCTCAGTTGTGCTGCAATGCTGCTAAGTTAAAATTTCCTTTGGATCTGAGGGCCAATAACCAAGACAGCTTAGCCAATTATCCAGACTTTTGCCTGGGGTAGGATTGCTGCATGGCCCTCCAGATGCCTCATCCTTGTTTTGTGCACAAGAGGCTGATGAGGCTTGCAGTACAAGAACATCTGGAGGCCCTTGTGATTTCAAGCTCTGTTTTAGATTTGAAGAAAGCAAAAGGATGAGTGGAGATTCAAACATGGGAATGTGCCCATGCGGAGCCTGGATTTTGTGTAAGCAAAGCTTTGTCCTCAAATTGGAATGAGCCTTAGTTCAGAAGGTGGGCTTTCATCTCCCCTCCCAGCCCTCCTTGTCTTCCCCTGCCTCCAGAAATTCAACACAGGACACAAGGATGAACAAGGGGGCCTGGGCCAGTTCCCAAGGGCTAGCGATGGCCAAGCCTGGGTGTCCCAACCCTCCCGGGGCCCGGCCGTGCCACTTACGGTTGTTGCTGCCGACTCGGAGATAGTTCGGTAGTTGTACTCCTGGAAATAGATATTCAGCTTGATGATCCCGTTCCTGCAGCAGGCAAAGGGGGAATGGGTGAGCCCACTCCATGCCAGGGAGTGCCCTCTTTTGCTTATGTGGCTACTAAATCTCATTAAATACCAATCCAACCACAAAGAATCTAGTCCAACCCTCTTACCCACAGCTAAAGATCCCCTGAAAGGTGTCCATGCTGACTCTGGTTAGAGATCTCCAAAGAAGGGAAGCCCACCACTCTCCAAGGCATCCCATCCCATGGTCCAAAAGTGGAAAGAAACCACCAAAATTGCCACAATAATTAGGAAATGTCAGGACTGAGCCCAGGATATTCTCCGCAGAAACACGGGGAGCAGCTCTTCTGCCCTGCCCAAGACCCCCATGTGTCCCCCCAGCCCAGCCCACTCTGACTGGCAGGAGCAATTGCTCTCTGCCATGGTTCCAGGCAGGATTCGCTTCCAGACCCCTCCTGGACCTCCTTCCTGACCTGGTGGGACTGGCTGTTACTCACCTGTCCAAAGTCACATTGGTCGACATGTCCCTTTCGTAGGATAAAATATGGAAAATCCAGTCCTAGAAAGCGAAGATGAAATGACATTGTAACTGGGGTGGAGGCAGGTGAGGAAGAGAGCCAAATGCCCACAGGCCAGAGAAGTGAGAGCACAGAGCTTGGACATTTGGACACCCTCTCACTCCCCACTGCAAGTCCATGGTCTCCCCCCTCCTGAGAACAGATAGATGCCTCCTTGTCCCCTCCTTCGGGGGGGGGGATGCTCAGGGCCGGCTGTGCCCCCCAGGACCTTCCTTCCAGGTTGGCTTAGCAGAACCACGCTGGCCCCTTGGCATTTCCCTGGCTGCTCCGGGGACCCCAAGACCACGATTGGGGGCAGACTGTCAAATGGATGGGGCTTTAGGCTCTCAGCCGCCTCTTAATTTCTCCAGCCCCTAAATGTGTTGGAAAGTTTACTTTTTAAAAAAAGGAAGGAAAACCTACAGGCCGCCTTTCTTTAGAATTGCCTTTGTTGTTCGTTCTGCCTTTCTGCTAAAACAACAAAGCCAAATTGAACTGAAACTGAGGTCAGAACAATAATGCGTTGAAACAGAGGCTCCAAGACTTGAAAATACTTAATCTCAGATCCATTATTATTTTATTTTTGGAAATAAAAAAAGCAATTCACCCTTGACATGCAATGCACATGTTGAGAATTAGCGCACTGGAAATGGGGTTTCCAGACACTAACCCACTTAATGGTGACTCTGTGATATTCCTTTTAATCTAGTTGCCTCACTGGTTTTTCAAATGTAATCTTAGCAAGGCAGAAGCTCTAGGACTGAGTGGATTAAGCCCACACATTTCCAGACTCTGTCAAGTCCTCCATTTGGGGTAGGAGCAAACACCTCTCAGGCCGTCGAAGGCTTTCACGGCCGGCGTCCATAGATTTTTGTGGGGGTTTGGGGCTATGAGCCCATGTTCTAGAAGAATGTATTTCTGATGTTTTATCTGTACCTGTGGCTGGCATCTTCACCCAAAAAACCCACAAAAACCTCTCAGAAGCCCCCCTCCGAAGAGAAACCAGATGAAAGTCACAGCCCACCTCAGAAGCTTCGGACGGCCAGTCAGCCATGGAAATGGTCATCTTGTACTGGGTGTTGCTGGAAGAAGAGAGCAGGAAACCGAGTCATATCTCCCCAGTCAGCCCCTCTGAACCCCAAGGCCCCCCGGGATTAGCTGGGGAGATGGGTCCTGGAGGACGGGCAGACCCCAAACCCACCCACCCCTCTGCCTTTGGGACTTACTTGCAGGTCTCCTTGCAAGATTCAATGCAAAACTGCCGGTGCTCCAAGCTGACCTTCAGGGAAGAGTAACAGTAGGCTGTGGGGTGGAAAGCAGAGCTCAACCTCTGGAAACAATGGGGCTGTTGGGGGTCTCAGGAGAAGCCAGGCACCAACTTTGGCTGGTCTGTGTCCTTCATGCCAGCTGTCCTAGCCCCATATAATAGGGTACACGTTGCTGCTGTACCCTATTATATTATATGGTTTATCAATTATTTTATATTGCCTACAGGCTTCTGTTGTTCTGCGTCCTTTATGTTTCTCCCAATACTATCTATTGCTGTGTTCACACTGTTTGATTTTCTAGCAATTTACTCTGAGGTTAAGTAGGACTGCGGCTTGAGCCATTACATGGGTTTAGAAAAGGCAGAGAGCTGCGGTCATGAAGACACCATGTAGTAGTAGCAAAAATATTATTCTGAATTCTTGGAAGTGCCAACAGAGAAAATGCTGGAAGATGGTGGCAACATACTGAGGAGTGCTTGTTGCAGCTCCAGAAGTAAAGATAAAGAGCTCTCAGCAGAACCCCTTACAGCCCTTGAAGAAGGGACTTGCATGGCGGGACTGACCCTCTTGGCTTGCCATGGGCCTAAGGGACTCGAGGGTCCAGGGACGGGTCAGCCAGGGAGCCATTTGGGGTTGGACTCGCTTCATGCCAAATTGGTAACATCTCCACAGTTGGAATATAAGGTGACAAGCTTTGAAGTTTCACCTGTAAAATCTTCCTACAAGACACATTTTAAAAGCAAAATGTTTTTAAGGCTGCTTGGTAAATCTGCCAAAAAAAAATAATGCCCAGTGGCCACAATCTCCCAGCGACCTTGATTGCATGGAAACCGGCTTAGGCCTGCCAGGCAACGTGGCTTTTATTGGCTCCTCAGGTAGAGAAATTGGCTAGTTATCTAGAGAGGATGGCTTTGGCCCCTCTGGTGCCTTCCAGATGTTTGGGACAATCTGTATCCCTCCTGACTTGATGGGAGACATAGTCCCAGACACTCCAAGGGCATCAAGTTGGGGAGGACTCAAGGCCAACGGTCTCCATGCTAGCCATCCTGACTAGCAGCCAACGATGGTCCCGATTGCCATGAAGGTTTCCAACACTCTTTCAAGGTTGGCCACCCTCCCAACGCCTTGTGGCCATGAGTTCCACTGCCTGAGCCATGCCCTTGGGAAGAGAAGTCCTCCTCACCCCAGTCCGGGAAGTCTTCATTGTTGCAGTACTTTGCCCCTTCGGGGAGAGGGAAGGAGTAATGGCCGCACTGGCATTTCTCCACCATCTGAGCCTGAAAGCAGGAGCGTAGGCAGGCCTGTGGAAGAGGAAAGGAAGGGATCCTGGTTGGAGACTTGTGGGGAGCTGGTCTTGGCTCAGGGTTCAAGCCTTTGGTCCAGTCCCTTTCCCTCCAGAAAGGGAGGCCAACCGAGCAGCCACTATCGCCACCATTATGGTTGCAGCCAGAGGTGATTTGAATTGCAACAGCTGCTGCTTATAAGCAGGGTCCTGGGTCTCAGGGAAAGGAGGAGGAATCTCAGGGTGAGAGCAACACCTTGGAAATAGTTTGCTTGCATATGATGGTGTATGGCTGGCTCTGCTACAGAGTGCTTTGGAGTGGGTGATGGTGACCCTGGGGGGGGGGTCCCATCCAACCCACTCTTCTCCTTTTCTTAGCTGGCTTGGACCATCCCTTGGTCTCAGGGCCTGGGAAGCTCCTGACAAGGCTGCCCCATTTCTAAGCATGATTTTGGGGACTCACTGCAACTGCCAAGAAGGGGAATCCCAGGGAGAACTCTTGGCAGAGGAGGGCAAAAGAGCCAGACATGACCCACCTGCATGGAGTACATCGTTCTGTAGGGTCCCTTTTCACTATCGTCGTCATCATCATCACTGCTGCCACCGCTGCCCTCTTCGTCTGTGCAGTTGGTACAAGGCGTGGGTGGCTTTGCTTGGCCCTGTGGAAGAGAGGAACATGGCTTCCTTATGCTGGGTTTTCCCTTTGAACTCAGTGTGCAGAAATGGAAGTAATCAGAAGTCAGAGGGGGAAAGTGGGAGGTGGGGAGAGAAACTGGGACATTTTAAAAGCCACTGGGAATGTGGGAAGGCAGAGGATTAATGGGGCCACCCCTGCCAAATTGGGACATTTGGAACAGGAGTTGAATTGCCTTTGCTGTGTCTGTCCCCAGCAGACCACCCCTGAGACCAAGCACTCTCTCTGGATGAAAAGGTCCCCCGATTTTAGTCAGCTCCCAAGGAAGAGGAAGTCTGTGCAAAGAGCTGCTGCCCTGGAGCTTCAGATTTCATTCTGTGTCCATCCATATTACCCTCCTTTCTTCCACTGTAGACTTTACAGGGTTTTTCCCAGTTGACTTTCCACAGGGGAAAATTCATGGTTTTCTTCCCTTTCCAGGAAGAGGAGCAGCCTAGGGTA
>CM034712.1:256855-268911 GCA_020142125.1 Phrynosoma platyrhinos | reverse complement strand
CCAGAAAATAAGGTATATTTCTCTCTTACAGAATTATCAGTGACATTGATGCAGTCCTGCAAACAAGTGATCTTCTCTAGTGCTGAATTGCTGCTTCCCAGGTGTGGTTGTTCTGTCATAAATCAGGGAATTCAGAGATATAGCCACTTTAGTCTGGAAAACCAGTATGCAAAGGGATGCCTTGTAGCGCCTTTGAGACTAACTGAAAGGAAAAGTTGTTGTCATGAGCTTTCATAGACTTGATGCATCTGAGGAAGTAGGCTAAGTCTACAAAAGCTCATGCTACCAACTTCTTTCTTTCAGTTAGTCTCAAAGGTGTTGCAAGGTTCCTTTGTGTAATAAAGGATAGTTTCTGTGGGTGAATTGGCCCTGGAGGGTTGTTTTCTAGCTAGCCTTTACTTAGCCCCCAGTTCCTAGACCCTCCTCCCAAATTCGTATGCACACTTGAGTACACCTCTATTCCGAAGGACGTTCCATCGGGTTCAAGGATCCCGGTTTAGGATTTTGGCAGCCACAGGTAGCAAAGCTCAGGCTCAGGAAGTGTCTGAAACACTCTGGCCTTCCCTCCTCCCCAGCGGCAGGAAAGCAATGCAGAGAGGGCCTCCCTTCCAGAGCCCAGTTTATGATTTGGTGGCTGAGACAAGGGGGACGTTGTCTTCTGCGTTTGGATCAGGAGAAGGTGCAGGGATTGTTCCTCTTTTAATCTCCTGCCCCCAGAAAGCAAGGGAGGGGGTGCCAGGCAGCTCCAGGAGGTCACCCACTGTTTGCAAGCCCAAGCGGCGCTTTTGTGCTCACGAAATGCTTCCTGTCTGCCTCTGACAAGCAGCAACAGCAGCAGCAGCAGCGCCCAGCAGCCCCAAAACCAGCTTTATTTCGGAGCAAATGTAGCACAGCAAGCTAAAGTTGAAAGCAGGGTTGCAACCGTTTTGAAAAGGAGGCAACTGTTTGAGGAATTAATTGCCAGTGTTTCTTCCCAGAGCATATTAACTTGAATTGGCAACTTTTGTCACAAATGGGAAATACTTGTTTAAAACATTTTTGAAAGAAGAAGAACTGGTTGCATGTTAGCTGTTCTTCAGACTTTTGTCTGAGGAGCCGGAGAAGCTATATAGGAGCAACCTTGGTGATCCAGGGCTGGGACAGCTCCCTTTTGAGGAAAGGTTAGAGCGGGTTTTTGACTTGGAAAAATGGTGAGTAAAGGGGACATCGTGGAAGTGTGTATAATTACGCTTACTGTGGAAAAAGTGACTAGGAAGGCCCCTTGCCCTCTCATGCCTTAAACTGGGACGCAGAGGGATCATCCAGTGAAGGTGAATGCTGGGAGGTTTGGGACAGGCAAAAGGAAGGACTTCTCCACAGGGCACACACTTAAAGCGTGGAATTTGCTGCCAGGCAATGTGGAAGCAGGTGCCAACGTGGATAAATTAATGGAGAGCCTGACTGTCAGTGGCTAAGAGCATGTTACCTCCAGGACATTGGCAGCAAGAGCTCCTGAGAAGGGCCACGGTTTGTGGGGTGGGATCTTGTGCACTGGCCAGAGGCCAAAGGGTGGGGAACACCTGGCCCTCCAGATGTTTTCTGATGCAGCTGCCATAAGCCCTGGCCAGCCTAGCTAACTGTGAGAGGTGAGGGGAATTGCAGTTTTAACAGCGTGGGGTGTAGAGAAATCGTATTCCCCATCCTGGCTATATGCAGCTGGTTGCTTGACCACTGGCCCATCGTGGTAGACCACTTGGGCCATTGGTATGGCCTGATATCAGGGCTCTCTCTCCCTGTGTTCTTCAGTTTCAAAGGCAATTTCCGTCTGGTTGTGCTTCTGATTTTTCCTTCACATTTACGCTTTAAATACTATTATTTGGAGCTCACTGGAGTGGGGTTTTTGTAATTTTTTGGGGGGGGGGCTGCAATATGTGTCTCTAGAGACTAGGGGGTGCAAGGAGGAAAGAACAACTGTGGAATTAATAACACGCGGAGAGATCTGTGTTGGACTGGCAGAGAAATCCCAGCATCCACAGAATAACAATAATCCAGTGAGCAAGCAATCCTTTAGCTTCATCATGATCAATTGTTGCCATTTCTCTTTTTATTGCTGCAACATTTCAATTGTATAAAATTACTCTGGAAACAATTTTAATAGAGGATATTATTGTAACCAAATAATATTGTAACTGTTATAACTAAACAGAATAATTTAGTTTCATAAACTAAACTGTATTGTGACTAAACAGAATAGTTTTCTGCTAACAAGCAAAAGCACAGAGCAAGACCATATATTGGAAGGTTTGAAGATGATTTGGACCTTCCAGATCTTTTCTACATCTTGTATTCTATTTTTTTCTTAGGGACAGGTTACTAAGAACGTGTGGCCTAGGCAGGGGTAGAGGATGTAATGCCTGAATTACTTATTGGTCTTGGCAGTTGCCAGGCTGTAGTTTGAAATGGGCAATGATGGCTGAGAGTATTTTAAGTTTGTGCCAGTAAGGCTTGGCAGTTTCATAGGAGCCCATCTGATGTTGTTCTCAAGATAGCTGTCTCCCTGATAGTGTCTCTTCACTCCCTGAGAACTCAAGATCCTACAGAGCCTCAGTGCATTTGAAAGTAAATGTCATCTTTGTTTCGAAGGTAGTGAAATTCCTAATTTGAGAACAGGGCAAAATGCTGGGCCTAGCTAATTAAAGGTGTACAAAAATAGGAGCATGAGATGCTGCAGGTGCTGTCAGTGGGTTATTGTGGCAAGATACAGCAACACGTCTCCTGGAGCCAATGGCTAAGTCCTAATGCCAGTGATGAATTGCCATCTCTGCCCTTCCCATCAAGGCCATAACAATTGTCCAAGTGGCAACTTGGAATAAAACAAGCTGTGAGAAGTCCTGTTTGGGATTCCAGATAGTCTGGACAGGAGTTCAGTATAATCTAGCTCTGTACAGTGGATACAGGATGGGAAGAGGACTGCTTTTCTCCTTTCCCGTCCTCTGGACTTTTCTCTTGCTGTGCCAGAAAGCATGGCTTCCATCCACTGTAGGCTAACCTAGACCCCATTCCTTGGAGTGATATGTGGATGGGGCAGCATTCTGTAGGTCGGTTGCCCTCAACATCCTCTTAAGTCTTGGAATCTCCTGCTCCTTGTTGGACTGTTTCTTGTGTTTTATGCTTTCTGCCTTTTAAGCCTGTTGCATTTCTGCCTACTTGCAGCGTCCCTGGGATATGTAGAAACTGTACCTTCTTTGGAGGGAGCCTTTTTCATTCACAGGCTGGTAGCCATTAAGTCCCCTAACCTTGCTATGATAATGCATGATCCATCTTTACAGTCTGGTTTAAACAAAGCACAGGGTGGTCTGGATCCTATTTGCAGCTTCAATTTGAGAAGACCCCTTGAATCAATGGGGTTTACATAAGTATTGACTCACCATTCAAAAGATGATTTAACACCATCTCTTGGAGGATCCATGAAGAAGGAAGGAATGTTGTACCCTTCCCTGCCTCGTGCATCATCTCATGTGGCCCTTGGAGGATAGGAATAACTTGACTGCTTTTCCATATTCCCTGGGGAGCTGGAATACTCTCCACAAAACATGCCCTTAGTTTTTATCTCTAGTTCAGAGGTGAGTTTTCATTACTATCAGGCAGACAGCTTGTCTATGCAAGTATAGCTTGCCCCATCCCCTTTTTCTGATCATCTTTGTGATTGGGGGACATGGCTCTGTTTTCCCAGTGGTCAGCTTTTCCCTACTGATCAATGGAGTATGATGTGTGCATGGTTTATCCCTCTCTCCTTCTCCTTAACCCTGATGAAAATGCTCCCTCTGCTAGTGGGGGTGGGATTCCTATAAAGCTTAGGAAATAAATTGCTTGTCTCATTGGGAGATTATATATAATACCCAGAGAAAGAGGAGGCCTCACAGAGGAAAGTGTATTCCACAAGGCCTTTGGGAGAGTTTGTATAGGACCAGGAAATGGGCACTGTCCCCACTGCTACACAAATGATAATGGCTGCATCCCACAAGTCACAAAATCTGTACACTACACATGCATGCATGCTTTTTATGCATGTTTAGCATTCATCTCACATTATCCACTCCTCCCTTTGCCAATTTTTATGTTAAACCAGAATTTATTCTCAAATTGCAGCTATCATTTTTTCTCAAAAAGAAACAACTATTTAATAATAATAATAATAATTTTTATTTATATCCCACCCCTCTGCAAAGCAGTCGGGGTGGCTTACAACATTACAATTTCCATTAAACAAAACATAAAATCCCGAATCCCACCCATCCTTTAAGAAGTAAGGGTTCTTCTTATTCTAGGCTGGGTGGTGCTGGGCTTAGTGTCTCTCCCCCAGATGACGTCGGATGGTAATGGAGGGAGGGCTCTTCTTCTTATTTTAGGCCCGATGGTGCTCGGCCTAGTGTCTCTCCCCCAGATGACATCAGATGGTAATTAAGAGTCAATTCTGAAATGAATACACCCATAGTCTCTGAAGCTGAGTGTCACATTCTTTTTCTTGGAAAAGAAAGATGAGTGTGGAAAGCATCCTTGTGGGCCATGATACAGTACAGAGGTTTGTGCACTTATTGTAGGACTTGGAGTGGTTGGGATGGGGGAGGAAGGACTCCAGCATTTTCAGATATACTCTCTGCTGCTTTGCCTTCCTTTGTCTACATGCTGATTGTGTCCTCAGTTCTTGTTTCCTGTCCTTTTTTCCTGGCTTTTCTGTAGCCAAGATGTGTTTTCTGTAGCCAGGTGGGTGTAATGCTTACTTACAGCTTGCCAGTGAGCTGGTCTGTTAAATAAATGAGCCTTTTCCCATTATTTGTGCCCATTGTCAGAATGTGAGCTTTACACACTGGCTGTTTGATAAGATTCTGTGCTGCTTTTTGCAAGACAAGATGGCTTTCACCTTACCCTGTCAGCAGTTTCCGTCAGCCGAATTCTGCCTAGCTAAACACTTTCCTCGCTTTTTCAGTTGGATGCAAAGAGACTCCCATGCCTGCCCTATATTTGTCAATAGCAGTGTGCCCTTTTGCCCTCTGTGGTCGGGGAGATGCCTGCATCCTGGCTATCAAAAGTACCCCTTTGGATTCAAGGCACTGTGGAAACAATAGTGTGGATGGGATTGGTTTTATATCTTGTCCAAAGCTGTAGGGTCCAGGCAGCTTGCATATTGAAAGCCCTTTCTTTATGCTGATTTCCCTTCCTGGTACAAAAGCCATCATCATCAGTTGTTAATCCTTCTTAGGGCAGTAGGCTTTTACAGGCTTGGAGTGAATGTACTTTCCCTCTGACTCTTGCCTCTTGACAACTGGCGGCGTGTGAGCATTCTCTATCATGGTTCACAAGTAAATCTGGTTGATTTTTCTGGTAGTAAGGACCTTCTGGTTGGAACAAAGCAACACTGAAGATGCTGGCTGTGGCTGAAGGGAACTGAAGTGAGGCAACCTCTGGTTGGCACAGTTGTCCAGCCCTCTTCTGGTCCACTTGACCAGAAGTTGCTTCTGACCTAAAGGGTCAGAGGTGAAAGTAAAAGTCACGTCTGACCGTAGGGGCCGCCGCCGATCTCTGTTACTAAGCCGAAGAGCCAGCATTGTCAGAGACTACTCTGTGATCCTGTGATTGCCAGCATGATTGCACAGAATGCTGTTTACCTTCCCACCAAAGTGGTACCTATTTATCTACTTGCATTTGCATGCTTTCGAACTGCTAGGTTGGCAGAAGTTGGGATTAGTGACAGGAGCTCAGCCCGTCATGCAGCAGTCAGGCCTCAAACTGCCAACCTGCCAATCAGCGTCTTAACCTCTTGAGCCACTGCATCCCACATGACCTAAGGTGACCCTGTCATGGGGTTTTCAGGGGCCGAGGGTGTGTGACTCATTCAGTTATTCAGTGGGTTTCCATGGCCGAATCCTGCATGCAAGACAAGAAAGTTCAAGATGTTGTTCTATTTATTTATTAAAATATCTATAGGGTGAGATATAAACATTTTAAAAAATAAATAAAAGATCTCAAACTTTCTTGCTTTTCATAAAGAATTGAACAAAATCCATTGGTCTAGTTATGTACATTTTTTAAATGGTAGGTAGGGATGGATAGTAATAACCGAGTTGAAGGAATGTGTGCTTCATACCACAGATACTTCAGTGTTCACACCAGGAGCGCCAGTGATTAAAAATACGTTTCCCTTGAGGTAGGGAAATCATTGCCTTCCCAGGTCCAGTCTCTTGTTGAGCGATCAGGATTTGCAAAGTGAATATTAGCAGTCATTCCGCTCTGCTTAATACTGATATGAGCGAAGAAATTCTCCCAGACAGCCTTTCCTGTTTGTTGGGCTAGAGATTGTTTTCCTATAGAAGGATTAAGGCCGAGCCCTTCCGTGTGGAGCCACCTGCTCTGCTGCTGCCATGGCCTCCATGCCATCCTTATCCTTCGAGTGCCACCAATTCTGTGCTCACAGATGGAGCTTCTGTCTGCTCAGCATTTTTCTGCACCAGCAGAGCTGCCTCCCCTTCTCCCCCTCTCCCCATTTTCTGCCTGTTTAGCAGCACAAGACTTTTCTTTCCCTCACAGTGACAAGGATGACAGCAAGGAGTGCCATCATGCCTTTTGTCAAGACCGGGAAGGGTTGCTGCTGCTGCTGCTGCTGCTGCTGCTGCTGCTGCTGCTGCTGCTGCTGCTGCTGCTATGGTGCCTTTTGCTTACCCACCAGGATGTGAGGCACATGCCCTGTTTGCTGAGTGAGGAGGGCCACAGTTGGCAGGAAAGGCTTTTTCAAAGCTGCCCGAGGAGGATTTGTATTTTACAGCAAAACATCAAGAAGGGAATATCTGGGTTGCCTGGTGGCTTGGAAAATCCCTCTGTTGTCTTTCTAAATCTCTTCTGCTGACCTATATCGGGGCTTGTTGTTCTACCTGCCTAAGCATCCCTCCAGCCAGGCTGCTAACATTTAATTTCATGTTTGCTAAAGCCATCTGTCCTTCAGAGGCCCCTGGGGAAGCAGGAGTCCTTTCCACCAAAGGAGAGGTGTTTTGATTCCTTTTACCAATTGCAGGCTCCCTCCTTTGAATGGCTGGTCCCTGCAGTAGTCCCATTCTTGTATTGCCATTATGTTCCGATTCTAGTCATCCTGTTCTTTTAAGCAGCTTCTTTACTGTGTGAAAAGCAAATTCTGCTTTCATTCACTGCCAGAGATCTTAAATATATTCTGTTTCAAGAACACCTCACTGGTAAGGTGTAGCTAACTTTCCAGAGGGCATTGGGAGGATTTCAGTTCAATACTTCCTGGTTACAACTTCCTAACGTACTCTAAAATCAACATTTAACCTCTCTTCTTCAAGTCCTGTGTCTCCCTCTGGGGCTTTAAGCATGGGATGGTGTTCTGTGCCTTCGGTGTCACTCTTCCCTCATAGTCGCCTTGCCTCCATGATGCAGGCAGAAGGGCTGTTTAATTCCCCTTACCCCTCTTTTTAGCAAAAGAGACCAATGTGGGTCATTCCCTCTCTTGCAACAGTTGCTGGCAGCTCCTTGAAGCTTCCTTTTGTTCTCTGGTTCCTAGTTGCTTGTGGACTGACTGAATGTTGTGTACATCCTCACTCTTGCCTCTGAGTGCCTGGCTGGGCTTGAGCTTATGGGGGGTGTCTTTCCTGATCTAGGCAAGAGCTGTTGTTCTGGCCTTGGCTTGCTGGAGCTCATCATGGAGTGTTAGGAAGCAAACATGGAGATAATTGTTCCTTCTGAGGCATCGGTTGATGTGCCAGGCCTGTTTGTGAGAGAGAGGTGATACGCTCCAGAAGCAACTGAAAGAGTGTGAGGATGGCCAGGGAGTAGGAATCCAAAACAAAGCAACGCCTGCCAGTGATTTTTAGCTGGGCTGAATGGGCCTAAGGCCTCTTTGCTAATGAGCTCTGCCATCACAGAAGGGCTGTGAGCTGCAGCTGATGAACTGGCAGCACAAAGGCCTGGCCGTTGCCACGGTTGGTAGTTTCCGGGCTCAGATCTGGAGACTAGCTTGTTTGTGGGGCAAAATGTGATACCCCCAAAAGAAAAGCAAACCAAGGAGACATCCTTTTTCAGAACAGACATTTGAATTGGAGCTGATTCCAGTGAAGCAGGAAGCAGACTCTAAATTCACCTCCTTTTCCTTTTGTTTTTCACACCCATGAGGAAGCCTATGGAGCTTTCCCTTGAGCTGTGGAGGCTTTGTTCCAAAGGCAGCCATAGAAAATTCATTCCCCAGCTGGGTGGTTGGTTGGGAGGAAGGAGCCACCAGAAAGAAACAAGTGGAAGCCCCAATAGTCCCACATCTCCCTGAACATCTGGATACCTTCTCTCTGTCCCTGTCTGCATCTTTCTCTGAGTGGTTTCTTTTAACCTGAGGAAGCAGACATGTCTGTTTCTGTCTGGTAAGCCCCCTGGCTCTGGGCATCTTTACTAATGTAAAGATGTTACCATCCCCCTTGAAAATGACCTGCAGCATCTGCTGAGAACCAGTGGAAACATCTTGAAAAGTGCTAATTAATGTGTGTGTGAATGTCTGTGCAAACGGGAGATTCTTGGTAGTGGTGGTGAGCCAGCTGGAGGAAGGCGGTACAGGAGGAAACGGGGAATGGGACCAGGAAGAAAGAGTGCGAGGTCTTTGGGTGTGTAGGGTCCTCGGCACACATCCCTGCAGGGAATGTGGTCAGGGTGGAAGCAGGATGGTCAAGGAAGAAAAGTCTTGACCAGATGTTTGATAACCCCATTAAACATCTGTTTTCTCTTCTAGTAGCAGACCTTTTGAGCTCATGATGGCAGCAGAGGAAAGAGGGACATGCAGGGAGAGACCTAGTGGTGTGTTGTTAGACTCAGAAATGGAATTAATTCCTTTAAAGTGTTAGGCTTGAAGCAGATGTCCCCTGTTGTTGTGGAAAGTGTTGATTCTTTATCCCAGTGGCAGGGAGTCTGTGGTCCTCCAGGTGTTGTTGAAGTCCACCCCCTGTCAGCCCTGGCTAGTGTGGCCAGTGACCATGGATAGCGGGAGCTGTGGTCCTGCAGTCTTTGGAGAGCCCTCACTAAACCTGTCTCCTTTCAGTGAGAAGCCTGAGCCCCACCACAGTGAGCGGCCACTCCTGCCCTTCCAGGTGTTGCCAGAATTCAGGTAAGGCTTGCAGCCCCTTCTGCTGTGCTTCCCTTCTCTGCCACACTCATGCCCACCCCAGCCTTCTCCTCTCCAGCCACTTTGGCAGCCTTGTGCTGCTGCTGCAACTGAGTATCACATACTCATTGGATGCCAATCCTGCAGGTGGTCAGTTGCTCAGGAGATCCCATCCTTGCAGCTGGCTGAGATGCAGTGGAACATGTCCCTCCATTAAAGGGGTTGGTATCAGCCTCTATCTATTGATGGGGGTTGTAGGGTGGGAGGCAGCTTCTGTTGCAGATGCTTTGCTTGCCTAGCCAGATTGTGGGGTCTGATTAGGGAATGCTGCGTTGTAGGAAGATTAGTTTTACTAATGTAGCACAAAAGCATATTTGGCCTGTCTGGGGAATGGAGATGTGCGTTTGTGGTGGTGGTGGTGGGAGCACAAGCTTAAACTTTAAAGTATGATGAGCCTCTGTGAGTATGTGTGCACACACGTTCCCTTTCTTTGAACCGAGAGACTCTGGAGAAAAGCGTCACATTTTGCTGGTTCATGCATGCACACCAAAGCAGCCTGCTTTCAAAGTCATTTTCACAGAAATGGTACACAAAGGACCTTGGGGTATAGCAGTATTTCCCTTTTTAGGACCTCTCCCCAAAGTATAAAGGCTGCTGGTGCACAAAGCCCCATGAGTGTATTTATCTAACATTGGTTGGGTGTCTTCCCTCTCAGAACAGGCAGTTAATGTCTGCAAATGTCATTGAATTCAGCCAAGAGCCAAAGAAGTTACCACCATTTGTTTTGATTTAAAATCAAAATATAAGAGGGAGGGGGTCTAGGGAAAAAAAATCTCTGGCCCTACTTGTCAGAATTTTGGCAGGTTTTATCTCTCACGAGAGGAGGCTACATCCCTAAGTTCATCTAGTTTTGTCAGACTGCACTTTTGCAGTGATTGGTTGATTTCCAGTAATAGCAGATGGGAGAAGGTGTGGGGGACTTGGGATTTCTGAATCGGGATTCCGGTTTAGCCCCTGAATCAATCTGAGGCAAACTGGGCTTTTTCTAGATTCTGGATGAAATGTTTGTACAGTTCTGGCTGTTGCATCTCAAAAAGGACATTGCAGATCTGGAGGAGGTGCAGAGAAGGAACCATAATCTCCAGTCAAAGGGATGGAGCTACTGCCCTCCAAAGAAAGCTCACAACTTTTGGGGCTGTTGGCTGAGCAAAAAGGGGATGGCTGGGTTGTGTGTGTGTGTGGACTTGGTAGAGATGCATAGGATTATGCCTGATGTGGGGAAAGTGACTGGGGCTAATGGTTATGTCCAGGGGCATCCACTGGAGCTGAGCGATGGGAGATTAAGGAAAGAGAACAGGGATACACTCCACTCGCTGCACTGTTAACCTACAGAATTGGCTGCTGGCCTGATGGAGCGATAGGCTTTAGAAAGAGAAGAGGAGAAAACAAGTTCGCAAAAGGAGATCAGGATGCTGATGGCCGCTAGTCATGACAGCTTTTATGCTCCTTGCAGAGAGAGAGCCATGTCTCATTAAGTGTGAAGGGTATGTGCATGGAAACGCCTCATTCATTCGGGGTGAGTGGAAATTGGAGTGAGGGGGAAGGATGCAGGTGTTAAGAGCAGAGGGTTACTGGGGAGACTGGGCCCATTGTGGGTCTCTTAGGGAGTGAGTGTGCGGTGAGTATAAGCCAATCTACCTTAGAAAGAGCACAGCGGAGGCACTGCCTTAAACAGCTTGCACGGCGGAGTGGGTCGAAAGCAGTGGATTAAAACTTTGCATTGCCTCAAGCTTGCATCATGTACGTTCTGTCTAGATACTGTGGTTGAAAATGAGTGTGCTGGATTCATGGTGGTTTTTAAAATAAAGCAGCTGTTGATGTTTATCTCCAGGGGTTTACAACTGTGTCTGCCAGAGGTGGCCAGCCATTTAATTCCATCAGCCAGGAGGAAAGGACCCCAACAGGAGTAAGTCACAGGAATAAGGAGCATGTTTAAAAGCCTCTTTGCAGGATGGCAAAGTGAATTGGCAATAGCCTTGTTGCAGGAATGGTGGTGGTAGAGAGCTCACAGAGAGGTGTGGGGAGAGGAGAAATGCATCACTGTCTTTTGTAAAACAACAGGCACTCTTTCTGGGCAACAGGTACAGACAGAATTACAGAGCTTAGTTCTATCTTCCTGGCCATTTTTTGGCCTCAGATTCCATGGATACATTCTTGACTGGCATTGGTTGCCTACTAAGTCCATTTGCACTGCTTTGAAATCAGCTCTGCTTGGGCTAAACAAAGAGAACAACTTACAAATGGGGAAAGTTTACAATGATTCAACCGCTTCTGTGTGTACCTTCAGGGAACTGTTTTCAAACTAGGAAGTCTTTCCCCCAAATCTTAGTCATTTGTTGACAGTTCTGTGCCTTGCAAAACGGGAGGAACCTGCTCGTTGGGGGCTCACCTGGTGGTAAGGAGGTCAATATGTTAATAAACATGCCACAAAAAGTGTGTCTGGACACATCACTTGTTAAACAGAGCCAGCGGTTCTTCTGTCCATGGCCGGCCATTGCAGGTCTGCATTTGGGGCTGGAGGGGACCCCAGAAGTCATTCTCTCTCAGCGGTAGCCCCTCTTTTGCTGCTGACTGAGACTGAGGTTGCATCTAAAGCATCTCTGGGAACCTGCTAGATGATAGGAGGCCTGCTAGAAGTCTGAGCCTTTGTTGTTATTTTGTGCCTTCAAGTCGTTTATGACTTGTGACGACCCTAAGGGGTTTTCTTAGCAAGATTCTTTAGAGAGGGTTTGGCATTGCCATCCTCTGAGGCCGGGAGGGTGTGACTTGCCCAAAGTTTGCTGGACAAGATATACCTGCCAACCTGGGGCAATGCTTTTGTGTACCTGAAGCGGACACATAGTTGGCAGGTGTCCTATCTAGCAAAGGC
>CM034712.1:214715-229609 GCA_020142125.1 Phrynosoma platyrhinos | reverse complement strand
GGAGCAGAGGGGACAGACCTTTGTCCTTCCCAGTTGGTTCAGGCAAAATCAAACTGCTGCAGCATGTCTGTTCTTCCTCTTTAATAACTTTTGCCACTTTGATCACACTCTGATGTTTCTTGGCCTCGTGCGTGTCCTAGTTTTCATCTGCGAAATGTTGGATGGCATGTAACCAGAAGGGAAGCCAGAGGCAGAGAAGGGTGTTGTTTTCCCTCTGCTTCCCAGGAAGGGTACAAAACCCAAGCCGAGTGGGGAGCTGGCCTCTCTTTCCAGAGGAAAGGGCCACCCTGCCAGTTTCCAAAGAGGACGGAGAGAGAGCTGGCCGGCTGCTCTGCGTAGCAATGAGCGAGCGAGCGAGCGAGCGAGCGGCTAATTGATGCTTTTGGACATGATGAGATGGTTGTCATTTAAGGGATGCGCTTTGTTGGTGATGCAACTGTTTATTCCCTTTTGAATGTTATGGGTAGTGATTGCTAATGCAATTATCTTTGGGATGGTTGTTTTCCTCCTGCTTTTTTGGTGGACTGCTTAACATAATTGACTGCAGGAGAAAACAGCGGAGGGCTCCAGCCATAGAGCCAGGCCAGCAGGGAAGGCAAGACACATTGCACTGTGAGGGATAATGCCATCCTCTTGCAGTGGGTCTGGAACTAATTTCAGTTACTTTTCTAGTTATAGGGCTGCGGTTTTGCTGAAAGGGGGAGAAAGAAGAGCGCATCGCCCTGGTGCTGCAGACGCATTCTTTTCTGTTGTGGATCTGGATGAAACCACAAAATGGATGGGGGAGGAACGTGTTTACAGCATGGATGGAGCATGCAGGGTTTCCCCCAAAACAGAATATCCCTTTTAAAGTTTATCTATCTATCCTGCATCATTCCCCACAAGCCAAGACTCATGGTGTGCTTTAAAACTGCAATTAGAAGTAAATGCACTGACTTTTGAGAAAGAGGATAAAAGAGCAGCTATAACTGTAACCAGGGTTGGCTTCTCCTGGCAAGATCTTGCAAAAGGCTCCTGGAGGCAGAGCCCAGGGAGAACCAGAAGGAGATGGGAGCAGCCGCCATTGAAGGGAGGGCATCATTCATTCATTTATTTATTTATTGGATTTATATCCCACCTTTCTCCCCAAATGCAATTCATTCTGAGGACATCCCTCTGCCCACGAAATACTCCTTCAGCATTCCTTCTCCAAATTCCTAGCACTATGGATAAGGAGTCAGTGGAAATGGCTCATTCCCAGAACTCCTCTTATATCTGCTGACTTCTTCTTCCTTCAGTCTTTTGCCCCTTTGCTTCAACTTTCTTTCTAAAGACTCAACTGAAGTTTTATATTATTGCACTGCTAGAAATCTGTGAAAGCTTGAGTGTTGACTGGAGTATGACTGGAGACCAGGGTTCGAATCCCTGCTCCGCCACTCTGGGGTTCAGTCTGAACTTGAAAGAAAACATGTTAAAGGTGAAGGACCTGTTTTAGGGGGAAGTTTTGGCACTTTAGATAGTTCCTTTAAGGTTGAGAGTAATGGCCAGGAAAGGAGCCACCTTCCCTCCTCAGAGCAAGCTTCACCGGAGCTGAAGGCCCGGCATTACCAACAGCGAAGGATGCGTCCATGTCGGCCGGAGGACTCTGGGGACCCAGATCCAGCTCTGGCCAAGGGCAGAGCACCAGTCTCCAAATGGATTGTCAGTCCCAGTCCTCTTGGTTTTGAAGAAGTCAGACAAAATGAGATGTTCTCTAGATGAATCACCAAGTGCCTTAGAGAATAATGGCCGTTCCATGTATAAATCAATAGCCAATCTGGAGAAAGAAATATGATGAAAAGCCACTGAGAACCAACAGGGCAATTTAATGCTTCAGCAAAACTTGGGAGGGTTACACCTTCCTTGACCGGGGGGGGGGGGGGTCCGGCTGGTGGGAAACGAAGCCAGGGTTGGGGTGAATTTCGGGTGGGACATGGGTGTGTGTGTGCATGTGCGTGCGTGCGTGTGTGTGCTGAGATGCCCAGCCCCATCTGGATGCTCTGTTGAAGTAACTGCAATGCAAGAAATTTGGGGACTGAAAGGACAAAGCATGTTGTGAGGCAGAATGCTTATTTGGGGAGGTCATGCCCTCATTTTGTAGCTGCATCCCTGGACCAAGATGGTAAAGGGGACAGTTGAGGGGGACTTGGGGGATGCTCAGCCTGGAGGGGATGGTCCCCAGTTGCCTTAAGGGCCTGAAGGTGCCCATCCCTCCATCCCTCCGTCCCTCCATCCCTCCATCCCTTCATCCCTCCATCCATCCCTTCATCTGTGGGGAGGCAGAAGGAGCTCCTTTGCTGCTCCTCCAGAGAGTGGTGCCTGAATTCTGAGAGATCCAAAAATGTATGAAAGGGAATTCTGATGAGACCAAAGGGAAATGTTTGAGAGGAAATGGGCTCCCTTGGAAGGAGGCAGCCTCTCTTCCACTGGAGGCTTTTGAGCAGAAGTTGGACGGCCATCAACCAGCGAACCATGATTGCTTTAGTGGAGAATTTCCTTCACCAGCATCAAAATAATGGGTTGGACTCAGTGGCACCATTGTTGGCCGGTGGGTTGGTGCACAAGCAATGGAGTCAATGGCTCTCTTTCTTGAGTTGCGACTGGAAATGGGATGGAAGCCCCAGGCTGCAGAAATGGGAAGACTGGGTGGGTTACCATCAGCTCAAGGTGGTGGATTCTGGGTTTTGGGGCTCTCCAAGGTAAAAAACCCTTGTTGTTGTTGTTGCTGTGCACCTGTATCTTGTTTCCAACATAAGGCAATTCTAAGGCAGCTTTTCTTGGCCAGATTTGTTCAGAGGGTTTTGCCACTGTGGTGTTCCTCTGAGGCTGAGACAGTGTGACTTGTCCAAGGTACACCAGGAGATTTCCATAGGGATTTGAACCCTGGTTCCCCAGAGTCCTCATTCAACACTCAAACCCCTACACCCCACATGGCTGAACCACATGGCTCTCACACCTAACCCAGAGCCCTGGGCAGCCCTTCTGGAGTTCTCACTAAAAGCTGGGGTGGGTTCAGAGTCCCCCTGGCATGGGAACCAGACCAGGCAGGGCTGCCAAGGGACAGTCCTCTTGTTTGGGGGGAGGCAGAGAAGGGAACGCAGTCAGCTGCTCCACGTTTACACCCACGGCGGCGAGAGAAAGTATCTCTATCAGAGACCAGTTGGAGTTGTGTTTTTATTATTATTATTATTATTATTATTATTATTATTATTATTATTATTATTTCACAGGAGGAGGAGGGTGGGGATACAGAGGGAGGGGGGATTGGAGTCACAATCCTGAACAAGAAAAGGGGTGCAGGGTGTGTGTCTGAAGTTACCCGTAACAGCAGAGATCTGTGCTTTATTCACAGGCAGAAATACCGAGAGGAGAGCGTGTGCGTGCGTCTCTGGAGGTCTCTCTGGAAGCATCTCCTTGGTCACACAGGGCTCCTGCCAAAGGAGGAACGAGGAGGCCTGGCCCTCAGGGGCCACACCGGCTACCTCCTTGCAATGTGTTCCAATGGCTGCAGGGGCTGAGAGAGATGTGGGGAGGGAGACCCCCAGCACCCCCAGCACCCCCCCCCACACACACATACACAGGGCAGGGCAAGGGGGGCTGCTCCGGGGAGTGCCAGACTCAGGCCCCTGGAGGACCCAGGTGTGCCAGTCAGTGCTTAGGCAGTGATGTTTATAGACTATATTTATATTTATATATCTATATCTATATCTTATATATCATTGTTATGAAAAATAAAATCCATCCATGGGCATTGTCACATACCCTGATTGCACCACTGAAAAGGCATCCCCTCTGAGTTGCCCACTTGCCAAACCAAATGGAGGGAGGGGAGGGGGCTTATAGTTTGTGCCAGAAAACCAGGGGGCTTTGGGGGCCACCTCTTGGCACTTTGGGGCATTTATTCCAGCCGGCCGCTGGCTCAGAAGGGGCCGAAACGTAGACGGAGGAGAAGGAAGGGGAGATCTCTCTGGTGCCTTCTGGCCCACGGCTGCTCCTTCCCGGAAGACGGAGGCGCTCTGCCCTGCCAAGGCGCCTATTCCCATCGGAAGTCCTGGCCGACCGTCTCATAGAAGCGGACGTTGTAGGGCCGATAGAACTCCTGCAGCTGCTCGATCACTTCGGGGTCGATCTGGACGTGGGTCCTCCCCTTGGACTTCCCCAGGCAGCGTGGCAAGCTGCCCCCATCTGCCCTCTTCAAGCACGGGAAGCCCTTGGTCTTGTTGAAGTAGAAGTGCTTCTGGGTGATCAGCCGCTCGATGCCCAGGAAGTCCTGGATCTTGCCCATCTCCCCCGCGGGGTCCGTGATGAGCCTCTCCCCGCTGACAAAGTGGATCTGGGAGAGCGGGAAGTACCGGAGCCAGTTCTCCAGGTGCAGCGCATACAGGCCGATGCGGATGGCGCTCCAGGAGGTGTCCACCAGCCCCAGGCTGCGGTTGCGGAAGGAGAGGCCCTCGAAGGTGGGGATGTCGGGCTTCTTGGAGAGGGTCTGCGTGTAGTCCGAGATGGCCCGGGTGACCGGGTTCCTCACCACCACGATCAGCTTGGTCTCCCGCGACATGTTGAAGATGCGCTGGGGGGCTTCCCGGGTGACGAAGTAGCTGGGGGTCTTCTCCATGGTGATCTGGCTCTCCAGAGAGCGGGGCATCAGGCGCCTGCAAGCGGAGACATGGAGGAAGGGGATGAGAGATTCGGCGGCAGAATAACAGCCCCTGCCCCCCGAGCCAGCCCTCTGCAATGGGCAAGGACACTGGCTTCCATAGAGCTTTCCAGTTCCTTTCTCAGCTGTATTAATGGCTCCAGTCACATTCTTATAATGCAGGTAAGGGGTACCTCTATTCCATGGAAAGGCTCTCAAATCCTCCCATTTCCAAAGGCCTAGCACTGCCTGAGAGAGGAGAGCAGAATCCCTTCTGTGATTCTGAGTTTGCCTTATTATCTTGGGCCTCTGATCAGAGGCAGAGCCTATCGCTTGCTCCCATCTGGGAGTTCCCAGAGCTGGGCTCCAAGAGGCTCCGGGGAAGGAGGGAGGGAAGGCTGGGAGGCTTTTGTGCTTTGGAGCATGGAGGGATGGCGATGGGGAAGATCTGCCTTGGTGCAAGGGAGGCCCAGGACCCACCCCTGGACCTATGCTCTCCGTTGGCACTTCCACAAGGAAGGACTGGAAGGACTGGCTGAAAAGATGCCATCCTTCCCCATTCCTGCTTTGAGTGGGGAAGGTGCAAAGCCAGCCACCAAGAGAGTGCTTCCATCCCCAAAGCAAAGCTTCCCTGCTGGGACTCAGAGGGGCTCCTGCAGGCACCAACTGAGACTGGTCTCCTTCCTCCGGAGAGAAAAGAGAAAATAAGGATAGTCTGTTGGGGTCCATCTAAAGCTGTGCACAAGGACTGCTCAGGGTCAGGAAAGGGGCAAGGGGCAAGGGGCAAGGGGCAAGGGGGGAGGTCGGGTTCCTGCTTCCCAGGCCTCCTCCACTCTTTCCCAGAGTTTGGGAAGCACCTTTTGTTTTGTTTTGTGTTACAGATGCCAGAATTGTTGCCACTTGCTGGATGGGTGTCCAGAACCCATCCTTTCCCCAGTCCATCCACTGCGTGGCCCGTATTTTTTCCTTCTGGGACTGCGCCAGGACTGACCCCACAACAGCTACCTCTCCGTCAGGAAGGAAAGGTCCCTCTCTCTCTTTGTGCCCAAATCCGACCAGGAGATGAGCCACGCTGCTTCTTCTCTCAAGGCCAGACAAGGAGGGAAGGAGGGCCAGACCTGCAAGGAGCAGTCCTTGTGCACAGCTTTAGATGGACCCCAACAGACTATCCTTATTTTCTCTTTTCTTTGATCCATCGATGCCCTGTTTTATTTTAGCAGCGGCACTTTCAATTCCCATCCGAAGCCCATTCCCCCCCTTTCAAATATGGAATGATAAACTTCACAAATATGCTGCATAATTGCTGTGTTAAAAACCTCATCCCCTTCCTCCATTTTAATGTGAGAGATGGTAAAGCTATAGATACCTCAGTTCCCTCCACAATTCTTTGAAAATCTCCCACAACCGTGTTCTGCGACTCCAAATCTATAAATCTAACCAACACATCTCTAGAAGCTTTCTCCTTTCTGGCATAATTGCTATTGATCCTTGTAAACAGAACTTATATCAACCTCATCCTTTACCTCAGGTTCAGTACAATCCTTATTGAGACTGAACATTAAAAAAAAATTAAAACCCTCCTGCACCATATTCAAGCTTCTAAGATGTAAATTGTGTCTCCTCGTTTGAATGCCCATCTCCTCTCCCTTTTCCTGTTTTAGCAGAAGCCTGCTCTGGTCTTCCAAAATCACATTCCAATAAATGGTCTGCCCCTGTTTCAGTTCTTCAGCTGCCTCTTCTCATGCCCCTTTCTTACTTGGGTTGCATCCACACTGCAGAAATAATCCACTTTGAAAGCACACTAACTGCCATGGCTCAGTGCTATGGAATGCTAGGATTTGTAGTCTGTTGTGGCACCGGAGTTGTCGGCCAGAGAAGGCTAATGTCCCATAAAACTACAATTCCCAGAATTTCAGAGCATTGAGCCATGGCAGTTATAATGGAGTCAAACTAGGTTATTTCTGCAGTGTGGATGCAGCCTTTCTCTATCTTCTGTTCATAGGTTTTTCAGATGCAACAAAGGTTTGTGGAGGGAGCCGTGTCGACTTCTGGGGCTCCAGCACCACCTCCTCTGTACAGTTAAAATGGTTGTGTTGTTTTTTTAAAGACTGTGATCATTAAGTCAAATTGTCTTAATTTGGATGAAAATAAATCCTGGATGCCTCCAGTGATGAGTCCTTCACCTTCTTCTACTCTTGCATTTTTTAAGCCTCTCTAGTATCTGTCCTATTGCTAAAATACGTGTGATATCCTTATTTGTACCCGTTTGTCATCCCAAACACAGCACACATTTTACATCTCCTTAAATCTTAAAGTCCAGTTCTGATAACTATATCTTAGAAAGAGAGAGCGAGATTGAGCATTCAAGTGCAAAAGGAGGAAATGTAACACTCTTTTGAAGTATTAATTAGTAATCAAGTCCTCAGTCATCAATATGCAGCTCATGGGTAAAAACATCAATTAAAAAGCCATTCCAGATGCAGAAAGCACATGTTAATTAATACAGTGCAATGATAAATATGAATAAATAAGCAAATTGCCATGAAAAGTCAAACCTTTGATTAATTCATTAATCAGATTCAAAGGCTGATCAGTTCATTAATAACTCTATTCCAGTTCCACTATTCATTAGAATCATTCACCCCATGTTTAAACAATGTAAGGAATATAATTAATAACACGCAACTAAGTGAACCGAGTTTAAGAAAACAACAACAACAACAATCCATCTGCCTTAATGCAGACATTTAGGGTAAGTCAAAAGGTCCCCATTATTCCTCCTGATGTTGCTTCAAAGACACCAGAGGAGAGCCTTGCTTCCCACTCCTTCCTCTTCTTTTTGCCTCATTTTTAAAAGAAAAAGAACATGGCACCTTGTGAACTCCACCACCCTCCAAGGCTTAATTTTCCATTGTCAAACAGCTCTGACTGTCAGGAAGTTCCTCCTAATGTAGAGATGGAATCTCTTTTCCTGTAGTTTCAGTCCATTGAGACTCTGGGTCCAATTCTCTGGAGCTGCAGAACGCAACCTCGCTCCATCCTCAACATGGCATCCCTTTAAATACTTAAACAGAGCTATCATCATATCGCCTCTTAATCTTCTCCTCAAGCCTAAACTCTCCCAGCTCCCTAAGTCTCTCCTCAGAGGGCTTGTGGGTTTCCACACCTTTCCCCATTTTGGTCACTTTCCTCTGGACATGTTCCAGAGGAACTCCATAGGGTTTTCCTAGGCAGGACATCTTCAGAGGTTATTTTGCTAGTTCCTTCCTCTGAAAGATTGCCTATGGCACCTTGTATTCCCTGGTGATCTCCCATCCAAGTACTACCCAGGGCTGACCCTGCTTAGCTTACAAGACCTGTGTGTGTGTGTGTGTGTGTGTGTGTGCCTCCAAGTTAGTGGATGACTTATGCCTTATGGTGACCTCCTTGCTAAGGGTTTTCTTAGGCAAGGAATGCTTAGAGGTGGTCTGGTCAGTTCCTTCCTCTGAAATATAGCCTACATCATCTGGTACTTGTTGGTGGTCATCCATCCAAGTCCTAACCGGGACTGACCCTGCTTGGCTTCCAAGATCAGACGGAATCTGGTGCCGTTAGGCTATTTGGGTTGCCCATTCAAGCTGTGTTGTTGTTGTTGTTGTTTTCACCATTAGGAAGCCCTTCTTGACAGTGGGATGGAGCAGTGGGTCCTCCTTCTTCTTTGGAGGCTCTTTTCAAGCAGAGGCCGGGTGGCCATCTGTCCCAGGGAGGAGGCTTGGATGGGGTCTTCCTGCATGGCGGAAGAAGGGGGCTGGATTGGGTGACCAACTCTCTGGTTCTATGGTTTCAAGGTCACAAATCACTAAATAAGTTAAATCTCACAGCCGTTGGCTGATTCCTCCAACAGATTGAGATGTTCTTTGTCTCCAAGGAGAAGGAAGTGTTCGCATGTGCTTTTTACATCCCAGTCACTCTTTTCCCCTTTTGGAAGGGCAGAGGGGGAGAAAGACGCCGTGGGGCATCTCTGGGGGGCTCCTCGAAGCCCTGAAGCAAACCTTGGGCTTTTCTGCCTCCTTTCCTTGTGAGAGAGAGAGCAATGCAAAGCTTTCCTCCTTGCAAAGAGAGGGAGGGAAGCCCTTGTTGCCAACATTTCACAGATGATGATGATGATGATGTTCCTGATTTCTTGTTCTGTGTCTTCTAGTCAACTCTGAGGTATGGCATTGGCAATGGAGAGCTGGAAATTAGCAATTTCCCTGACAGGATGAATGGGGGGGCCCCCTCAAGACACAGTCTCCCACACCTGCTTTGCCCTCCCTTCTTGGCCCAAAGGAGCCAAGGGTGTCCGGCCAGTCCAGCTTGACCACCCTGCGGCCTGGGCAAAGCCACTAAGCGGCGGCCGTGGCTTAATTGCCTCTTTCCGTGGCATTGCTCTGGGCCTCATAAATCCAGATTATGATTCTCATTGTTCAACCAGTGTCAGCAAGATGCTAATTCGGTGTCAGGGAGCCCTGCCATGGTCTGCCTTCAGATGGCAAGCGAGGAGGTCCGGGTCATCCATCAGCCGAGGACAGCTGTAATAATAATAAGTGGCCGATCGTGGAGATTCATGAAAGTGCTGTGTCCCTAATGGGCCACCTCTGGGCTTATTAAAGCCCAGTTCCACCAGGGATTAAGTCCGTCCATTTGGTTTTTAAAAAGCACAAAATCACAGCTCCGCATCAATTATAAAAGATACGAAATAAATGTGTTAATAAATTATAGAAAGGAGACCAGGAGCTCTCAGATATTGTGAGATGGGGCTGCTGGGGATCAGAGTCCCCAAGCAACAATTGGAGCTGAGGAGACCAAATAAATATGTATGTAATAGGAATAATGATGATGATGATGATGAAATACTAGTGTCCCCTAAATGGGGATGATGGGAGACATGTGTCACCCCAGCATTCACCCAGTGATGTAATTAAGCAGGCTCATTAAACCTTATTTCTCAGTGGGTCCAAGTGTGCCATTCAAAAAAAAACTCTGGAACGACCTGCCGGATGAGATCCGTCAGTTGACATCATTAGACAGCTTTAAAAAAGCTGTCAAGACGGATCTCTTCCGGCAGGCCTTTCCAGATTAACCATCCCGGCCCAGGCTCCCTGATCCCCTCATTCCTCCCGTGGCCCCATCTTTAGTGATGGTTGAGGGTCTCCAGAGGGACACCAGGGTTTTTGGTTTGTTTTAATTATGGTTTTATGTTTTTTTTGTTTAATACTTTCTTAAGGGGGGGAGGGATTATAATGTTTTAATGTTATATTTTACTCTTGTTATATTTTACTGTTGTCAACCGCCCGGATTGGTTCGCCACAGGGCGGTATACAAATAAATATTATTATTATTATTATTATTATTATTATTATTATTATTATTATTATTATTATTATTATTATTACCAAGTCTAGCAAAAAAGGAAAATATATCTCCAGAGACACACTTTCCAAGGCTGTGCTCTCACCCTGAGATGCCTTCCTCTTCCCCTGAGGACCAGAGAAGAGCATCAAGGTCCTGAGATCTGGGAGGGATCGCTTGAGGGGATTCCAGCACTGGAAAGGAAGACCAGTCTCGGGCAGTTCCACCGTCCAAAGAGCAAGAAGATCCCTGGTAGATGCAACTTTTGTAGTGGCTGCTTCTCTGAGTCCCTAGACCTTCCTTCCCAGGAAGCCTGCAAAGGCCTGGATCTCCTTCCACTTTGAAGCAAAGACCTTTCCTCCCTGTTCTGAAAGGCTTCTGAGGACTAAACATTTTACAAGAAAAGGCTTTTAATAGAGTGCGCTGCTGCTTTTATTGGGACCGTTTTGCTTTTTACTGGTCTGAATTCTAATGTCCCAGTGGAGCACACTCATAGAATCAGTCGTTCAATGGTGTGCTAATGGGAGGTAAATCCCCCGATGCAATGGGTCTCCTTCCTCTACACTGTTATTTTTAATGGTTTGCTGTTGTTGTGTGCCTTCACATCATTTTGGACTTATGGCGACCCTAAGGCAAACCTATCATGGGGTTTTCTTGACAAATTTCTTCAGAGGGGGTTTGCCATTGCCATCCTCTGAGGCTGAGAGAGTGTGACTTGCCCAAGGTATCCCAATGGGTTTACATGGCTGAGCTGGGATTCAAATCCTGATCTTCAGAGTCATAATCCAACACTCAAATCACTACACTATGGTGGATTTCCATTTTTCATGGTACTTTGAAAAATTTAAATATATTATTCCCAATTTCTTTTCATTCTATTTCCTTCTATTGGAAGGAGAAGGGTTCAGATGACGAGTGTGAGGGAAGAGGATGGTAAGGGTCAATTGTCTGTCCCAATGGACCCAATGAGGGCCACAGGGACGGCCAAAATTGCCCCTACAAACCCCCAAACAGGACGTGGATGGAGGGCCACTTCCAGTTTTGAAAAACTGGTGGGCTTTTAAAATGTTAAACTGACCCAAGGAGCCCCTGTGAGCTATTTCAAAGGCAGGTCATTGCTTTTGGAAGCTTTTGGGGGAGGAAATTCCCCAGCTCCCCTCCTTCCCTCCTTTCCTTTCCCCTTTTTTTGCCCTGGGGAGGCTGGGGGCATTCCAGCAAGTATGGAAAGAATATTTGCAATTTTTCTCTGCCAGGTTGAAAAATAGGTTTCCTGACAGCTGGGACACCCTATTAGCAAAAATAATAGACCAGAGGGAATTTTCTACAATTTTCTGCCTGTATTTGATGTCCTGAAGTGATGCACAGGAATTATTCTGCAGAGAAAAACAAAAGGTTTTCGTGCAAAGGTCTGTTTTCTGCACTGAAGATAGGATTCCTGTACATGAAAACACTGCACCATGCACAGGAATCCTGTTTCTAGACAAAGCAAAACAAAAAGGTGGGTTTTCTGGAGCAATATCTTGTGTTTTCCTCTGCAAAATAATGTCTGTGGAATGCTTTGGGACAGTTGAATATGGGGACAGTACCAGGTAGGAATTTTTGTTTTCTCCACAGTGAGGAGGAAATTACTTTCTTTGTTAGGAGGCATGCCATCCCTAGGTTTAGGGCCCTAGGTTTCATAACTTTGGGGCCACGCGTCGCCTGCCCTGCCCTGCCCTGGGAAGAGGGAAACCTGCCCTGGGAAGAGGAGGAACATTTGGGAGAGATGCCTTCAGCCACATCAGTGCATCACAAAAGCATGCGGGAGAACCTGGCTCTTCTCCCTGAAGGAAGGCTGGACTCAAGAAAACATTTCCACAAAAGCATTGCAGGGTGTGCGCAGGGAGATGCGAAGGACGGCCTAGCTGCGCGAAATGGCTGCCTGCCTGTACGGAAAGCGCACACGCGTGTGCGGGAAAGCATAAGGTGTGAGAACAGCTCTCCCGAAAGGAAGCAGAAGGCGCAATGGTGGTGGCAGAGGCGGGTGGGAATTCTGCCAGCCGACGTGACCCCCGTGGAATTTGGCTTTGACGAAAGCGCAGGTGGACCCACTCTCCACCAAAAGAGAGCCCAGAAACACTGCAGTGGGCTGAGGAAAGGGGAGGTGTGGCTGTCGTTTTGACCCTGCCCAAATATTTCCCATCGTCCATCCCCTGCCCCCACTCCACCATTCAACAGGGGAGAGAAGTGAAAAGACACCAGAGACCATTTGGGAGAAAACTTCTGGAAATGTCAAGAGCACAAAATGTCTGCAAAGAAGATAGGAAGAGCCCATTCTTTCTTTGGGTGCTCAATGGCGGAGGGGACCATCCCTGGCGCTTGCAGTTTCTGCCCCGTAATAATAATAATAATAATAATAATAAGTTTTATTTTTATCCTGCAACTGCCTTGCTCTGAGGTGAGGAAGGGACACCCCTTCCTCTCCTTCTCTCATTTATTCCCTCTCCCAAAATATATTAATAGTACTGCCTCTCCCCCACCGCCATATGCTCCCTGACTAGTTAATGGTGCCACAGCAATACTTCTGCGATGCCATTGACTGACCCAAGTCCTCTTTGTGAGTCCCATCTGAATGAGGCCTTGCAGGCAGATGCACATACGATCCAGCCGCTCGCTCGCTGGGGCGATGGGTCTCCTCCAGAGGTGGCCAACAGACAGGACTGGAGCACGTTTTGAAAGAGGCTGCTAAGCGGACATGCAATGCATTTGTCTTTAGGTCTACCTAAGGGAGAGAGCGGCTCTCCTTGCTTTTCCCGCAGGGCCAGGCCTCCTCTGCCGCCTCCCATGGATTTGTAAATATTGGTTTAGGGTTGCCTCTGGCAAGTGTGGCAGACCGAAAGGCAAGAACCCAAGTAGCTCTCTGTGCGCAGACAGAGTGCCAGCCAGCTCCTGGGTAATCCTGGGCTTTAGGCACTTGTCGGCAGGAAAATGAAGCGTTTAGCTTGGCAAACTTCCCACACGGCCAATGGCAGCTACTCCATTTCCCCCATCGTCCTTCGGCCCCAGAGTCGCTGTGAGCAGGGCTTTAAAAGGGTCTGGGGGGGGTGGGGGGCGAGGGTGATGGGGGGTCCCCAGATTCCTTGGGAGCCAGAAAGGAAAGGCCTGGCTGGAGCAGGGAAGCGTGCCTTCGGTGCCAAGTGGCACAATGGCCCAGCCAGCCTCCATCTCTCCTGCCTGGTCAGAGTGACCGCTACAAACTCCAAGGCAGCAAGAGCAATGGAAAGCAGCAGTGACCGCTACAAACTCCAAGGCAGCAAGAGCAATGGAAAGCAGCAGTGACCGCTACAAACTCCAAGGCAGCAAGAGCAATGGAAAGCAGCAGTGACCGCTACAAACTCCAAGGCAGCAAGAGCAATGGAAAGCAGCAGTGACCGCTACAAACTCCAAGGCAGCAAGAGCAATGGAAAGCAGCAGTGACCGCTACAAACTCCAAGGCAGCAAGAGCAATGGAAAGCAGCAGGGACGAGGAACTGACCCCGGCCTGACTTTCCCCCCAACAGGCCTTTCAGCCTAAAAATGCTCCTTCCCTGCAGAAACTCTCTACTCAGATTCAAGAGAACAACCAACTTCCTTGCAATGGGCAATTAAAGCGTCTGCAGGAATCAGCAACAGAAAAGTCCCAGACTTTGTGTTTGTTCTTTCCAGTTTTACACTGGGTTAAAATAAATCAATTTGGGGAGCAGGTTATAAAATGTCTCTGATTGTACCAGAAAATTCTGGGACTCTCTGCCTGGATGCATCTTTTGATGGTTAAACCAGTATCAACTGAGTATAAGTAGGAGGAATTACATGCCTGGGGGTTTCAAGGCCATGGGCAAGATCCACTTCACCCCCTGACCCCCCCCCCCCTTTTTTTTTTTTTTTTTTGGTGGTAGGGACCCTGGAAATATTGGAGGGCACTGAAGTAATATGCATTAAATCTGAAATGTTTTTACTGTTCCAAGAACACAGAAGTATATCATAGACTCATAGCGTGGGAAGAGAGCCCAAGGGCCACCCAGTGCAACCCCCTTCTGCCATGCAGGAACTCACAATCGAATGGGACAGGTGGCCTCCAGCCTCTGCTTAAAGGCAGCCTCCAAAGAAGGAGATTCCGCCTTCTCTGAAGGCTCTCAGGAGGTTCCTCCTAATGCTGAGCTGGAACCTCTTTCCTTATAGTCTGAGCCTCTTGCTCCATTGGGCCCTATTCTCTGGAGCAGCAGAAAACGAGCTTCCTCTGTCTTTAACAGGAGACCCCTTCCAATATTTAAAGAGGGCTGTCATTCCACCTCTCGACCTTCATTACAAGGAGCGCTTCCTAATGTTGAGGAGGAATCTCTTTCCCCATAGTTTGCACCCATTGAGTCCTATTCTCTGGAAGCGCCCCCCCCCCCTTCAGTCCGCCAGAGAGAGAGAGAGACCCCCCCCGGGCCCTCCAGCCCCCCTCCCTCTGCGTGGCCCTCTGCCCATGCCCCGAGAGCTCACGCCTTGCACATGTGTGTGCGCCTGAGAGCTGTCCCTCGGGGGTGCCTCTGGGCGCGTGCAGAGTGCCTCCCCCCGCCCCTTGACCCCCGCCCCCTGCCCTGACCTGTACCAGGCGAGGCCCTTGTGGTAGTGCCTGTCGAAGAAGTGGGGCTCGGTGCCGAGGGCGCGGACGGCCGGGTGGCCGCGGATGAACTCCAGGACGGCGCGGGTGCCCCCCTTCTTCACGCCGACGATCAGCGCCTGCGGGAGGCGCTTCCCGGACCAGGAGGACGAGGAGGACGACCAGGAGGACCCGGCTGGCCCCTGCGGAGCCCCGGGCGAGGGAGGGGCGGGCCAGGAGGAAGAGGAAGAGGAAGAGGAAGAGGAA
>CM034712.1:179828-192369 GCA_020142125.1 Phrynosoma platyrhinos | reverse complement strand
GCAGTCCCCATCTTTGACCAAAGTTTCCAAGAGCGTTTGAGGAGGCCCCCATCCAGCCCTCGCCCTCCTCTCAAGATGCTGAGCAAATCTTTTTTGGAAAAGAGACAAATCATTCTTTGCATCCATCCTCCCGCATGCAGTCCTGTCCTCCAGGGCCTCAATTTGGAGGGTGTTCCCCGAATCTCTCTCTCTCTCTCGCTCTCTCTCTCTGTCTTGCAAACAAAGGTGTAGCTGTGTCGATACATCTATTCACATTGACCTGAGAGCCCAGCGGGTGATTCTTGGGTTGAATTAAAGTACATATATAAAGGGAACGGATCCAGACCACCTTCCTTTGTGGACATAGTGATTCCTCCCTCTTGACCAGACTCCAGCCATAATTATGGTCGGTTGTGGGAGCAGACAGGTTGCATTTATAAGAAATGAGGAAAGCGGAAGCAGAGGGAGTTTCTGGCACATCTGGCAGCGGTGCTCCTTCCTGCCCTCCCTCACAGGGATTTTGGGAGGAGCGGCCTGGATCCATCCCTGCCTCAGCAAGAGCATGATACCCACAAACTCCATGGGTTTCAAGAGGGGCACAGGGCTGGTGCTTCCAGGCTGTGGGTCTGGGGAAGGGATCCCCTTTCCAGCCTCCTTCCTGCTTCCCCCATGTGCAAGGGCCATCATGATATATGTGCAAACAGAGAGAGGAGTTTGCAAGCAAGTTTCCAAGGAAGGGTGGGCTGTGCGTTGGGAGAGGAAAGCCCTCTCTTTCCTCCTCCTCCTCCTCCTCTTTCCTTGCCTCCCTTGTCTCCTTTCTGGGGGTTTTTGCCATCTTCCCTCCCCTCGAACCCACTCCTGGCATCCCACATCAAAGCACAACACGGAACAACATAAATGGAACTGAGCTCCCTTTAGACATTTGCTTCATCAAGCCCCTGCTTTTCTCCCTACAAATCTGCAATTAGTTTTTGTTCTGATTAGGGTTCACTTGCTAATGAAAGGCTCCAGAAGAGACAGCTGGGACTTCCAAGGCAAGGCAGGCAAGCAAACACTTCAGAATTAATTGCCAAGGCAGCAACCGCTCGGCATGCCATGGCAAGGTGCCCCCCCACCCCTTCCCAGTGTGGATGAGAAGCCGGAGCAGCAAACCCACTGTCAGTCCCCTGGGGGGGCAGTTTGGAGAGCAGGCCCTGCCTGCAAAGGCCCCCCAGATGGCTGGCCAAAACCATAGGGCTGGGTTATGAAGTGAGTGTGTCTCCATTGCCATTGCACCACTGTGGGACTGAGGCAGCAAGAGCCTCCCTTCCTCTTCCCCTCTTTTGGAAGCCATGTGCCCATCATCCACACACCTTTTGCTGCAAAAGTCCATCCTGGAGAAGGCGGGCAAGGGTCACCCGCTGCTGCTTCCAAGGGGAATTGTGGCTGAATCCACCCTCATCTCTCCTGCAAATGATGCCACCCAGGGTCCCAATCTGCAGAGGCATCGTCACTAGGAGGGTGCAGGGATGCAGACCCCACCGGGTGACACCCCAGAAGAAGGGTGACACCCGGCTAAGTGGCTCCCCCCATTTCCCAGCCTGGAGCCATTTTACTCACGAGAAAAGCAGCACTGAGCGGGGGGGGGGGGGGGGGGGGGGGGGGGGGGGGGGGAGAAGGCACACCCTTTTGGCCCCTCCCTCTGGAGCCCCCCAAGGCCCCCCCACACCCCCCAGATGACACCCCCCATGGGACGCCAGTGCCAATCTGTGTGGAATAGAAATGGTTGTGGAGGTGGCTCAACTATGTTGACGACAGGGTCCTTCTCATGTACACAAAGACAAGTGTACAACTCACACACACACAGACACAGACAGACACACACACTTCACGGCAAGCACTGCCATCCTCTGGCTTCAGCAGGCTGTGCCTTGTGTGGGGTAATGGGGGGAAGCCTCTGGATGAAGGGGGCATTGGGGGGCCACCCTGTGACTAGTGGGAGATGCTCAAGCATGACATTTATCCCATATTTCCCTCCAAAACCAGGACCCCAGGCAGCTTACAAATTTAAACCAATACAATGGTCAGACTTGCAGTAATGTTAAGGAAAAATTAAAATATACAATTTAAAAAGGCCATTTAAGGACAATGCCCTTAAAAGCAGTATAGACCAGCCTCCAGTGGGAGGGAGTCCCACAGCCTGGGGACAGCCACCAAAGTGCCAGTGAATTTGGGGGGCAGAGAGAAGAGCCATCCTGGGGTCTCAAGGCTGCCGGGACCATGGACCCCTGACCCCCCAAACCTCCTTCTTGACCCCTGACTGGCCAAGCTGGGGAATGGAACTGGTCCCGGGCCATAAAAAGAAACGGTCAGCAGTTGCTCAGTTCTGAGCTCTTCCTTTGCTTGACCGATAAGTCAAACAAGAGAAACAACATCAGCTCAGCGCAATTACATTCCTGGTCCTTTCAGGGTTTTCATCGGAGGGAGACAAGCATCTCCCCAAACACATTATCTCAAAACGCTCCCTTTTCATTCCAAGGCTGAAGTCTTGTGAGTTGCGTCAGCAGAACAGAAGTACGCTTAATTAAGTATCTCATTTTTAGCCGTCAGTTTTATAAGAATCTTGATGATCAAAAAAGAGCATCTTTAATTTGCAAAAATAAATGGGATCTCTCTTTAGTTCTTTTCTTGGTCTCTAGAAGGCAATTGTCAAGAGCCTCCCTGGGGAGGAGGGGGCTTGCAGGGAGTGCGGAGGGGTAGCTGGCTTCCAAGTGTGTGTGTGTGTGTGTGATCACACATGCATATGCATTTTTTTCAATAGATCTTCCCCCCCCCCTTTGGAAAAGTTTATTTTTAAAATTCAGAACAAGGTTGTAACTAGATAGAAATAATTATCTATTTGCAATCAGTCCCTTTTTGCAAAAAGTAATTTTGCAGTACAACAATTGTAAGTTCACAAAGGATGACTTCCTTCCCTTTTCCCTGGTAGCACAGTGGTTAAATGTCAGTACTGCAGCCACTCACTCATAAAACACAAGGTTGTGAGTTCAATTCCAGCCAGGGGCTCAGGGTCGGCTCAGCCTTGCATCCTTCCGAGGTCGCTAAAATGAGTACCCAGCATGTTGGAGGCAATTAACTTACATTTATAAACCACTTAGAGACTGCTTTATACAGTAGGAAGTGGTATATAAATGAAGCTGCTATTGCTATTTTCCTCCATTTCTTTTATAGCTTCAGGGGGTGTATATTCTTGCCAGATAGTGATGGAGGAGGAATATCACACTGCTCCAGTGCTGGCTTGCGCTCTTTCCTCCTGGGTCAAACAACAACAAAGTGGGCAGGAGAAGAGCCTCTTTAGTAACAGAGGTTCCTAGCTTGTTGCATTAAGAGGTGTGTTTAGGTATGTATGCATTTAAAGTAAATGCTTTTGTTCCTTCCAAGAAATGTGAAAGTAAAGCATATCAGTGATGTACTGGTGCTTCTCCTGCTCAATCAATTCTATCTTTTCACTTGTGCATATTACAAACTTTTGCCTAAACTGAGGGTTGCCTTGCAACAAATTCAGAGCCGCCCCACACACACACACACACACACACGCCGCCGCCTTCCTCTTCTTTCCACCCGAGGACCACAACCGAGTGCAGACTCCAGGGCTTGGCCACCAGGCAGCCTTCCCCCTTCCATTTTTCTCAGCCTGGCATTCTGCAAAGAGTTCTGGACAACTTCCAGAACTTTTTAGAAAGTGAGCTTCTGATCTGGGACTGGGCCCAATCTCTAGTTTTGCAAAAGATTGGTTTGTGACCCGGACTGGGATACATGGCACTGGCACCAAACAAGCTTTATAGCTGAATGAAGGAGGCAGCAGGTGTTTCAGGGCGAAGAAGAGTTTCCCAGGGGCCTCAGCATTTGGGAACGGAGGGAGGCATCCTAGGGATTCCCTCTGGCACAGGGCCTTCCTTCCTTCCCCATGGGTTCATCCAGAGGGGCTTCCCTCCTCCTGCTGCCCCCCCGACTCCCTCCCTCCCCCCTCCCTCTCTCTGGAGCTCCCATAGAGAGAGAGAGAGAGAGAGAGAGAGAGAGAGAGAGAGAGGCTGCCTCTTTGCAAGCGCCAGGTGAAGGCCACCGATCATCATCATGATACAGACATGCTGCTTTTGTCAGAGACAATATTAATATGGCTGGCCGTGCCGTGCCGCCTCTTCAGTGCCCCCGCCTTCGCTTCTGACAGCGGTGATGCCGGCTAGGCCCTGCTCTCAGCCTCCTCTATCCTTGAGGTTTAATAGAGCCATCGCAGGGGCACAAACATTGACTGATTCCTATTGACTTGTTGGGAAGAGCGAGGTGCGCCTGACTGGACCAGCTGTTTATTACAGCACAGCTGTAACCGATGGCACAATCTCAGTCTCAATCTCGATCGGGAGGGCTCCATTGCCAGCCTTTTCTTTCCAGGGAGGGTCAGCCAAAGAGGAAGAGGAAGAGGAAGAGGAAGAGGAAGAGGAGGAAGGGGCTCCCGGTCAGCATCAGGATGGGAGGGCAGCATGCAGCTATGTCTCCCACAACCCTCTCTTCTGAACAATGACTCAGGATTCAGAGGCATGTGTTTCTTTGAAAGATTTTAATCTTTTGCCTTTCCAATGGATTTCCTCTCAATAGCTTTAATTCTATCTATGGTTTAACCACATTTTAACAATACCCTTTTTGTACATTCTAACTTCTGTCTTACATCACACAGACATTTCCAGGCTAGGCACATCATCTCTCACAGGCAACACAGGTAAGAATAAGGATGAGGATGCTGATAAGGAACATGGGCGCACTGATTCTGAAGCCATGGTGTCTCATAAGGAGCATCTTCCATGCTGATAAGGAACATGGGTGCACTGATTCTGCAGACATGGTGTCTCATAAGGAGCATCTTCCATGTTGATAAGGAACATGGGTGCACTGATTCTGCAGACATGGTGTCTGCTAAGGAGCATCTTCCATGCTGATAAGGAACATGGGCGCACTGATTCTGCAGACATGGTGTCTCATAAGGAGCATCTTCCATGCTCATAAGGAACATGGGTGCACTGATTCTGCAGACATGGTCACTGGTAAGGAACATCAGCTTACCACAATGGATGCCACACATGAGGGGTCATAATTTATATTTCCACCTCGGATCCTGTACAGGGAGAAATATGGAATATAAATTAAATAAATAACCAAATATTTTATCTTTGGCTTTGGCAGACTTCATACAGCTGTTTATGTCCATTTGATAGCATAGATTATGTGATGTGATGAACCCCACAAGGAGTGTGTATAACTGCTGCAAAGGCTTATAATGGTTGCACATAATAAATATATGAAAGAGATAAAGCTGTATGTTCACTCTCTTGCATATAAACTTCCTGAAAACTTGGAACTTAAGATATGCCTGAGAGGAATGCTGGAGTTGATCAGACGCAGGTCAAGTTTTCTTTTTTTATCTCTCTTTCTAAGCCATTTTATCCCCAGTGGGCAAGAAAGCAGCAAGAACAAGTGCAGAACCTATTGTACCTTCCAACAAATTGTGTGTGCATGCACAAGATGTGCATGGGCTGTGCATAGATGCACATGTGCATTTGATTGTGCATTGGGTTGCACACTTGGTTCTGTTGTACAATGCTGTTGTTCAGCACAGACATTATGTACTCCACATGAGGCTCTCAAACTCCATGGATCGGTGAAGGCATGGGGGACTGAGGACAAGGAGGGCAAGCCATGCTTTGAATTAGCCATATTCAGTATGCTGAGCCTATTCAGTGTTCCTTCAAAGCTTGCGTATGCACACCTTCACACCGGAGTTCCGGAGGAGAACTCTCCCACTTCCCCTCTTGCAAATGATAGCCACTGCCATCATCACAGCACGGTGTCTGTGTCTGTGTCTGTGTCTGTGTCTGTGTCTGTGTGTGCCCACCTTCAGTGGGCAGTGTGTACTGCAAGGCTCCCACCTGGTGATTGTTGGGGGAGAAGTTGCATGCCCCCCCTCACACACACACATAGCTGGATGGAAGGGCAACTGACCAGAGTACACTCCCCCCTCCCAGCTGAGTTTGCTCATCCAGAGCCAACCTGTCCTTGGAAGCAGCCTGGTGGGTCTGGGGGGCTACTCTAGTCAGTTGACCTTTCATCCCCCATTCAGAGAAGGAATGCATCCCCCGTTGCCTTCTTCCCCCATTCTGTGGAGGTTTCTGTGGCTGCAGATCAAGCCCAGCATCTTGCCCGTTTGAGCCTCTCCCTGCATGACAGAATATGGATATGAGAACCATCACTTTATAACAGCAGGAAGGAGAAATAATTGCATGGCTGCCTCTGAATGCTCTCTCCATTCAAAGTAATTGAGGAGGTGTCTCTCCCTTTGGGGAACAGCTGGGGGGGATGGCAGAGGAGCAGCATCCAGGGGCTTTTGGGGTGGGAGAAAGGGACCCTTTTGGGGTTGGAAAAGAGGGCTGCATTGAGGGGCATTGAGACTAGGCGACCACAGGGAAACCCTGCTGTCTGTGCCCAGCAAGGAGGCCACAGCGTGGCACACACCCTGCCAGACCATGCCTCTTGCCCACCCAGAGCAGGGGAGACTGTCCTGAGCCATGCCAGCTCTCTGTCTCTCTCTTTGAAGCAACCTCAAAAGCCAGAGCCTCCCATCCTTTGAAAACCAGACTGTGGAAGATCCAGGGCCCCTTCCTCTGCCACTGGGCCACTCCAGGGTTTATGTGGATGGTAAAAAAGGAACAGAGCAAAACCACTGTTTAATATGTCTGCATTAGGTAGAGGAGCTGGGGGGGCTGCCACCTACTTAAAACGTGAATGGATGCCGTGTGAGGTTTCCCAGAGAAAGGGAGATCTGGGGAGGAATCTGGGGAGCAGTGGAGGCCATGGATACAGCCTTGGGGGGCAGACACCGTCAGATCCTGGACCCCACTTTGCCCTCTCTGGGTCACCATTCTGGACTGGTGGGAAGGAGCTCTCCCTCGCCATTGACACATGGGCTCCTTCCAGCCATCTCAGCAAATGTCAGCCTGTGCCACCCACAGTTAGGGATCTGCACCAGGGTTTGTGCTTCGAAAGGAGAAACAAGCAAACTGTGTTGAAGCAACTGCTGGAGACAAAGCAACAGCCTACAGCCAGCTTGTGAATTCAGATGCAGGAGAAGATCACACTTCGCATGAAACCACCGTTTGCAAATGAACTTCAAGCTCTTTTTTGATACTCTGGTTCAGCAGCCCTGATAAACTCTGGAGGGTGAACTGGCGCAGGTTCAGATGTAAACACAAACCGCCTCTTGGTGGGACATCATAAGGCAGCGGGGCGACTGTCTTCTTGCCTCTTTTTGTTCTTCAGCCAGTAAATTTAATTGGACAACACCTGGGTTCTTGTGTTTTAATTTCTCTCTGTGTTAACCCTACAAGTCTAGGCTGGCCCTTCCCTGGAGTTTCCAGTTTCCTTCTTTTATGTCAAAGGGAGCCAATAGTGTATGGCTGGGATCCTACCATTGCCTTGCGCGGTGTAAATCTACACTCACGTAGCCTCGCAGTCGCTGTGCTGTCCCTCCGTCTGCCGGATGCTGATGATATGCAGCTGGCCGCATCTCTGCCAACACGCTTGCAAAGGGAAATAATGCAGAGGGGCTTCTTTGGCAACAAAATGGTGAATCGAGGGGTACCACAAAAGCACCGATGCACTACCCAAGAAGGGGCAGATTAAGGGCTAGGATCTGCAGGATTAGGCCCAACAGGCATGGGCCACTCCAATCAAGGCACTACTCTAGTCAGAGATAACAGCAGGACTGGAGCCCCTGTGAAATGGTTATGTTTGTCGAACTCTGCCCATGCAACTCTGGAGTGGATCCATCCATTGCACAACAGCCCAAAGGCTGTTCAGAACCTCATGGAAAGGGAGACTGCAGGTGTGCAAGACAGCAGCGTGACCCGGCCGCTCTCCTCTTGCTCCTTCTCTGTGTTGTCCCTGGCTCCCGATGCGGCCAAGGCGGAGGGTGCAGGATGGGCCAGAGGCTTGGCTGCCCTTCCAAGGGGGTGCTGGTGGGCCCATGTTTTCAGTCAGGGCTCCTCCAAAGAATGGGGTGAGGGGCTGGTGTGGGGGTGGTTAAGGAGCTGCTTGTCCTGTTGTTGCAAAGGCTCCCAAGGACAGGGAAGTGACACTGACTAATTGAATTCTGAACAAGCCAGTGCAATGCAAATATCTGACAAATGAATTTAATTGCATTCACGTACAATAAAGCTGAGATCTAAAAGGTCAGCGGGAAAATGGAAGGGGTCCCCAGAGTGCTAACAGGGAGAAGTTGACTGTAATACACATTCATCACATTTTATCATCTAATTAGTCTACACAATGCCAGGCTGATAGACAAGGACCTAAGCAAAAGTATTGATTGATTATTACCCTGGTATCTATCATTTTCCCTTCAGCCTGACAGCGTCAGGTGCTGCTGCTGCTGCTGCTGCTTGTGATGTTGATGGTGATGATGATGGTGATGATGGTGATGGTAATGGCAGGTGCCCCGAGTGTCTCTGCTGTTGCTGCTGTGGGGCAGAGGGGCGGCAGTAGTGATAAATGGCTTTTCCTATGGCTGTCTCCAGAGCCAGGCAAGGATCTCATGCCTACCATGACCGATTAAGGGAGGCTGATCCATTCATTCCCTGCCCGCCTGGGTGCCAACCCTCCTCCTCACAGGCCCCTTTCCCAATTAAGAGGAAGGAACCGGACAGGAATCCAACACTGTCGCCTGTTTCCTCTCCCATAAAATGCTCTCAGCTCAGCCTGGGACTGGGCTGACTTTGGCCTGCTGCCTCTTCTATTATTATCACCCCCCTCCATTGCCAAAGGGATGAGGGTCCCCAGTGGGGGTTGCTTTGCTATGGGGTGCTGCCTGTGCCCCTCTCCTCCCTCAACCTCCTTCTCCGTTTCAGCAGAGAGATCCAGGCCTTTCCAGGGAGGTCACAATCGCCCAATCTCAGTTTCCTCAAGTCTTGCCCAGTCCCTCTGACACTTTCTTCCCATTTCTTTTCATATTAGGTTGCAAGACTTTGGCCTGAGTTATGTTAGTCCCAACCAAAGTAGACCCACTGAATAAATGAGATTTGGATACATGTTGAATTACCATTCAATAACCTATTTAATGGCTCAGCTCTAGGTGGGACTCACCAGCGGCGTTCGTGCTTTTGTGTTTTCTCTCCTGCATGGAAATTTGTATCATAACAACATCAACATTTCCGCTACACTGAACATTTATCTGTACAATTTACCTCTTTTACACTTTCTGCCACCATAAAAAGTGTGTTTCTGTGTATATTTTTCCCAATTCTGTACATTTTGGATGCTCACAATTAAAGTATACACATTGTTTTGTGAACCTTGCAAATGTGCAGATGCTCAAGGTGTTCGCTTTCTTGCAACAAGTTTCAGAAGGTGTGAAAAGGGTACTTTGGGTTGGATTGTCACATCTTGCTCTCCATTCCTTTTCCTTGACACCCGTTTGCTGGTGATGCTGCAATGTTTCACTAAGGCTGAGCTCACTGAAGATAAGGGGACTCACTTCTTTCCCTTCATAAATGCAAACGGATGCAATCTCATTCTGCAGGTTGGAGCACACAAAGATGCTGAGGGTTTTATTTGCACTGGATTTTATTACATTGTTTTCTTCCTTCCACTCTGTGCCATCCTGGGAGTTTATGTTAAGACTAATCCATAAACCTGGAAGGAAGGGGTGAGGCTTCCAGCTGTCTTTGATGCCACCACTTACAATGGAAAGGCAGTTCCACAATGTGCTGACATTTCTGATTGGACCCCCTCTATTCGTGCCTTGTCTCTCATCCCCTTTTGTTCACTGGCCTTAAAAAGTGTCTTTAAAATATCTGAAATGGGCAAGTGAACAAGCAAATGTGATTTGACATCCAGCCATTTTCCAGCCAAGAACCTGGAGATGCAGAGCCACAGGTGTTTCCTGTTTCCTTGCTCTGCAGAGCACCTTTGCTGCTTCGGGTGCCTTGGCCAGGAGAACTGCTCCTCCATGCATTATGTTGGGAGTCTCTGTGCCGTGTGTTTGGCTGTTATGCACACCAGCAAACCTTTGCTTGATGATCACCAGAGGCTCTTGTTTGTGCCCCTCTGTTTGCCAGCAAGCGTCTTGTATTGACTTACAGAAATTGATCCCTGCCACACCAAGCCGGCTGCTTCCCCTCGCCCTCCACCTCTGAATAATCCGGCCTATTTATTAACATCGAGGAAACAGAGACAAAATAAATCAAGCAGAGACACAGGAAACTATCAACTTTCCTAGGTATCAATTCTCAGAAGTGGGATGTTTTATCTTCCATGGAAGCACCTTGAAAAGTCAAACCAGCCAACCACCGACTGACCAAGAAATGAACCTACCGCCTGAACGAAAGCCACTGTAAAAACAAAAAGAGAACAAGGGTGGCTGCACAAAGCCCCTGGGGCCACTTCCCTCTGCAATCGGCCCTCTTCCAAGGGATGCCTGCCCCAAAGAGAGATGCCCTGTCCCGTCTAAGGAGGAGCAGGTCCCATTGTTCTGAGGAGCTGCCTTCTCCTGAATAGGCTTCCTCTAGGAGTATCCGGCTCAGAGAGCTCCTTCAAGCAACCTCTGCCTTGGGATTCCAGCTCCAGAGCCCCAAATGGAGGAAGGGGGTCCCCCGGCATCCCTGGACTCTGAGCCACCTGAGGCTGTGCTCAGAGGAACTACAAGCGAGGGAGGGTCTTGCAGCAGCAGGGGGATGCTCTCCCACTGACTGGACACCTGGGTCTTCTCACACCTGGCCCTCTTCCTTACCCAAAGCATATCATACTGGCTCTTCTATGCAGTGCCCGTGTCTCAGCAGCCTGGTCTCCAAGAGAACGTGCTCCCCTTCTTCTCCTGGGAGGCCTACAGAGTCTCCCCACACCACCCCATGCCTTGTGCCCACAGGACTAATGGGCCAGGGGAGTTTTGGATGACCATCAGGGTTCACCTCCAGTTGGGAGAAGGACACTGGGAGTAGGCTGGAGGGGCAGCCCATCAGCTCCAGGTGTGAGTCCAAAATTTAAAGGAGCCCACAGAAGGCTCAGGACCTTGGAGCTCCATCAGAACTTCCCCACCCCATTAACACAGGGCTTAATAGCTGCCACTGGACAGGCAGGAAGACTAAGGCCGAAGGACACAGAGCTGTTATACGGTGGCAGCCAGTTAAGCCAGGCCAGAAGGTGAGGCTCAGGGCCAACCCAGGTGCTGACTTTTTCAGCACCTTGGACAGCTGCTTTCTATTAGCCACCTGCTGGAATGGATTCACTGGCCCTTGCCACCACTCTTTGCACAACTAAGGAACTGGGAACTAGGACTCAGCACCCTCTCAGCTGTGTAACAGTCCTCGTCTAATATTTCCCCACCTCACTTAGTAAGAAAAGGAAATGACAAGTGGTGACACATTAAATTCCTGGGTTTGCAGATTCCCACTTGCTGGCAGGCATGTGACCTGGGTGTGTATTTGGTGCTGCAGTTATATTCATAAATATATTCAAATATTTATCTTTGGTTGTCAAGATCAGCCCAGGCGGAGGGGATGCATCTGTGCAATAGCCAGGAGGGCAGGTAGCCATAAACCACCGAGGCACGCAGGGCAGAGAGAAATCCTGAAACACCAGGAGGTTTGGGGGAGCCATTGTGGCAGCCAACTGTATCCTGAAACCTTTGAACCCCCAGATTGTGGTTGGGGAGGGTGGGAAAGGGATGTATGTTGGGTGCTGGTGCTGCCTACCCATTTCTTTCCTGCCTCCTTAGAGGAAATGTTGGGGAGGAAGAAGCCAGCAGTGCCAGAGGCAAAGCAGGCATGGATTTTGCCCTTAGACAGCTCTAATAAAAATCGGCAAATGGCTTCTTTTAAAATGAAATCCATTTGTACAGAAACAGCCTTTGTGGGTTAAATGACATTAAACCTCAAAAGCACTGTCTTGCCAGGGGGCTCCATGGCTTGGCTCAGACTAGGCTCAGATATGGGTTGGGGCAGAGGGCTTGGCACCTCCTGCTCCCTCTCTCCCCGATAAAGCAAGAAAACCAAGAGGGAAAGGAAGGACTCCCTACCCCCACCCTTGCCACTGCCAGATCATGCAAATAATTAGCATGCAAATGAGTGGCCCTGTGCCCAGCACCCTTGAAGGAGCTCCTCAGCAGCAGATCCAGCATTACTCTGCCAGGCCTGGCCTGGGCTTCTGCTGCAGCTCCAAAGAGCAGAAAAGTCTGGCTTGGGGGCAGGAAGGCCCTTGAGCCAAGGGATGGATGGGAGCAGCTTCCGGAGGAGCGATTTAATGAGCCAAGGCAAATCAACGTTCCTGCCATAAGGTGCCACTGGTTCTAGCAGAACATCTTGGCACCATGTTATATTTGCATGAATTTGCATAATTTTTATGTCAGACCATATGGAATGGGCCTCCACCAGCGGTAGGGGCGTCTCTCGAGCTGACTGTCTTAGTAACCCACGATACCATGTTGCTCACTTTTAAAAAATAATCATATATATATATATATATATATATATATATATATATATAT
>CM034712.1:149903-160828 GCA_020142125.1 Phrynosoma platyrhinos | reverse complement strand
GGGGGGGGGGGGGGCTTTACATGGCCCCCCGGGGGTGGCACTGCCTTCCCTTGGCTTCACCTAAATTTCTCAGCCAACTCTGCCTGGAGGCTCAGAGCAATTTGTCTGGTGCTGCCTTTCAGCTTCAGCAGTTGAGCGGAAACAACTAAATTGGGAAGCATGGATAAAAAGGACTACTGTATCCTCTGGGAGGTGATGCTGAAGGTGGTTCCTAATTTGCATGGAAACTTTGAAACACAGCCAAAAGTCCTTCCTGTCCCCCCAAATGCTCAGGTTCAGACAATGAGGAGTCTCCCAGAAGACTCTCTTGAGAGGCAAGCAGCCTCCAAAACATTCACTTTTTAACCTGCTCCCTTTCTATGCTGCTTTATCACACAACAATGGAGCATTGTTCTGGGGGCTTCAGCTCTGGTTCCAAAGAGTGAGAGACTACAGGCAGAAGATGAAACAGGAAAAGTGGAGGAAACAGGGCCGCTCGGTCTTTGTTCCTGGTGAGCCGAGGCCCTCTTCTTCCTCTTCCTCTTCCTCTTCCTCTTCCTCCTCCCCTGCCCAGCTCTGCCATTCCCAGGCATAACTGGCCAGGGCCCGCTTCTCTCCCTTCGTCTTTCAAGATCCCACGGACGCTCCTCTCTCTCGTGGGTCGAGAGTGCTGGCTGCCACAAGAAGGATTTGAATGGGAGAGAGCTCTCTCTCGCTCGCTCTCTGCCTTGAGCCTGTAATTGCCCTTCCTGGGATCAAAAGCTTGTGGAGAAGAGAGAAGTGAGGCCTTGCCACGTGGCTCCCTGGCGTCAGGGATGGCTTGCAGAACAGCAGCATCTGCTTCGCCTCCTCCGGCATCTTGGGGGGCTCCTCTGGTGCAGAGAGGTGGGATCCCTGACCCAGGATTCGATCCTGTTCCCCACTGTGCCTGAGAAACAGGCATCCCCTCAGATGCCACAGCGAGGGCCGTGATTCCAAGGGGCCTTCAGGAGGAGTGCCTGGCTTCCAAGGCACGCCACTGACTGGACACGTGCCGCTGGCCGGCCGGTGGTGGACCATGCGGGGGAACCAGAGCTGGGGAGGCCTCTTGTGGGAGCATCTCCTCCCCCGCTTGAGCAGGACCACCGCCACCCCGTCTTTTCATTCATCATCCTTGCAAACAGTTCCCATAATATCACACACAGACCCCATGCGCTGCCATGAGAGCACGAACCCTCCTGCTAGGCTTTGGATCACACAGTTCATGCCTCAGTAGGTGTGCATCTGAACACCAATCCATGTGGCTTTTTGACATAGAAAAGACATTTCCCATGCAAGCAAGGGACAGGGTTCTCTGTGCAGGATATGCTGTTCCAGGCTCAGGAAACATGTTTTCTGAATAGACGTGTGTTTTCTGCAGAGAGAAAATGGTTGTATTTCTGTGCAGAGAAACGCTTGGTGAAGGATCTCGTAGCAGCCTCATGGCAGCCTCTGTTCCTCCCGGCGGGGTTTCCCAAGCGTCAGGAAACTGCTTTCTCAGCCAGGATATGAATAATGACAAATATTCTTCCCATCTTACTTTTGAGAATGCCACAGGTTAAGAGGTGAAGAGGGAGGCCTGTCTGTTTTCCTTTCATGCGTGTCTCGCCTGAGGAGGAGTTCGGTGTGACTCAAAAGCTGTCATGATTGATTTGAAATGTGAGGCGGGGTGTGTGTGTCTTGCTCACTGTCTGTCCCCTTGTTCCACTCACCCCACTGCGTTTCTTGGGTGGGAAACACTCGGGGGGCTCGGTCTCTTGGCGCAGCAACTTGGAGGGTCCCATGGTGGGCACCTGAGTCTGAACAGGGCCAGACCACACCTGGAAAAGAGAAATGTGAATGCTGCTAATCCCACTCATACAGACAGAGAAAAATAATTTCCTCATTTTCCTCTCTAGTGCAAGAGTGTCTTGCACAACTGTGCAGTTTTCAAGGACTATTCACATTTCAGGAGCGATTTTGCCCATCCACTGGAGGGGAAAAAATACCCAAATGGTTGTTTGCACAGACAATGACATTTTGTGTTCATGAGAGTTCTTTCCTGTGCGGAAGACATGATTTTTGTGGGTAGAAAAGAACACTCCTGTGCAGAAAAAGTTTTAATAATTGTCCCAGCCAGGATTCTCCTCGAGGGAGGGAAGGACCACTGAACGGCCAGCAATGAATGACCACCCCAAACAGTTTCCCTCAGCCTAAATCCAGATGCTCACCACAAGGCAATCCTGGAGGCTGTCATTAATAATGCAGCCCAGTGACAAAGACTACAAAGCAATGATGTCCATTTAGGACGGAAGGGCATTTAACAGCCGGGTGAAAAATTGGACTGCAGGAGGGGATGAGAAAGACGTCCAAGTTGAGCAATTAATCAAACTGGTGGTAACGGGGGAAGGAAATAAACATGATGGAAGGGATTTGCTGGAGCAGATTACGGACACATTTTTAAAAGCGGCACGAGGGGCCGGCCAGCCTGGGAATAGTCCTCCTGCAGGAATCTTCGATCACTCCGGCAATCAATTTTGCATTTCCTTAAGAGCAGCAGCAGCGGCCTCTTTGGAGGCTGTCCTCTTTCTCCATCTCTCCTTCTTCCTCCACACATCCCCTCAAACGCTTTCCTTTCCGTTGTCTTAGATTAACCACAAGCAGCAATCCATACATTAAGCAGCGTATTGAATATTTGTCTCAGAACAATGCATTGGCAAGTGGTTTATTTCCCGTCCGGTCCTTCGACAAAATGTTTTGGTACCTATGTTCTGCCAGAGGAAGAAGTCTTGCACACACACACACACACACACACATTGCCTGGTGAGCAGCTGTTTGGGGACCCCACAATTACAGGACGCTTTTCTCATAAATGGATTGTTTGTTTCTGGAGACAATTACACCCAACTTTATTACACAATGTCTGTTTCACCACCAACAACCAACCTGGCTTTATGAGGTTTTGCCATAAAATACCAAGCTGAGATATATGCTCTGCTCCCTAATATGATTCACTTGTATTGTGTTATCTGACCTTTGAAGGGAACTTGCAATCTATAATAAGGCGATTGAATAGATCCAGAGGTGGAGGGGAAAGATGCCAAGCGAGTGAGGAGCAAGAAGGATGGGAGGCAGAAGTGTTTTCAGGGAGCATTCCCCTTCCTTCTTTCCAGAGGGCATTGGGATTTCCAGGAGGCCTGGCGGGGGGGGGGGGGGGGCAGGACAGGAGGACCTCAGGTGCAGCAGGACAGCCACCTCTCCTGGGGAGGGAGGAGGAGGGGAGGGCGAAGGTGTCCAGGTGGCTCACCTGGCCCACACAAGGCCTTCCTCTGCCCTCCAAAAGGAAGCATCTGCCTACCTGGGGGCAAGGCTGTCCTGTGAAGGAGAAGATCCTGGCTTGATCCCTCCTTGTGCAATAAATGGGGAGAACCTGGAGAATTTCCATGTCAGTTACAGCAACTGTGAGATGAGGTGAGCTGGGAAGCAGGCAGAGAAAATGTGTGCACTTTTGCAAGTAGTTTCCCTGTGTTTATGTCAGATGTTGCTTTGCTCAATCAACAAAGTAGTCAAAGAGGAAGCCACAGGACAGATCCACTTCCATCATCCCCAGGCCTGCTGTGCTGGCTGCCTGCCTCTCCTTGGCTTCACAAAGGGGGAAAGCAACAACTTTGCACAGGAGAAGGAGTTCATTGCTGTTGGGCAAGGATCCTCTTGGTATCCTGTGTGTCTGTGCCTTCAGCTCCCCTGTCAACTTATGGAGCCCCACAAATTCCAAAGGGTTTTCTAGTAAAGGAGGCCTCAGGACTGGTTTTGCCAGTTGAAACAGAGCCTACAGCTCCTGGTCTTCCTTGGCAGACTCCTGTCCAAGTACTAACCAGGGCTTCCCCTGTTTATCTTCCAAGATATGCAGGGTTTAGGCTCCATAAGTTCCCTTACACACATGGATACACCTTTTGGGTCTTTACACCCTGGGTGCATTCAGTCCACAGTTGTGTAAATGGAGTCCTGCAAGGGAAACCAGTTGACACCCCATTGCACATTCCTGGATAGCACATGAGTCTTCTGTGTGCCTCTAGTGTCCACCTCATTCCCTGGAGTTGCAGAAGCAGCACCTGTGCATTAATTCCCCTTTGTGCCATAAGCAGCTGCACACTGGCAGCCAAGCAATCAGTTGCACAATGTTGGTACTCAGAGGAAGGTGGGCATACTGTGGAGCTGACAGCATGGAAATTTGCACTGTTCAAGCACAACGTGGGATCCTGGCCACTGTGTTTTGCACTAATTGCTGAAAGCACAATGGAAAAACCTGGGCTCTCAGTTGGGTGCTGGAGATGACTTCTTTGTGGGAGAGAGTTGTTGGGTGCTTGCAGTGCAGTCTCTTCCTGGCAATATGATCAGATTCCCATAAAGGCTTCAGAGCAGTGAGATTTTTTGATATTCCTAGCTTCAGTTTACTTTTGTGGAGTACTACACTGTGTATGTGCGTGTGTGTCTGTTGGTTACACAACTGTGCAAATGAGCCTTTTGAGGAAGCATGTTTGCCCACCATACAAATGTAGTGTGCAATGGAAAGGACTGGAGAAGAAGCCTTTTAAAATAAAATATTAATCACTGAGCAACTTGTAAGGGAACAGCCCTGCAGAGGCATAAGGAATGGATTGTGGTGAGAAGCACAGAGCACCGGACAGCGTCCAGTGCTGAAACGATAAAGGCAGACAGAAAGCCATCTCGCATCCTTTGGCTCTTCCAGCCCAGAACTGTCTGCAGCAAAGCCTCTCCAGGGCTGGGGCAGGCAGGGGCTTCTCCCCTCTCCAGGGGGCTGACTCTGGCTGGACCTTCGGCCGTGGTCCCTCCAGCCGCCCATCCCTGGATCCTTTCTATCCTCACCGTTGGGCACAGTCATAGGGCCCTCCGCTGTGTGATCTTCCTTCTGAGCACCTCCTCTTCCTCCTCCATCATCCTGGCAGAGGCTGAGGCACAACCTGCTCCAGGGCTTCCAGGTGCTCTGGGACCCCTCATGTATGGTAGCAGGCTTTGCCCCACATACACATAGGTTGTGGCGGGAGTAATTTCCTTTGGGCCTGTTGCACTCTGGGCTCTTGGCTCAGAGCTCTGGCTCTTTACCAGCTTCCCTTTGCCGTTCGTCCGGGTTCCCTCTGTCGCGTGGGCGCTAGTTCTTGTTTTTCCCCAGACTCCAGATTGTCAGCTTGGCTGCAGGGACCTGCCGGTTCCTTTCCAAGGCTGCGTATTCCTGTGCCAATGGGCAATTTGCCCCCCCCCCAGTTCCCCTCCCTTCCCACCTTCCTCCTCTCCTATCATTTAAGATTTTTTATCGGATAATATACACCTACTTCAACAGACAAATATAGGCTAATTATATACAAAGGCAGATTTAGAAAATCCCTGAATTTTTCTTTGCACAAGGTTCTTATGACATGGTAACGCCATCAGTCACCATGTTCTTAAAAACCAGACCAAGAGAAAGACCACAGTTCAGAGGCAGGCAGTTCTTGCCTTACTAGCAAGTGGCCACAAAAGATCAGGCAAGTGCTTGAGATCTTCATTTCTCCAGGACTCTCCTCTAGGCGAGGAAAGTTTGGAGGCAGGGTTTGGGATGAGAAGCTCTTTTGGTGCTGAACCCCAAAAATCTCCACTGGTCTCAGCCCCTGGGTGTAGGAAGGGTCTGTGAAGTTGGAGAGCAAGCTTGTGGGGCTGGAGAAAACGTCTCGGATAAAGCTGAGGTTGGAGGGCAGGAGTGTGTGTGTGTGAGTGTGTGTGTGTGTATGTGTGTATGTGTGTGTGAACTACCCAGCAGTAGCATTGTGGCCCCACTTTGGCTGCCAGGGCTCCATCCCATGGGATCCTGGGGATTCTCCAGACAGCTCCAGCGCTGAAGTGCAGGACTGTGCTAGAGCTCCCTGGCAGAGAGTTCCCAGTCTGTTCCCAAACTACAAAACCCAGGTTTCCTTGGGAGGGACCAGAGCACTGTCAATCTGCTATAAGTGTATGCAAAGGGACCTTGCAGCATCTTTGAGCATAGAAGTAGACTCCAGTCTACAAAAGCTCATGCTATCAGCTTCTTTCTTTCAGTTAGTCCTACAAGATCTCTTTGCATACTGATTTTCCAGACGAACATGATGTCTTTGAATTCTGATGTAAGTGTGAAGCACCCAGATCTCAGAGTCTCTGCCTGGGCCTCCCCTAGATCCTGTGGGGGATCCCTCTGTCTACAACATTGAGACTCTGAAGTCATAGAAAGGGGAGGTGGGTGCAGAGGTATGTTGGCGGAATACGTGGAGGGGGCATTTGGGGCAGACCTGGGTCCTGGAAAGACCCTCCACAGTGGACCTGGTACACTTTGAAAGCTGCCAAGACTCCTGGGAACCAAGTCCCATGGGGTTGCCTGGGATTCACTTTCTCAAATGTTGTGCTTCTGGACTGAAGCAGAAGGTTGGTCCTGCTTTTGCCTTCCTCCATGAAAAGAAAAGGCCTGCTCCCCTCCAGCCAGGAAGGGCAGTGTGATGATGGAAGATGCACTTCACTAATGGGTCTGCCAATCCCTTTGTGGCTGCCTCCAATGGCGGGCGAGGCTGACAGTGTCAAAATAATAATTATAACAGCAACAACAACTAAATGGCTATTTCCTCCAGTTGTCATGGTGCCAGCAAAGCACTACCTTTCTCCCACCAACCCTGCCTCCCAGGCCCACACTTTTCAGAGAGCTTTGCATTGTGTACAGCAAAGGAGGAGCCATTTGAAAGCAAATGGCACAGGAGCCAGGGCCCAGCTGCCAAGGAGGTGCTCTGTCACCCCAACCGAACATGGGCCTGGCGGTGGGTTATTCCAGTCCCCCTCCCACCATTGAGGGCATAGCAATGCTTTCTGTTTACAAGCCACCATGCCTACCTACCATCTACCACCCACCTATCTCCTGCCTCTCTCCCCCTTCCTTGCTTCCTTGCTTCCTTCCTTGCTTTCTTGCTTCCTTCCTTCCTTCCTTCCCATTGGAGTGCCCCACCTCCCCTCCCCTTCCTCCCCTTAATTCCCATTTAAAATGGCAATCTCTTTCATGGTGAAAGTGGCATTCAGCAGGTGGCAACACTCTAACCTTTGGGTTGGATACTTGTTTCTACAGTAAACATATTTTTTTTTCCTTTTAAAAGGGAAACCTTGACTCTTTGATTGATTTTTAAATAAGCATATATTTAGCTGTTTAGTGCATGCTGGGTGCCTGTTCTTCTGCAGAGAGACTACTCCTCACCGATTTTGCTAACAAATAATGAAAGGCAAGCATTCAAGGTTGCAGGAGGCTTGGGTTGGCGCCATCCATGGGGAGAAGAAAGGGAAAGCCAGTGGGAAAAGTTTCCACTAAAGGAGGGCTGTCCTCTTCCTTCAGGCTTTGGCTACCTCCATGCCCATACTCTCTTGGGGCAGCCGTCCAGTCCATGGTGGCTGCTGGGAGATGGTCATCATCTTCGCCACCAACACCACCAACACCCGTAACACCCGTTTCCTAGTCTACCAGGTGTGCAGAGTTTTGGTCCATTAGTGATTCAGAGTCAGCCATCGCCATCATCATAATCATCACCTCTGCCTCCTCCTGCTCCTCCCCTTTGATATTGCACAATTTGGCTGTGTTTGCGACCCACGCATGAGAGCTAAAGGTAATCTTTCAACTGGCAAGACATGAGCAAACTTTCTCCTCCTGTTATTTCTTTCCCTGCATCTATTCACAAGCTGCTTGCAATCAATAAAGTGGTATTTTGGCAAGTGTCGGGTGTTGCTTTGTCATGACGGCTGTCCCTGCTGTGCAAGGCCTGGGGATCATCGTTGTTGCTTGAGGGCGGGCATACCTGGGGGGGGACATTGGGCCCTCTTGGAAGCAGGCAGGTTATGTCAGCTCCCTGGTGGGGGCCTGCCCCGAAATGTATGGCAAGGGGGTGTCCCTTGTACAGTGTGGGTGGGGGCAGTCCCTGTAGTGCCATATGGAGGGGTGGGCTATGCTTCCTCACTCAGGTGTCAGGGGAGCGTAGGCCACCTCCCTCCATCCCTTTCGGCCTGCCTTCTTTCTTTCCTTCCTTCCTGGGCTGCAGATTTACCTCTGGAAGGTGGAGGCTAACTGTGCCCAGCCTTCCTTTAATGCCAGCCTGGAAGAGCCACTTAAGGCAGCCCTCCCTGCTTTTCAGCCTCGCATGCTCCTTCCAGCCGGAGCCCTGGCAGCTACCTGTGGCCCACCTTTGTTCTCCCTCCTTTGACACCTCCATCCCAAGAGGCCACTGTCCAAGGGGGCTTTTTTGTGGGGCTGCTTCCCCACCCCTCCTGCTTCCCTCCATAATAATTATGCTGCCCTCGAAGTTGGGGTGTCTTTCAGGGGCTGAAGAGCCCAGGTTGATTGAAAGGGTTACCACGGGGGCTAGGGGTCTGGGAACAGTCTTTGCACAGATGCCTTGCCTCAAGTTGCACGCTTCCTCCCTGGGGAGCCATCCTCTGCTCCCCCTTGCCCAGGGGGCTCAGGGAGGATAAGCCTCCATCCCGGGACTTAGGCTCCTTTCTCTGCCTAATGCACAGCTTGCATTTGCAAAGCTTAAGGTCCCCCTCATTGTCCCCAACCGCCCCACTCCTGCGGGCTCCTTGCCAAATCCAATGGCAATCTGAGAATGGTGGCATTTGGCTTTTGGCTTTAAACCAGGAGGCACGTGGGCCGCATCCTGAAAGCTTTATCCTGGCTCTCAAGCGGCAAGGGGCTTTCATCTCCCCAACAACCCAGCCTTGTTGTGATGCCAGAGCTCAGGAGAGGGATTTGCAAGCGGGGAGGAACCCCACTCATCCACTGGCCTGTTTCAGCAGAAAAGAACACCCTTCTCATTCTGTCTTCAGACTTAGAATCACAGAGTTAGAGGACATCTCTGAGTTCAGCCCAGTGGTCACCCAGTGTCACCCAATGGGGGGGTTGCCGGGGGGGCAACTGGTGGGGGGCAGTGGCAGCCCAAAGGGTGTGGTTGCCCTTCTCCTTTGCCATAGTGTAGGCTCCTCCTGAGAAAAGAGCTGCCACCATGGCGAAGTCTGGAGGGGCAGCTTGCCCTTCTCACCCTGAAGTGGCAGGAAAGGCCCGACCGGGTGTCACCCCTCTTCTGAGGCATTATCTGGTGTGGGTCACACCCCTGAACTCCCTTGATGGTGCCACTGGTCCTATCCCTTCTGCATGCAGGAAAGGCACAGCTACAGCACTGTGACCCACTGGCCACATCACCTCCGTATAAAAATCTTCCAGTGAAGGGGAATTTCCCAGGGAGTGGATCCCACTGCTGAACAACTCTTACTCACAGGAAGGTATTCGTAGGATTAGTCTGAATCCCCTTTCTTGTCATTTGGGTCTTTTGCTTTGGGTCCTCTCCCTGGAGCAGCAGCAGAAGGGAAGCTCCCTCTGTCTCCCATTTGCAGATATGTGTGAATTTGTGGGTGTGGGCATTACGCCAAAGCCCCACACCTGCCCTTGGGTGCCAAGCGTATGCTGTAACAGTTAAAGCAAGGAAATAGTTCCTGGCAAGGGGAATATTCGGGTGAGGTTGGACAATGCACAACCAGATGATGGTAAAAAGAAAGTTGCAACTGAAACATTTCAAAGTGGAAAAGCGTGCCGCTGTGCATATGTCAAGGGCCATAATCCTCTCACCCCATCAATGGCATTAGAGGAAATCTGGATTCTCTTCTGGAGGAGATTCAGATTCAAGCTGAGGAATATCTCTCTGGTGGACAACAACAGAGTGGATTCACTGGAAGTAGGTGGTGGACTCTCCATTGCTGGAGGCTTTTAAAGAGTGCCAGGGATGCTTTTACAGTGGGTCCCTGCCACCATCATGGAGTCGAACTACATGGTCTTTGGGGTCCCTTCCAATGCTCTCTGTGGTTCTATGAAGGCTGGCTTCTCCTTCCAGACCTTCCATCCACTCATTTGGGTTTTACACAAGAGAGCACACCCCACTCATCCAGCCACTCATCCAGTGGGGTGAGGATGAGGTGGGCCAGACCAGTTCTGATGCTTCTGGTTGGCCTCAATGGGGCTGGGAGGCCCCTCCAAAGTCCAAAAGGTGGGTCTTGGGGCTAATTGCCAGCCTGCCTGCCTCTGCTAAAGACATCCAGAGTCTGGCTCCCTGGACACTCCGGCTCCAGCCCACAAGACAAGGGGGCGGTTTTGCTTTCTTGGAGCCAACTGGCTGAGCTCAATTTAACATCCCTTTAGAGCACTTGGTGCTTAACATCCTAATGACTGTAAAAACAAGCTAGAAATTTATTAGAGTGGCAATGGGAGGAGTAGAGAGCAGGGAAGTGTGAAGCAAGGTTTGTTGCAAAGGAAACAACAAGGAGGCAAGCGATCAGACTGAAGGAGACCTGGCTCCGTCTTCTGAGGCCTGGGCTTTGCACTGAGACTTTGACCAAGAAGCCCCCAATAGCTGGGGGCCATTCCCGAGTCCTGATGGGGCTGCTGACACTTTGCTAAATGGTTCACACAGTGCTTGGAGAGCTTGGAAGAGAAAGGGCATTACTACTAGCCCCAGAGAGGGTACTCCTGGTTAGTTATTTATTTATCATTATCAGTTGCAGCTGGTTGTCTTACAGCGTGCCCATGCCATACGTGGACTCAAGGCCACGTGGACAGCAAACCCTGCAAGAATGAATGGTGGGGTGCGCGCCCCATACCGTACATGGGAGCACACACCCATTAAAACAAACTGGACTTAAGGTCCCCCGTTTTTGAATGAGAAATGCTGTGCCAGTGCTCAGCTCCAGAAGGCCCTCAAAAGCTCTGCCCATGAGAGAATGAGTAAGCCAAGCTGCATGCGGCAGAGGGACACACAATCTCTCCTTTGTGTAAACAGCTGTAGCCACAATCAGATCTCAAAATGTCTGATCTGGGGGTGGGGTGGAGGGGGGCTCTTGTTTCTTCGATG
>CM034712.1:112517-131939 GCA_020142125.1 Phrynosoma platyrhinos | reverse complement strand
TGGGAGCAGATGGGTGCTCCATCTTGGTGAGCAGCTCAGAGAAGGCAGGGGGACCCCTTCCTCTGGAAATTTTCTATTTAAACTTTGGAAATTTTAAATAGAAATTTTCTATTTAAAAATATCCAAATTCAAAAAGTTCTCACCCACTCCAAACCACAGAAGAGCTTGTAAGTGCATAATGGGGGGAGCTGAGAATCTGACTTGATGGGTGGGGGGCCTCCCAGTGGAAATTGTTGGCCCCCCACCCACCCTTCCTGGTCCCACAAGAGTCCCTTTCCCACCTCCCCTTCCTTGCCTTCTCCAGCAACAGCAATATGACCATTGCAGGAGGAATCGTGAGGGCCTTCCCTTCCTGCTTAGCCTTGCTGGCATCCACATCCATTGCAGTTGGGGTCCCCTCTGGCTGCTTATGGCCCTGGTGGAGAAGCCAGATCTGGGAAGCCACCATGTTGCCATCAACGAGCGGCTTTGTCCCATCTGCACCTCGACCGAGGGAGGGCCATTTGCTCTGCTGGGCTGAGGGCCATGGACAGCAGTGGAAGCCATTTCCTCAAGCATGCGCTGAGACCTCTGGTGTATTCTTCTAAGGCTCTAGGAAGCCCCCTTCCCTTGACCGCTCCACCTGGCCAGAGGGAGGCTCCTGGAGGCTCATGGGTCCCTCCTCCCATCTCTCCCTGCTTTTTGGCCTTTGCATTGCTCTTGCCTTGGTGGCTACTGAGGCCTGGGTCTCGCTGGCCACCTGGCTTTCTGGCCCCAGGCGGCAGAGGTGCCTCCTTCCCTCCCGTCTCCTCCATCAGGAAGGTCCTCTTGCCTGGGAACCTCAGAACCTGCTGGCAGTTAATTATTGACGCAGCGTGCGAATTAGAGATAAAAGAAAAGTCATCCCTCCTTGCGCACAAGATAGTAAATAAATTTAATTATAGGACAAGAGGCAGGGGATCGCTCTCTCTCTCTGTATTAAGTTTTATTAGCGGAGACATTTAAAAGCATGTCATCATAACAAAAAGGGCTTGTGTAATCCTAAATGTACCACTTTGGTACAAGGCTCCAAAGCGAATAGACTTAATTGAGCAGATGGCTGCCTGCTCAGGCAGGTATGGGACAGGTTTATTGCCAATTAACTTTTGTCTACATATACCTTTGGCAAACTGGCTGTATAATGGCTTCCTGGGACCAGTTTTAAGGTTTGCAAGGCTCCTGAGGCCAGGTGGCATATGGCAACCGGGGCCTGCTAGCCCTTGGAGAGTTCCCATGGCGCTCCGCCAAAGTGACACCTTGGAGGGAGTCCAGGAGGCAGGGCAGGGCAGGGGGGCCATGACCTCTGGCTCTGTCGCTGATCTGATGATTGCCCCCTTCCCAACCATCGGCCAGCCCCCTCACTGTCTGCCCCCCTTTCTCTCCATCTCACTAGGGACCTGATGCCCGAGACCCTGGAAGGGCAGCTGACCATGGAGAAGACCCCAAGCTACTTTGTCACCAACGAAGCACCAAAGCGGATCCATGCCATGGCCAAGGACGCCAAGCTGATCGTGGTGGTGCGAGACCCGGTCACCCGGGCCATCTCGGACTACACCCAGACCCTCTCCAAGAAGCCCGAGATCCCCACCTTCGAGGTGCTGGCCTTCAAAAACCGGACCCTGGGGCTGATTGATGCCTCCTGGAGCGCCATCCGCATCGGGATCTACGCCCTGCACCTGGAGACCTGGCTCCAGTACTTCCCACTCTCCCAGATCCACTTTGTCAGTGGGGAGAGGCTCATCTCTGACCCGGCCGGGGAGCTGGCCAAGGTGCAGGACTTCCTGGGCCTCCGGCGGGTCGTGACGGAGAAGTATTTCCATTTCAACACCACCAAGGGCTTCCCTTGCCTCAAGAAGCCTGAGGATAGCACTGGCACGCCCCGGTGCCTCGGCAAGTCCAAGGGACGGACTCACCCCCAAATCGACCAAGACGTGATCCGGCGGCTCCGGAAGTTTTACAAGCCGTTCAACGTCATGTTCTACCAAATGACAGGCCAGGATTTCCAGTGGGAGCAGGAAGATGGTGAAAAGTGACACTGGGGCAGGAAAGGAGAAACTGCCTCCTCTCCAGAGGTAAAGGAGGAAGGCCCAAGGGTCTTAGAGAGCCATGTGGGGTCTTTACCAGCCCACCACCCCAAGGTGTCCTGCAGGGTTTCCAAAGGGAGACACCAAACCCAGGTGGATTGGGGGCATTGCTTGTGGGGCTTGAGAGGAGATGGAACAGCCGGCCACAGAGATCCCTCTAGCTCAGTCTTGCCTGAGGATGGGAGGAAAATTTGCACATTTTCTCATCCTTTCTGGATCAGAAAGGGCCTCCTGACACATTTTTGCATAATATTTGATGATTTATTGATCTTGCCCTCTCCCCCAAATTGTATTATTTTGCCCCCCCCAAAAAAATGCAGCATTTTGCACCAAAAAGTTGTATTTGCACAAAATCTTCATGAAAATGAGGGGGGGTTTTTTTGCAAAAAAAAGTTTCAAAATGTGACAAAATTTAAAAATAGTATTGTCTTGTCAAGGAGGAGTCCATCACTTGAATGTTTTGTGCTCATGCTAAGTTAAAGTTAAGTTAAGCAAAGCTTCAGCTCCCTGGCTGGGGGGCTCCAGTGGTTTAAACCCCTCCCAGTTCCACCCAGAGATGCTGGAGACCGAACTGGGGGGCCTGGGACCCTCCTCTTCTGCACGCTCACTTTCCCTGGGAGTTGGGTCTGGGGTCAGTCTGTGGGGCAGATCCTCCCTGCCAGCTGGCCTCTTCCACCCCTCGCCCTCAACAGACCCCCTCCCTGCTTCTCTTGAGCTCCCCAAAATGAACCAGCTGAGTTGCCATGGAGGCCTCCCCTCATCCCTCCCTCCTGGGCATTGCTGGATACGGAGATTCCTGAAGCCTTGGACCGGCTTCCTTCTTCCCAAACTCTGCCCTTCTTGTTGCTGCTGTTTCTGTTTCCCGCAAGGCAGCCCTAGAGAGCCATTGCTGCCTCTGTCTGTTCTGGGCACCATCTTCCTTTTCAGAGAGTTGGGTCCCTCCTTTTCCCTTCCAGAACCACAGTGCTGACCAGTTCCCATCCCTCTTGGCCTGGCCTCATCTCCATCGCCACAGGGCTCTCTCTCTCTCTCTCCATCTTCCGCTTGGGCTGTGCCGGTCAAGGTGGAGAGGAGGCCTCCTTGCTCCCTCTGGCCAAAGGCTGGATTGCCACGGATGTCCAGCCTGGCTCAGGAACGAGGTGGCGACCCCTGTCCCCCTTGAGCCACTCCAGAAGTTCATCACCCGCCCAAGAAGCACCAGAGCTCAGGATCAGGCAAGGGGTGCTAAATGCATTTGTCAAATTTTGGCAGGAGGCTGGGTGCCGGGACGGGAGCATTTGTTTCTGCAGAAGTAAATGTCAATTCCTATTAGCTCAATTAGGTGGAAAACCAGCGTCTGACATAAAACGCCCTCCTCCCCTCCCCCCTCCCCCCTTTCAACCTCCAAACCACAAAATTATTACTACATGAAAATTGGAAGTATGCACCAGGGCTGGCTTTAAATTGTTTCTCATGTTATTAAACTGTCATTTCCTCTGCTTAAATGAGAATCATGTTATGAAGTTTAATTCTCTATGATTAATGAATTCAGGTGGAGGATGCTTTTCTTTCTTTAAATTGCCAATGGCAAAGCACCTTGTTGGCTGACTGGGGAGGGCCACTCCAAGCTTCCTTTGGGAGACCATTGTTCACATCCGTGGGGGCACAAGTGGGATCCATTGAGCACAAGGGTGCCCCATTGGGCAAAGTCCCCCCATCTGTCCCATGGCAGCAGAATGAAGCCCTTCTGGTAAAACGCAAAGAGATCATTTGGGTGCCCATTTTGTGCAGGACAGTCATGCACAAGTCCACGGACAGTCGTGCACAAGTCCACGCAGATCTCCTCCGTGTCAGAGAAGCAGAAGTCCTCACACCGGCCTCATGCCTCCAAGCTCTGGCCGGTCCATTTGGCTTCAGCCGAGAGAGAGGAGCCCCAGACTTTGCCAATGGAGGGGGGCACCTGGCCCCCAGGCTGGCACCCATGGACACACGTGGCCAAAGGCAAAGGGAGGGGGCTGTGTGACAGAAATGGGGGGCTGGGGGAGTCTCGGCTGTGGCCCCCACCATCAGCTGCCTTTTTCTTTTCCTTCCCAGAGATTTGCCCAGAGAAGGCAGGGAAAGAGCCTGAGTCTCCTGCCCTGGGATCCAGGACTACCACGCTTCTGCCGCCATGACTGGGGGAGATTTTCCTTGAGGAACTGAAGCTGCTGCCAAGCCACGGTCCTTCTTTGCACCTGGTCAAGGGACACTGGTCCCCACCCCCTGGCTCCCACCTTCCTTGGCCACCGGAGCCGGAGGGCAGAGACTGGCCAAGGGGCAGCTCCCTGTGGGCACCTTCCCACCTTTAGCCAAGCTGAGGATGAGAGGAGAGACAAGTGAGGCCAGGAGACCCCAGCCTTCACAGGGGCCTCTGCCCCACTGCACACCTCTGGCAGGAAGCCATCCCATCAATGGGAGCGGAGAAAGAGGAGGAGGAGGAGGAGGAGGAGGAGAAGAGGAAGAAGAGCCAAGCCATTTCACCCATCCTGCTGCTGCACCACATTTTCAGAGGTTTATTTTTGATACAGGTTGAACTACCAACAATGGGAAGAAGGCACCAAAAAGCCAAAGGGGTCTGGTCTCTCCAGTGGTGGCCCCACTCACTGGCTAGGAGGACCCTCCAAGCGCCTGAATCCCTACATCCTGGTTTTCCTCCAAGCACAAAGTGTGGGGCTGGTTTGCTGGCCTCTTTCTCCCTGGCTGGTGGGCATAGGGCCCTTCTCCTTGCCTCTGCCAAGGGGATGGGGGAGTCTGTTGCATAAACCGGGCAGTTCTCCCCATAGCAAGACCCGGGGGCCATGGGGTGTGTTGGGCGGATGCCACTCCACCAGCCCCACCTGCGAGTCCCTTCTTCTCCCACCCCATCTCTCTTCCCCATCCTGCCTTTGGGCTCCAAAAAGCACATCAGTCTTTGGGGGAAGTCACCGGCTCAGAAAGCATTTGGCTAATTTTTTGTTTTTCATCTCCCCTCTTTAAATGTCAGCACTCCCAGCACGCAGGAGATTGAATTTTTGTATTTGATTTCAATTAGCAAAGCATAAATTATATTTAATTTTCTACACACAAAGACTGGATGAGTCATTGTCCTGGAAAGCCAGGGATAATATAGTACAGAAGCCGACAGTGGAAGAGAGTTCTGGTGCTCCAAGCACAAAGGCTCGGCCGGGAGGCCATTGTCCATCCATGCCCTCGGACCAGGCGTGTCAGAGTCTGGAGCCAAACCTCACAGAAACAATAAAAACCTTCCAACATCAGCTGCTACAAAAAGACTCCTTTTTCTTTGTCAGGTGGGGGGCAAGGCAAGGTAAGGGTTGGCTACTTCCTCAGCTCAGTTGTCTCCCCGGCTGGATTGAGGAATAGGAGAAGGAATAATTTGACCACACACAAGAGCAGTCAAGAGGGTTCTCTTTTGCCCAGGAAGGAGCGAGTTAATGGGGGGTCCTCAAAGAAGCACCCTCCAAAATCCTCTTGCTTGCTCATTTCAGTGTGAGGCAGACCTGTTTTCCTCTCAGAGGCCAAAGCTGGAAGTTTCACCAAGCCATGGTCTGCACCAGCTGCCTCTGAGCAAGCTTCCCCCGACTGAGTTGCCAGCAAGCAAAGGTTTGGAGGTGGCATGTGGGGTCTTTGCCCCACAGGAGCTCCTTGTTTGCTCAACCACCTTCTTCCTCGGGCCATTTGCCCCTCTTTCAGGTCTTGCACCCTTCAACCAAACATAGGGAATCTCATATCTCTGGAGATAAGAGCTTCCCCATTTTTGGCATTCAGAGAGTCCCTTTCTCTGCTGTGAGCAGCAAAAAGCTGATGCTTATAGAACTGATTAAAAGAGAGGGCTGGGCATGCTCTGTGCAGGGGCATGAGTGTGCAAGTGTGTGGTGGCAGTGTGGGAATGGGGGAGATGTGTGTGAGTCTGCCTGTGAATGGTGTGTGAGAGGCTACCATGGCCATAGCCATCTTGGTCTATGGCCATACCCACTGCTAACATGCCACTCCCTGGAGCTTCTGGGGTGGCGGTTCAGCCCCTGACCCCTCCTTCGGCAGTTTAGGGCTGTGTCCCATCAGCCACTTACCCCTCACTTGCTCAGCCCACATTCCTCCAGAGTAGAGCAGCCAAGGAGATTTCTTGCCCCAACTGTGATTTGTGAAATCAGGCATCATGGCAGACCCCAGTAAGTCCAAATGGTGGTTGGCAAACCAGTTACAAACGGGGGTTCAGCATGAGACAGCTTGGGGGACCCTCGTGAAACGCCGGTTGTGGGCTGACATCATAAAACCCAACTAAGCCCAGATTGATGCAATGTCTGCAGGCAGGGCAGTGTTTCCGTCTTGCCTGCTGCTCCTGGCCTGAATGGAGGACTTCTCGCCTTCACTTCTGAATGCTCCGTTCCATTGGAAAGCATCGTGGGAACCTCAGCCTTGGCTCTCGCTCTCGCTCTCTCAGACACTCACTGGGCTTTTGGACTTTTTGGAAAATGCAAAGGGGGGGATCCACAGGTGGCCTCCCTTGCTCTTCAGGCCTGGGCTGATCCCTTTGGATGGGATAATTTCTCTCACAGCCCCATGCCATTGTGTCATCCGATAACAGCAACTGGGGTTTTTTAATCAACAAAATGAAGAAGTAGTGAATTATAAAATTGCTAATTATTTTCTAGTAAATTTACTTCTGAATAAGTTGAGACACCAATTACAGGCACCATTAAGCACCATTAGCGGTGGGTGTTACGAAGGCAGGGTGGAAAGACTCAGTAGGCAATTTTGTTTTTTAAAAAAGGACTTTCTGCTCAAAAATCATCTCATGGTTCTTCTCCAGCAAATCCTCTGCCAGATGCTTACAGAGTCATCAAATCATCACTAAATAGCAAATTGTGATAGAGGTTTTGTTTTCTTTTTTTCAGGAAAAAAGAAACAACATCTGAGCCTGTTCTGGTAGGAAACAGACCCACCTCTCCAAGTGAATACCTTCAGTTACACCTTAAGCTTTCCTTTGGATGATTTGTGCAGCTGAACGGAAGGATTGGGAAACATGGCTGAATGAAAGAGGCAGAAAACCCTTCTGTTTCGGCCAGATGGTTTTGAGAGAGACCGGAGCCCATCTTCAGGTCAGGGACCTTCAGATGCTCTTGGACTCCAAAGCCTCCTTTTCCAGCATATTTTACTTATATTTTACTTATTTGTTTTATTCCATTTTTATGCTGTCTTTCTCCTGAAGTGGGAGCTGAGGTAACTCACAGAAACCAAGGACAAAACCTGACAGTCAATATTAAAACATAATCAAAAAATTAAAACACAACCATTACAGTTTTAAAGAATATCTAAAAACTTTCTAAAACATAACACATTTAAAAACAGAGCATACAAATCTGATATAAAAAGGCTCTCAGCAAGCAGCTACCCATTAAGTCCCTTTGTCGTTGTTGTGTGCTTTCAAGTCATTTCCTACTTAAGTGACCCTGAGGCAAATCTATCACAGGGATTCTTGGCCCATTTCTTCAGAGGGGATTTGCCATTGGCATCATCTGAGGATGAGAGAGTGTGACTTGCCCATGCATTTCCTACAAATGATCCTTTGAAATTTTTACTTCTGAATATTTCTCTTCAGATCCTGTTTGACAACAACATGTCAGCTTCTTTACTAATTATACTTATCCAGTCAGGAATGAGGGACATCTTTGTAAAGAGATAGGAAAAACAATCACTCGCAAAACAAGGAGGTGGTTAACTACGGTATTTATCTTGAAAGTCAAATTTCAGATTCATTTGTTATCTGCAGCCACTTCTTTCTCAGCTTCCCTTCTTTGCACCTTTTCCTCCTTCCTCTCTCCCCGATTCTCTTATGGCGGCTGTTGCGTGATCGGGGGATATGGGCTGGGGAGGAAGCCCTTCATGGGAACAGTGCTGGCATCCCGCAGGAGGGAGATGTGGCTGTAGCTTCACTTTGCGCAAGAACAATGTAGGACCTTGACTGGATGTAGGATGGATGCTGAGGAGAAGCCTTTGGAGAAGCCATGTCGCAAGGAAACGAGTGCGTGCTCCCAATGATTTCTTCTTGTGCCGGTGGGAGGATTGTCGTCTGTGGAGGCCACAGGTAACAGAAAGCCCCAAACCCTCCTGGAGACCGGCCGCCAACTGCCTACACAGGGACATGGAGGCTGGAAAATGCCTTTGGGGATCGCAGCTCCAAGGAACCTCCAGCCAACAAGCCCACAAACATGCTAGGTGGGGGATTTGGGGATTCTGAGAATTGCAATCCAAGAAAGCAACTTGACTAAGTTCTAGTTTGGCGAGTGATGCAGGTATCTTTCTCTGGTGCCGTTGGCTCTTGTAATGAGCAAGCCTGATTTTATGTAAAACATCCCATCCGTTTGCACTATCTCCTGTTCCCCAAGGAGACACTTTTTGGCACAAGCTAATTCCAGTTTGGTCTTTCCATGCAGAGTTTTTAAAAATTGTTATGGAACAGTGACTCTCTTGAATTAATTAACTTGCAGCTTTTCAGTTATGCAGCTTCTCTGCAGATGTTACTTTCTGGAGGTGAAATGTTTCTGCGGAAAGCTGCAAAGGCAATGGGGGAGGCTTCAGCTCAGGACACACATGTACAATCACACTCCTGCATGGTGTGTCTCTGTGTGTGTGTGTGTCTGTGTATCCTGTTGGGAAACACTCTTAAGAGAAGCAGTCCGTAAAGCTGAGGAGTACAGCCTGGGGGTCTCCCCAGTGGGGTGTCGCTGCCGTGTAAGAAAGGGACTTTAATGCACTGTGGGACCGGCAGGCGCCATGCCCCAGAGCTTGCTGGCGGTGGGCATTCTCCCCCTTTCCCAGGTGGGCTATGCATCCACATCCCTGCAGCCTTAGCAGGGAGGGCCATGGACATTGGCACCTTCTGCAGGCCAAAGCGTGGTGGGCTAGGAGGTCCTTGTGTGCTCTCCCAAATCTTCTATTATTCTAAGGGGAGGGCAAATGATGCACCATGGCAGCCACACAGCCACTATTGGGGGACCTGCCAAGTGCTTCCAGTTTGCCAGAAGAGCATGACCTTCACTGGAGGAAATCATTTCCCCCATGATGATATGCAATGCAAATCCCTCCCAAGCTCAACATGGAGTGGAAAACTTCCTTGGAAAGGTCAGGGAAGGAGCAAGCAAAATTGAATCAAGGCAAGCAAGCAGATGCTCCAGTCAGGTCACCTCTGAGCTCTGGGTCTCCGGTGCAGCCCCCACCCCATCCCATCCCATCCCATCCCATCCCACCCCCCAGCCTCCACCAAAGTGCTGAGCCAGAGAACAAAATCACAGGAACAGGCCAAATGCTCCACAGAAGGGCAGCCAACTGTTCAACTTTTGCTTTAGTCACATTTCCTGCTGTTTTTTATGACTGTCTTCCAACTGATGGTTCTTGTCAGCTGCTGGGGAGGATAGATCAGCCTACGTTACCTACCTGACCATGCAAAACAGCACGTCTGACTGGGGCCACACCATCTCATCTTCATGCCACAATAAGCCCCAGTGGCCTGGGAGGAGGTCCTTTTCTGTGGCCCCAGATATGGGCCTCAGCCCTGGCCACTGCACTCATGCTCTGGACTGTGGGACTCGGGGCATGAAGAGGATTAAGAAGGTCCCCAGTTGCACCCCAGAAGAGAACCCAAAGTAATGCTGAGTTATCCTTCCACCAAAGTCCCTGCCAAAGACTCCTGAGCAGCCACAATGGTGCAAGAGAAGTCCTGATATGGACAAGAACAGGGAGAAGGGGGCAGAGGGGATGGTCTTTACTCGTGAAGTTGCAAATGGAACACAGAGAAGGAGCCCTTGAAATGCCAATAGATGGGTTTGTCTCTTCCCTCTTGTTTTTCCTAAGCAACTGTTGACATCTAGCTTGCATATCATAGCACCATTTTCCCCTCCTCCTCCTCCTCTTCCAAAAGGCTGAGTTGCTGCTGTCTTCCACCATTGAGCAAGGCAACAGAAACGGGAAATTAAACATAAACAGAAATGAATGATATGTTAAAAGCACCACTAAACGCGTGAGGCCGCTAAAAGGCACTGTCAGTGCAAGAAGAGAAGGTTGCAACAGTCACTCATCACACGAAGGGGCTGGTGTGCAAGACCCTTACAGGGAAGGCACCAGGCCAAGCTGACCGCCTCCGTCTTCATCGGCGCTGCAGAGTTTCTTTGGCTGCCATAACCCACTGGCCAATTCAGCCTTAGTTTCTGTCCTTTGTCCTCCAGGACCTCCCCGGCCCCTTTCTTTATTCAGAAACAATGTAAGCTTCCAAAAAAGAGGGTGGAAGATGGGCTTGGTATCATTTGTCTTCTTGCTGGAGCTTCCTTGAGAAGAGTGATGAAGCCAACCAGTAACAGTGGCACTTTTGCACTACTTTTGTGCACTGTTTTTTTCTGCCTTTTGCACTAATCCTTGTGCTCTGAAGCAAGACTTTGCAGAGCTCCATTCCTCTTCCAAGTGTTTGACTGTTGACCCTCAAGGCTTAGGGCTTCCTAAGGGCTTCCATTAATGCCTGGCTGGAGGCTGGAGGTTTGCTGACTGTCATCCTTCTTCTCTTCACAGGTTTCACATTGTTTTTATTTTGGGCTTCCTGATTATTGCGGCAACACAAACTGTATACGGTTAAGGAAACACTACTTCAGCTGTGTTTATCTGATTCTTTCCAGGTATCAGATTGTTCACTACAGTACTCCCATGCTTAGCTGGCTTTTGTAACTTTCCGTTTTACGTTTTTAGTCCTTCTTTTATTTTGTTAGATTTGTTTTCTTATTTTTCCTTTGGCTTCTCCGTCACATTGCAGTACCGGGCACCAATTGAATCTGGAATCCTGTTGGTCCCTTGGGTGTCCAGAAGCCTATGTCCAGACGTGGCCGGACATTTTTCTCTGAGGCGCAAGGTCAGCCTTTAGTTGGAGGCCAGGGTCATCCTGCTCAGGGGAACCAGCCACAGCATCTCTTTGGGGAGGGGGCTCTTTGTCTCTCCTCTCCCACCTCCCCCCCCCCTTGATAACACACACAGCCCTTGCATCCCTGGCCCAGGGGCCAAAAAGGGAGACCCACCACCCTCCAAGGCTGCCTATTCCACCCTCAGCCAACCTCAACCTGCAGTAAAGGAGTTCTTCCTCTGTTGTTGTGTAGATGGAATCTCTTCTCTTGTCATGTGAATCCACTGGTTTGTGTCCCACCTTCTGGAGCGGCAGAAAACAAGCTGGCTCCATCTTCTACCTGACATTACCTCCAGGTATTTAAATATGGCTCTCATCATGCCACCTCTCCTTCCTTCCTTCCTTCCTTCCTTCCTTCCTTTATTAATGCTTAGACCAAAATACAATACAATACAATTTATTATTATTATTATCATTATTATCATTATTATCATTATTAAAGTTTATTTATATAGCGCCGTAAGTTACACAGCACTTTACAACTGAAATAAAGATAAAAGCCTGCCTACGGTGTGTATAGTCTAAAACCAAGAAGCAGGAAATTATAAAATTAACACCATATCATTAAAATAACTCTAAAACAATCAGCTTATATAAAACAATACAGATGTAATCTGAAAGAGCAAGAACATCATGTCACCTCTTGGTCTCCTCTTCTCCAGGCAAAGCACACCCAGCTGCCTAAGCCATTCCTCACAAGGCCATCTTGTTGGTCACCCTCCTCTGGACACACTCCATCTTGTCCACATCCTTCTTGCATTGTGGTGTATTCCAGGTGAGGTTTGCCCAAAGCAGGAGCAGTCTCGCTACAGTCACCTACACAAACGCTTCCCACCCACAAGAAGAGCAAGAGATCTGCAAAGGAAAGCAAGACCTCCTTGCCTGGAAGAGGAGCTGCCTGGAGTAAGAGAAAGGGGCAGAGGACCCCCACTTTCTGCCTCCATTTTCAATTTATTCATCATTGCATTTTAGACTACTTTCACTGAGGTGATTGACAGACACCAGGAAGCGAACAAGCAAGCCAAGAGTAAAATGGTGCAAGAGCCATTTCAAACCAGCCAAAGTGCTGAAGAGGCTGGTGGGGCTCTGGGGAGGCTGAGCTCTTCCTCCCAATTCCCAAGTTCATGAGGGTTTTTTGGGGGGCAGGAGAGAGGGAGGGAGGAAGGGGAGCCCAGGGGTTGTTGTTTTAAGCAACTGGGTATTTTGGGGGGTGTTTTGTTTTGGTTTTGGTGGCACTGTTAAAGATGTAAATCACAAATTACAGCCCTTTGCCTGGCAAAGAATTTCTTCCCCACCAATTACAGTTAATAGGAGGAAATTAATGTACCAATTAATATGGCTGCTTTTAGAACTCCATCTAATGCGTTAAGCCGTGCTCCGGCCTCCTGAGATGTGGCACAGGCAAGTGGCGAGGAGCGCAGAGGCAGATCGTCAAATCTTTTGCCGCCGCCGCCGCTGCCGCCGCTGCCACCGCCCGTTACTTAGAGCGCTTGGTTGGCACAAAGAGGCAACACCTCAAGAGGGAGGGAGGTTATTTAACATCTGAAGGTTTGCGGAAACCATAAATCACACGGCACACATGCCAGGGCAGTTGAAAAGGATAGAATACGTTCAATTTTATAGTATATTAAACTTCATCTAATTTGAACATAGGAATGGACCAGCAAAATAAATGACCAATTTCTGAAGCAGAAATTACCATTTGGCTGGTGCCATTATGAAGCTGCTGGCATTTTATCATGTTCTTAACATAATATTGCTTGTCTATTGATGCATAGTTATAATGCCAGCACAAATTAGAAGCCAGGCAAGGAGAGGAAAGCGCAGGGAAGGTTTTCATAAAAAATGGGCATCATTTGTCAGGTCTTCCTCTGCTCTTCCTTGCTCAGCTGATAATATGCAGATTAATGCAAGGGGTAAATAGGGGGAGTGAGTGGGAGAAATGGGGAGGGGGACATCGCCCTTCCTGGCAAGGGAACAAGAGGGGCAAAGTGTCCAGGAAGGGCTTCCAGCCCAAGGGCTCCAGGCCCCAAGCCTGGATCTTCCCTTCCTTTCTTGCCCTTCTCCTGGAAAAAGAAGATCCACTCCGAGGAAGCAGAGGGGGAGCAAAGGGAGACACAGTGCACACATTGCAAGACTAGCTAGCACTCCCTGCCCCAGCTTAACAGGGGCTCTGTGGGGTAGTTCATCACCTCTTCTTTTTGGCTCTCACACTACACCCGATGCTCATTCATACCGTTATCTATTAAGCTTTAGGCAACACCCTTGCCTGGTCCCCCAACTAACCCTAACCCTAGCCCTAGCCCTAGCCCTAGCCCTAGCCCTAGCCCTAGCCCTAGCCCTAGCCCTAGCCCTAGCCCTAGCCCTAGCCCTAGCCCTAGCCCTAGCCCTAACCCTAACAACCCTAACCCTAACCCAGGTGGCAAGAGACAGCCCTGGGAGCATCCTTAAGGGTGTGCTGTTGTTGTTGCTGCTGTTGCGTGTGAGAGATGGATGGAGGGATGTTGCCTGCTCCTTTCCCTTGCTTTTTACATTCATCAAAAACAGCTTTTGATAAAAAGCAGCCAGAAATGAACAATATTCCAGGCAACTGGTTCTGTAGAAAACACTTCCTAGGTAAAATATGGACAACTTCACGGGGCCCAGGGGACCATTTTTGGTTCCCCCCTTACCTTTCCTCCCACCATGGACACAGACATTAAGAGCCATCCCAGCAAGCAGAAAATGCTGGGTTTTATGGCATTTTCCTGACTTGCCAATCAAATTTTGGCTGCAGGCCACCACAGCCCAACCAAAGTGGCTTTTCTCTTTGCTTCAGTCCCGTTTAGCCATTTGCTGTTGAAACAAGGCAGCACAGTTTGCAGCTGAATTTCAGCCAGGTAAGGAGGGAGTGGGAGACCTGGAGTCTGCAAAAATGTCCTGGAGCCCCCACTCCAGGTGTTTTTCTGCCCCCCCCCCATCTAGATCTGCTCTTGCCTTTTCTGCGCCTAGGGAAAGGATTTTAAGGAGTGTAGCCCTGCATGTATTTACTCAGAAGCAGGTCCAGCTGTCTTTTGAAAGGCGCATGCACCAGGCTGAAGTCCAGAAAAAGCAGCCCAAGACAAGTCTACTCAGAGTTAAGTCCCAGAGTGCTCTACAGGATTTGGGACCCTTTCTGAGAGCTAGATTAGCAGAAGATCTCACTCTCTCTGTTACGTACATAGACACACACACAGAGCGAGAGACTCTCCAGTTCAAAAGGAATCCATTATCAGGGAATGTGGAAGAGCCTTTCTCTGCCGCTGGAAACCCTGGAGAGCTGAAAGCACTGAACCGACGGGAGGGAAGAGCCCAGGCTGTCCTGGCCCTGAGATTATCACCACTGTATCTCACAGAGTCTGGCACACTTGGCAGAGGGCAAATGTTGTGTAAAATGCAAACGATTTCAGCCGCTCTGGGCTGGAACTCTGCAAATATCCCATTAGTGACATTAAAATCATTGCTTTTCTTCCCTCCTCCAGTCTTGTAAATTGGCTGTGCAAAGCAAATGTTTCCAGGTGTGGAACAAGGCTTCCTCTTCCTCAGAGCTTCTGCTGTTTCTCCATTTTCTCCGAAAGCAAGCCAGAGAGCCAGAGGGCCCCATCCATCCACCAGCACCGTCCTCAGCGCTGCTCAGGTGTCTGTCTACCTGCTTTATTTCCTCTTGGCAATCCACAAAATGTTGTGCTGCACAAAGGGTGAAGCCACCTCAAGTCATAGTTTGGGGGGAAAGGGACATATTGATGATGATGATGATGATGATGATGATGATACCAATAATAATACCATGTCCCCTCCCCCCAAAACCATGCAACTGCATGAAACATAGAGTTACACACAGATAAAAGTGCATGCATGTGTGTGCACGCACACACACACACACACACACAGAGACCATTTCTGGCTACCCATTTTGTTCTCACATTCTCTGTCTCTCTCTCTTTCCACTGCCACCATCACTCTCCAGCTGCAGCAACCACAAATCTGATTGCAAATACAAATTATGTTTAGTTTGCAAAACAGGAGGTTGGTATTTCCACCCTGTAAAGTTCATTGTCCTGGGAGGCTCAGCATTATAGCAGCAATATATTATGGGAAGCGAAAGCAGCAGGCTGGATCCCATTCAGAGTGAGAGGGAGGAAACAATGGTGTGCTGTGTGTGGGGGGTGTGGGGTGTGAGGCTATGGGGCGAAATCGCAACTGGAGTGGGGAGGAGAGGGAGCTGAGAGAGACCAAGGGGAGATGCATCAAGCAATGCGTGAAGGCCCTATTGTGCTGTGGGAAGGAAGGAAGGAAGGAAGGAAGGAAGGAAGGAAGGAAGGAAGGAAGGAAGGAAGGAAGGAAGGAAGGAAGGAAGGAAGGAAGGAGGGAGGGAAATGGAATTAGTCAGCTACCCCAGTGGGAATGCTTCGACCACCAGATCTCTGGTTCCAGCAAAGGAGACTCCTAGTTCCAGAGAAAGGGAAGGAAGAAAGGAAGAGCAGGGAGAAAGAAAAGAAGAGGATGAAGGAGGAGGAGGATGTGTGTGTGAGTGTGTATGGTCAGCACTTGGCCACAGATGAAGTGTGGCTTGGGTACAGCACACAGGCCACTTCCAGGTTAGACTTTTCAAAGCCAGGCAATCATTGTGCCATTGGCAGAGGATTTCACAAGGACCAGGCTGGTGCCACTCTTCCCTTGGGGCTACTCCGGTGCAGGCAAGGGCTGAGCAGAGAGGCTGCCATCTTTTGGGTCCTCACAGATGGGGAGGAGGCGGACAGAGGCCATTGCTCCTTTCCAGCCACACTCTTTCCTGATCCAAGCAGATGAATCTCTCCAGTCCAAGGAGGGAAATGGCCGGGGAAACTGCCGCTGCGGCTACGCCATGCACTGGGCTGGATTGTGTAGTCAAGGAACTGAGATTTCAATTACTTTCTAACCTTCAGCCTGTCGGCACCACACTCCGCCGGCTTGTCAGAAGAGTTTGTTTGGCACCTTCGTACTTTTATTCCTCCCTGTTAAATATGGTCTTTGCTGCGCTTCATTGAACATGGAGCATATTGGGCTGTTTACAACTTTGATAATCTTTGTGTAATCTTCAGGGATAATTGAATTCCTACTAACGCAGTGGAATATTAAACTCCAACAGATTTAAGCACTTGCTTTGGGAGGAGGGGGAGAGATCCAGGCACCTTACAGTCTGAAAGTCAAAACTGGAGGAAGGAGAAGCTCCCCAATTTAATCCCTGCTACAAAATCAGGAGAGGTTTCAGAGGAGGAGGAAAGAAATCGAGAGCAGAAGGGAGGAGGCCGGCCAACTGCAGCAAACTCTTCTTTCTAACTCACTTTTTGTGCTGTGTCACTTTGGTGTCTCATTTTATGCTGTTTCTGAGTTGTTATTTTATTTTGGCCTGCAGCCTGGACAAATAAATAATTCTATCTCATCTGGAAAAAAGGTTTACCATACTTGGAGGGCTGCCTGCCAAAGTGCCTGACCTTCCTGCTAAGAAGAGCTGGCATTTCCATCACTCTTCCAGGAGCCTGATGGGGACCGCAATACACCTGGACCAGGTGAAATCGAGAGCTGCCCCCCCTCCGGAGGTGCCTGGTCCTTGTGGCCACTTTGTGTGAGTGTGCGTGTGGCAGGCCCTGTGGGGCTTTGTTCCTTGCAGGAGCCACCTCACCTTCTCAGACAGAGGACTCCTGGGTTGATGGCTAGAAAGAAAAGTCCAGCCTACCTTTGTCTTCTCCTGCTTCTTTCTCAAGATCTGCTAGTGCCCCCTCCCTCACTCCCTCCCTCCTTCCTCCTTCATTGCTTGAGATTTTGTAGCTTGGCTTCTCTTCGTTTGCATGTGCGTGTGTGTTTGTAAAGAGAGCCAGCATGGGGTAGTGGTTTCGGTGTTGGAACTACAATCCTGGAGACTAGGGAGGGACACTATTGCATAAGCAAGTTAAACTGGCTTACCTGAGCTGGCTTAAAATGTAAAGTGGGCAGCACCCTGATTTTATCACAAGGATTTAGCCGCCAAAATCACTGCCCAGGTGCAGCCCAGGTCCATCCCTGCTCCCAGGGGCACTCAGTGTGGCTATTTTTGGAGGCCGGGAGTTTTCCGGCTTAAAGAAATGGCTGCCGGATCGGCTCTGGGAGCAGGGATGGACCCTGGCTGCACCCAGGCAGTGATTTCAGCAGCTAAATCCTTGTGATAAAATCAGGATGCCGCTCATTTTAAATGTTAAGCCGGCTCAGGTAAGCCGCTTTAATTGCTTTTGTGATAAGGTCCTAGGCTTCGAATCCCTGCTTGGCCATGGAAACCCACTGGGAAGGCAATTGTGGCAACCCTCCCTCTGAACAAATCTTGCCAAGAAAACCCCAACGACAACAATGTGTTTGTATCAGGATGAGCTGGTATAGGCTTCCATATACTGTTGGATTGCATATCCCAGCAGCCTGCTAGCCACCACCAAAATGGTAAAGGGTGTTGTGCTTGTCTCCCCCACCACCCCCACCCCCATCTCTGGCCTTCTGCACAAACAGAGCAGTTGCACCATCAAGGCCTCATCTCTCAGGATGCCTGTTGGGATGTCATTCTGCCTGTTGTGCACGTGAGTGCATGTGCACGTGTGTGTGTGTGTGTGTCTGTGTCTGTGTGTCTGTGTCTGTGTGTGGTGCCACTGCAGCCAAGGGGTCTCTGCTAAGGAAACGGCTGAGAAGAGAATCCCACCAGGAATCCCAGCCGCTAATCGGGTGCTGAACCAGCGAGAGGCTCTTTCGTGTGCTCTGATTTGGAAGCCACCCTCTCAAGCAAGGAGGGCTCTCTCTTCGGCGGCGCTTCACTTACTGGGAATTAAGTGGCGCAAATCCATTTCTGAGCACAGAGAGCAGAAGTGGATCCTTGGCTGCTAATCAGGAGCAAAACCAATAAAAGGACAGTGGCACCATTGATCCTGCCGGCTCCATAATAGGCAACCGTGCCTGCCATGTAGCACCCATCCTTCAGTGCCTCCGCTCCTGGGGAAGCTCCTGGCCTCTGGGGAGACGGACGGGGCCGTGGGCTCAACGCCACACAAGGGGCCAGGTCCAGGGTGCCATCCAGCCAGGGGGGCAGTAGGACCTAAATATCTGCCTCCCGCCCCGCTCTGCGGGGAAAATCGGTGTTGCTGCTTCCCTCCCTCCTTCCCTCCCTCTCTGTAGATGTGTACAATGGCTGCCAACCTACAGGGCAGGAACTGCACAACGTAATTCCCCCCATGTGGAGTCACACACTGATTGTGCTGTATTGTACAATGGAATTCATGGCTGAATGCACAACCAAATGTGCAGTTGCATGCTCATGTCTTGGTGTCTGCGCTTCTCCATTCGCATGACCATTCACATGACCTTTCACATGAGCACCACCTGCCCAGCTCTGTTTCTGCAACCTGGAACTGAATGCAGAGGAGCTACAGGAGACAAAAATGTGTTTAAAAACCAACTGAGGAGGAGTTTGCTGGGAGACTACAGCCTGGGCTGAGACAGAAAGGGTCAAAGAATCAGGCAGCACTCAAGGGCCTGAGCCTCTCTGGGTGGAGAGCCCTTCTTTCCTTCCTTCCTTCCTGGTCCCCAACACTGTGCCCCATAAAAGCCTTTCTGGGATCTGGGGAGAACCATCCCCACAGGGGCCAAGCTCCTCATGGGCCCTGGGTCTGCCTTGTGCCAGAGACAGAAGCTAGTCCTGAGGAGACTGGGCCCTTTGCCAATGGATGGGGCATTCCCTCCTTGGTCCTTCTCTGCATAAGCCCCCCACCCGACCACCCATAGTGATTTGGCTCTGCCGGTCCTCCTTCCTCCTTTCAGTTAGTCTCAAAGGTGCTACAACATCTCTCTGCATACCAGATCACCCTCAGCAGGAGCCCAGAGGAAGAAGAAGAGGAAGAGGAAGAGGAGGAGGAAGAGGAGGCATGGGTAAGGGCTGTGGGGCCGGTGTCGTTCCTCGGTCCTGGCTGGGCTCCGAAGCTCTCTGATGACATTTCCCCTCTGGTGCAGAACACCTTATCAGCCAGTTCTCTGCAAAGGCCCAGAGTCTTCAACCATGAAATTATATGACACCGCCTTGACCTCAGATTTTCTACAGTTAATATCTCTTGCAGAATACAAACAGCAGCTCAGGGCTGTGGGGCTTAGCTTTATTCGTTTATTTACTTGATGGGAGTTTTCTCCCTCTCCCCCGCCCGATGGTCTCCTGCAAAATGCCCAAGATGCCCGCTGGCTCTCCCTCCCCACCCAGACCTTAAGTGGCCCCCAATCTCCTGAGAGGTTTTGGGGCTCTCAGCCTGTCTGTACAAGGGGACGATGTACAGCCGGCCACAGGCAAAGTCGATATGCAACAGA
>CM034712.1:33750-48123 GCA_020142125.1 Phrynosoma platyrhinos | reverse complement strand
ACTCGTTCACCTCTCCCTCAGTGTCTGGGCAACTCTAGAAAAGGTTGTAAAGAACTCTGTGAAATCTTCTCAAAGGCTGGCCGGGGGCCATCTCTCCTCCCTGCCCTCCCTCAAGGAGACCCCAGGAGCCCAAACCTCCAGGCGCCTTGGGACACCTTCATCAAGGAAAATGCCAGAGTCAGATCTGCTGAAGATTCAGTTTGGGTTTGGAGAGGAGTAAAAGAGGTTAGTAAAAGAGAAGCGTGCATGGGTGTGCATGTGCAGCTAGTGGCTAGGTCTCACAGCCCTGCTGGTCTTGCTCTGATCCAAAGACAGCAGCCACACTTGCTCTCTCCCACTTAGGCGTAAGGATTTACTTCCTTCTGCTGAATTCCACTTTAGAGCTGCAATAAAACCATGCCACAGGAAGGCCCCCAACTGCTTTGCACAATGGCTTTCTACCACTCGTTCCCTCTGACAAACGAAGCACAATGGTGCACCAGCCTCCCCCAGCACCCCGTACCTCACCCTCACCTCTGAATTCACAGAAGTCCAGAGAAGCAAAGAGGCATCAATTTTGTTTGAAGGTGATACTTTTTCTTTACTTTTTTCTTTTGCAATGGTGGCATCTCGCTTCCCACAATTTTTATATGCATGGCAGTCAGACCAGGGGAAATGCTATCATAAAGCAGCTGGGATGCCACTATAGGCTCCTGGCACCCTTCTTGCCAGCAAGGCCTTTCGGGCACCACATGCTGCCAGGTTGGCTGAGGGGGCAGGAGGAGGCCACATGCTTCCCAGGAGCCCTGGCTCAGCTGAGGGCAAAACAACAGGTGCAAGAGGCAGAAAGAAGAGTCAGCTAAAACTGCAGCTATGTGCTCATATTGAGGGTGTTCTCAAAAGAGCAGGGGCCCAGGCTGGTACGTGAATGGCAGAGCAGTGGCAGGAGGCAACAGACAATGGGAACAAGCACTGAGGTGCCTGGCCCGGCCCAGCCCTCCATGGATGTCTCTGAGACCTGCCCAGCAGCCACCATGGCGCTGCTTCCTCATGAGGCCCTTGCCCAGCAGGGCTCTGGTCTGGCAGTGCGACATCTGCCTTCACTGGAAAAGAGGGCTGCTGTGGGTATGCAGCCCCCACTCCTTGGTGGGTGGTGTAGAAGGATCTTCTTCTTGGCAAGCTTAACCAGCTAGAAATCCAGCCACTTTGATCCGGTGCTTGTGCCCAGGCTGACCCTCACCCTTTTGCTTAGCCAGCTGTCCAGGACAAAATGGGAATGCTGGAGTCAAGGAGTGTGAGGCCGCCTTTTCCCCATCTTCGCCAGTAAGAGGGCAACAGTCACGCAGAGGGCTGGCCAGACTTTGCCCTTGGTCTGAACACACCATGTCAGCGAGACCCCTTTAGAGGGGCCCACCCTCAGAAGCACCTCCTTCCAGCCTCTTCTTTCCTTGGCTTCTTCCCCACATCTCATCAACCTTCTGCAAGCTGGCAGTTAGTAGTTTTCAGTCACCCAAGGCAGGACTCCTGGGAACATAATGCAGCCCAGTGAAAGGGAATCTGCACTGCATGTCTAAGGTGCTCTGTGTTATTTTATCGATATGCATAGGTTTAATAGCACTTTCGTGTTGTTTGGTTTTGGTATATTTGGGATTAATGTTTAGTAGCTATGTTTGATTTCTTGTAAAATACAAGGGTTTTGCAAAGACTAGAAAGCAAAATTATGCCTATGAGGGAGCCAGGCTAGAAGTAAGGGAGGCTGCCGATTTTGGAAAGGAAAGCAGAAAGGGGAAGAAGCTGCGGAAAAGAGATCTGGAAGTAGAATTAAGAGTGATGAGAGGAGTCAGAGCAGAGAGGCAAGGAGGAACACAAGAAAGGAGTCAGAAGCAGTGAAAGCGGCAGAAAGATCTGTGGCAGGACAGGTAGGGGAGAAAAGCTGCCCAGTTGGCCTCAACAAAGAATGGTTTGTCTAGAACAAGAGGACGAGGGGAACAGGAAAAAAGCAAGAATGCTATACCTTGAGGACTGCGATTAGAGAGGCCGAGAGGAATCTGTTTATTCTTAATTTGTTTTCTTATTGCTTCTTTGGGACTTACTGTAAACTCAAACAGATCTCTTTTTTTAGTTATTAAAACATTTTAGGATCTAATTGTGAACTCTAACAAAAGAAAAGGATGTTTTTTGGGGGGAGCAGTAGTTGCTTTTATATTAGTAAACCATTTAAAATTTTTATTGATGTGGCTTGCCGTTCCATTCTTAAAGCTTTACCATCCTATCAAAAAAATGGGATTCCTTTGTGGAATTAAAAGTTTGGAACTGTGCTGGCAGAAATACATTCCCCCAAAGAAAGCCTTCTATCCCTCTGGAGGCAGCAGAAGAGTTCATGGGGGGGGGGGGGACCCTGGGAAGTATTTGTGCTTGAGGAGAGCAGCCCTGCTGAATGATGGGTGCCAACCCAGGACATGGGTGTTCCTGTGAGGGCTTCAAAATGGGCAAAGAATAGTCATGGACTACAGGACTGGCTGTTGTTTCCATGCTGAGCCTTCAAGTCAACTCTTGATTTTTTTATTCTTGGCAAGATCTATTATTCAAAGGTTTGCCAACATGGCCTCCCCCTCGGGCTAAGAGAGTGTGATCTGCCCAAGGTGGGAAAAACCAGTCAGCATGGTGCAGTGGGTTGAGTGTTGGAATACAACTCCAGAGGCCAGGGTTCGAATCCCTGCTCAGCCATGGAAATCCACTGGGTGACATGGGGCAAGTCACATATTCTCAGCTTCAGAGGAAGGCTAAGGCAAACCTCTCCTATTAAAATCTTGCCAAAAAAAATAAAAATAAAAAAAACATGATAGAGTCACCATAAGTTAGGAACAACTTGAAGGCACACAAGAACAACTTCCTGCATCTCATCACAACAGTGTGCTGGGTTCTTGGGTCGTTCTCTGATCATATGGAAGGTGTTTGAAAAAGACAGCAAATAGACTGTCTCATGTGCTTTCACCAGCCACTACATCAACTGCACAAGACTATTTGTGCTGACATGATTACATCTCCCAGGTCTCACCAGTTGGGCAGTGGAGACTTGTGCAAACTAGTAGTCTCTTGTAATCCTGTTAGTCACTCATGAAAGCGACGGTGTGGCAGCTTTCATTTCTGCCAAGCCATTTTTCTTCCAGGAAAGGAGGAAAAGTATGTCACTGGATTTTGGCTGAACATAAAAGAGCATAGAGAGCCACCACGGCATAGTGGTTTGAGCATCAGACTACAATCCTGGAGACCAGAGTTCGATTCTCTGCTCAGCCATGGAAACCCACTGGGTGACTTTGGGCAAGTCACACACTCTCAGCTACAGAAAACACTGTGGTAGGTTTGCCTTTGGGTCAGCATAAGTTGGAAATGACTTGAAGGTACGCAGCAACAAATAAGAGTATGGGCCTCTGTAGATACAGAGCCTTTTCCATATTTTTTTTCTGAGACATTGAGCCTTCTCTGTCAGAGAGCTCTGGTGCCACAATAAACTACAGTTCCCATGATTCCCTACCACTGAGTCAGGGCAGTTAAAGTGGACTCAATTTGCACTATTTCTAGCAGTCTGCAAAGGCTCTATAACTATCAACCTCACCAGCGATATTAATCTCCTCCTCTTTTAGCTGTCCACCATTTGATAAATTCTCTTTGATCTTCATTAATACAAAAAGCTAGAATCTCACGGAGCCTGTCAGCTAGAACAACCCTAACCCAACACCTTAAGTCTCATGATGTCTTTATGTGCTTGAGGCCACACTGGATTATTTGCACATTTACTAATCTGAAATGTATTTTCATTGTATTTAAGTCACCCTATCTGATCAATAACATTTTTCAAAATAATCAATAAATTCTCCTAATGTCTGGTTGAGTATGAGCTGCACTTTTGCTGATGCTTGTGCTCTGCAAATTCTTACTTGGTACAAGACTAAGAGAATTTGCTAACATTAATGGTTAATTTGTTCACCCCAGTATTTACTGCCTAGACTAGTTCCTGCATGGCAGGGGGTTGGACTGGATGGCCCTTGTGGTCTCTTCCAACTCTATGATTCTATGACTATACAGTACTAATGATTTTGCTGCTGTACATTCTTCCAAAATCTTTATTTTTAACCAGTTTGAGTTTCCCTTTACTTATCTCACCCATCTATAATCTTTTTAAGTCTTTTAATGTGTTTCATGTTTGTATGCTACAGTTTGCAAAGTACACACACGGCTTAGTTCTCTGCCCAGTTGTTTACAAGTAACATACCCTGCTCATTACCCCTGAGCCAAGAGGCTCTCCTTCCATCCGCCGAGCTCCTGCGCCTCCTCTCCTCCCTTCTGGCCGGCCCCATAGGCTCAAGCTCTTGCCCAGACACTGGGAAGCCCTGCTGGCATGGGACTAAGCCTCAATGAACCAAATGGTACTTACGCTTGAGTAGACACGGGCATACATACGCCTGAGCACCTCACTCGCTGCTCTGAGGTCCATCTTGAGCTTTCTGGAAAATGTGATTTGTTGTTTGAAAGAGGAAGAAAAAAAAGAACTGTAAGAAATTATTTCCTGAGAGCAACAGAGATTACTTCAGGCTATGCTTCAATCCAATTCAATTTATTCGGTCCTTGACCAGCACACAGGCTATGCTTCAATACAAATCTGTATTACAATCCCACTTAGAATACTATGTGCAAAATCCTGGCCACTGCCATTTAAGGAGGATGTTGTGGAGCTAGGAAAGATGCAGAAAAGGAAAACAAAGGGCCTTTGCAGACTACCAGAAACAGTGCAAATTGAGTCCTCTTTAACTGCCCTGACTCAGTGCCCAGGGGCAGAGCCGCCATTTTGGGGGGAGGAGGGCAGGGGCAAGGGCCAGCGTCGGACCCCCCTCTCCCCCTCTCCGGCACTTTCTCCGTTCTTTCGGGAAACGCCGCCGAGGCACTCCCTCCCTCCCTCCCTCCAAGGCCAGCAGGGGCCTTCTGCTCCTTACCTCCCTCTCGTCCCTCGCCATTCCGAACACTGTCAAGGTCTTTTGGGGGGAGTTGGGGGGCTTGGGGTTCTCGCAGAAAGGAAGGCTTTAGGCCCATTTTCATTGAGAATCCCTGCAAGGCGCGCGGGGGGGGGGGGTCGGCCGCTTCTTCGCTCCGGGGCCTTCGGAGGGCGGTCGCTGGGGAGCCCTTTCTTCGCCCTACCGCCGGTCGGGGCCGCGGGGCTTTCAGGGCGGCCATCTAGTCCAGCCTCCCCGAGGGACACTCTTCGGAAGCCCCCGGCCGGAACTAAAAAACCCCGTTCCGGGCCGCATCGCTTTGCAACCGGAACCTGCCTGCAGAGGACGCGGGAGAACCCGGACCGAATCGCCGACGGACCAAGTGCCGGGGAAGGGAGGGGCGCGCGTTGACTCACGGGAAGAGGGCGGCCTACATGCCTTCGCGCCTGCTACGTCATGCGCCCCGCCCCGTGTGACGCTACTTCGCCGGCCGGCTGGCCTCCGCCCCCTCCCTTCCCCGCCCCACCCCTCGGGCAAGTCTCGCGAGAGCCGACGAGGCGTGGGCCGAGCTTCCCGCCACTGCCGGAGCGAGCCGCCCGGAAGTCCCTCCCGCCGCCAGCGGAAGCGGGTATTGTTGTCGCTGACGTCACTGGCGGAGGACGCGGGCGTCCCAGTGGGTCGGAGCGCGGTCGGCCGGGCCCATGGCCAGCACCGGCAGCCCCCTGGTAGGCAGGCCGGTAGGCAGGCAGGCAGGCAGGCCGGTAGGCAGGCAGGCCGGAAGGCAGGCCGGTAGGCAGGCAGGCAGGCAGGCAGGCCGGCCCCCGGGCGGAGGCGGAGGCGGAGGCGGAGGCGGAGGCCCTCAGGGCCCCGGGAGGGAGCGAAGGAAAGGCCGCCGCCAGGGAGGGAGGGAGGGAGGCCTCGCGGCTGAGGGCGGCAGGGGCAGCAGGCAGAAAGGAGCGGAGCGGGCGCCGGACACGTAGCGCCTCCGGGAGAGGGCCTCCGCCTCCGCCTCCTTCCTTTCGTCGCGCGCCCGAAAGGTGGTCCCGCCCGGCCCTTCCCTTCCCTTCCCTTCCCTTCCCAAGGGAAGGCGCCCTACTTCGCAGAGGGCTTTCCTCGGAGGCTTCCCGAAGCCCTTCTCCTCGGCCGGCGGCGGAGGGAGGGCCCTGGGCGCGGGCAGCCTCTCTTCCCGCCGGAGGAAGGAAGGAAGGGCCTCTCGGTCCGAAGCGCTAGGAACAGCCAGCGAGAGAGAGAGAGAGAGAGAGGCCTGTGGATCTCCTGAGCGTTTGTTGTTGCTGCGTGCCTCCAAGCTGCTCCCCACTTATGGCGACCTTATCACGGGGCTGAGAGAGTGTGACCCGCCCAGGGCCCCCAGTGGCTTTCCTTAGCCGAGTGGGGAATGGGACCCTGCTCTCCAGAGCCTTCCTCCTGCCTGAGACCACTAGGCCGGGTGCCCTCTCTTCCGCAGCAGACCCACTGCCTTCTGGCCAGCCCTGGCTGAACCCACTAGGGTTTCGGGTTTCTTGCGCTGCTCCCCACCTGAGCCTCTCACCTGCCACCGTGCGCCGCGCAAGGTGCGTCTCTGTTGGCCCCGCCTTTGCTGGTGGTTTTCAGGTGAGGAGGGCTGCCTTTCGCCTGGGATCACCTAGACGCGCTTCGTTTGGGCTGTGACCTGATATGCCCCATAGGAGTCTTTGGAGCACCGTGAGGATGGTGGCTCTGGTTCCGGCTGAAGAACGTGAGGCTTTCTGGGAGGCTTTGCTTGGCTCAGGTGCGGAGTCAGCTCTCTTTGCCGCTGGCCTTTGCTTGTTTGCTGCAGTCTTTGGTCTGCGTGTCAACTATTGTCCTGGTCAAAATGGCCCCCCGCCCCAGATATAAGCAAGCCAGCCTCGTCCTTGGTTACTCCGGGCTCTTGAAGCTGGCTCTGTTGTTCTGTTGACACCTGCCGACTTGTCTGCTGTTCCTTTGGCTTTAGAGCTCTGTATCTGGACAACTCAACCACACGTGCCTTGGCTGCTTTCGTTATCGCTAACTTTGTGCCATGATGAGCCAAAATGGGTGTCTGGGAAGCCGGACAGAGGCATCTGTATACGCAGGAGAGAGAGCCTCAGGGTTTGTAGAAACCAGAAACAAATGGGAGGGGGGTGCTTACCATCCACCCCAGTGAGAACCGAGCATCTTTAGTAGTTGGCAGAATGTCGGCTGTCAGAAGAGATAGAAAATGGAGGCTCTATGGACAGGTTGGTCTGAGGAGGACCTTGTGTGGAAGAAATGGCTGCTGGCAGCCAGGAGGCGGAGAGGTGGCAGTGACTGGACTTCTGCCACTGCTGCCATCTTTCTTTACAAGTCCCACTCGTGAACGTTTTGAAAGAAAGGGGGGAGGTGGGAAGTTTCTCCGTCCATCACACTTGAGTGTTTTGCAGTTGCTTTGCCTGACTGGGTGGGACTGTGGCAAGGCAGGTGGTCACCAGGTATCTCTGGTAACTTTTTTGTGGGGTTGGTGGTTTCCATTTTGGGCAAGGCCATTTTGTGACTCTTATGCACTCTTTTCTCCCTCCCTCCATAGTATGATGCTGTTCCCATCCAGTCCAGTGTGGTTTTATGTTCCTGCCCATCTCCACCCATGGTGAGGAACCAGACAGATTCCAGCCTTCCGCCTCTTGCTGCCTCCTGTGGCAGCAGAACGGGCCTGAGCATGGAGAGTGCCGCAGCGGAGCCCCGGACGAGTGCAGAGTCCTTGCAGCAGCTTCCTTCCCAGCCGCGGAAAAAACGCCCCGAGGACTTTAAGTTTACAAAGATTCTGGGTGAAGGTTCTTTCTCAACAGTAAGTAACTTTGCCTGGCTGCAAACATATAGTGCACCAGGCACATGGCTAGTGTGTCTCAGTGCTGCCACCAATACACACACCATGCTTGGTTTGCTTTAATTAAAGTCACTGCCCAGCAAGTTGTGGGCTAGGTTGCCAGCTAAGCTAATAAAGGTTTGCTGGTGGCCGGATTTTGGCCTTCTGCGAGGCTATTCCCCCTCCTGGTCTGTGAGGACCCTTTCTAGAATCTCATGCTCAGATTGTAATGGTATCCTTCCTTCACCTGAAACAGGTTGTCTTGGCCAGAGAATTGTCTACCTCCAGAGAATATGCCAGTGAGTAATGCTTTCTATCAAGGTGGGAGTGGTAAATACCAAACTCTGGAGTGGGCTGAGGCCGGTGTCTGATGACTCCAGTGCCAGAGCCAAAGGAAACACTGCTGTTGCTGTCTGGGTGCAAGGGTTACACAGGCCACTTGGCCTCTAAGCCAATTCCCACCTGACCAGGTGGTTTGTCACTTCTCTATTGAGACTCCTAGCAGGTTGTAACTCATTTGTCTTTTCAAATTTCAAAAAGTTAAAATTCTGGAGAAGCGTCATATCATAAAAGAAAATAAGGTGCCCTATGTGACCCGAGAGAGAGACATCATGTCCCGCTTGGACCACCCTTTCTTTGTAAAACTCTTCTTCACATTTCAGGATGATGAAAAGCTCTGTATCCTTTTGGATGAAAATGTTTTCATGGCAGTATTGTTTACAGTGGGAAATGTGGGCAGAATAGAGTGCTTATTTGATGTGCCAACTCCGTGATGTTTCCATAATTTTCATTAAAGTAGTGAAAGTGTGGGTCTGGACAAAAGTGGGCCGTTTGATGCCTGTGACCAGCTCTGTGTGGGCTGTAAGATCCAGTTACTGTTACCAATGCTGCATGTATATGGCTGCCTCTTTCTGGGCCTGTAGGCATCATTTTAGAATTGCCTCCAATATCTCTGTGTTTTTGTTACCAAGTCTAGAGATTTCTAGCAGGAATAATTCTTAATGGTACACTCAGATTTTGGACTCAGTTATGCGAAGAATGGGGAACTTTTAAAATACATCCGCAAGATTGGCTCATTTGATGAAACATGTACGAGGTTTTACACAGCTGAAATTGTGGCTGCATTAGAGTACCTTCATGGAAAGGGAATTATTCACAGGTAAGATGACAAGAGGAAGCTAATTTCTTCCCTAATTTGTGTTGCTGCCAACTGCCTTTGGTCCCCCTTTGTGGTGTTTCTCTGCTTAGATTAGGAGGTCCCGTAAGAAGTAGTGGAACCCCATGAGCCTCCCTTGTGAGACCCTCCTTGAGAACTCTGCTCCAGGGGCTTCGAGACCCCTGGGCTCCTTCCTAAAACAGGACATCACATCTTCCTCATGTGCTGTGTTAGTTTTGTGATCAGCTTTTTGAGGAGTGTTTTGTTAAAAAATGGAATTCCAACTTCTTGGGAATCTCTGAAGGGACTGGGAATGTACAATAGTTTTTTGGCATCTGCCTCTTGCTTCCCTTACATTCAGTGTTGGTCATGGAAGGCATGTTTCAGAGCGGTACACCTTGGGGGTCAGTGTCCATCTAGCAGGTGGTGGGACATTTTGGGGGGCAACGTGTAGTAGAAAGTCGTGGAGATGTTTTCACTTTGGGGGATGGCAGGGAAGTGGCAGCAGTGGTGGCAGCTTGCCTTGCCCCATGTGCCTGTCGCTGGTGGGAGAACAGGGCAGGGAGATTTCCAGCTGCATATGGTTTATCTTAATGTGAGCCATGCTCCACCAAAATGTATAGGATGCCTGTTGGGGGAGACTTGGAGGTAGAGTGATGTCTGCAGATGCTGAGCTTGTTGCTGGAAGTTAGAGCAGAGCTGCAAAAGATTTTTCTTTGTAAGGAGTACCATTCCCTCTGCATCCTTTATGGGACATTTTCCCAGAATGGCTCACTTGCGAGGGACGCCATGCTACTTTTGAGCTGATGCTCTGGTGCTCTATCACCAGTTCCTTTTCAACCTTCTACTCCAGAGTCTGCATCTTTTTGCTCACTTGTTGAATCTGACTTGCTCCTTCTCATCCAACTGAGCTTCATATATTACCTGGAGTGGTGCTATCTCACTCAATTTGGAATTTTCTTTTATGTGGGAGAAAACAGGAGTAAGATGCTGCTGTTTGGTGTGGGCTTCAGGCATGCAGCCAGGTGTCTATGAACTGTGCCTTTTGCAGGGATCTGAAACCAGAGAACATTCTTCTGAATGGGGAGATGCACATTCAGATCACAGACTTTGGGACAGCAAAAGTATTATCTGCAGACAGCAAGCAAGGTGCGTGCAGCTTCATACCTCTTCCTGGAAATGAATAAAGCAACCTTTGTCATGTTACTGAAAGCTGGTTACAGTCTCTGTAGAATTTGATGGCTATTTTTGAGAAGTAAAGGTTAAACTCCAGTTTTTGTCTGTTGGAGATTCAGTCAGGAGCAGTGAAGGTTTCATTCAGGCTGCCGGGGGGGGGGGGGTATTAACTGGATGCCACTGAAATCAGGGAGGGGGTTGGTGGTGCAATAGTGGGGCTTTGGGTTGCGGAGGGGAACTTACAGTAAAAGATCCTGTTAACACCCGAGGTCTGTAGAAACAGTTGATAAAAGGGGATGGGATTTGAATTGCACAGCAGAAAGCAGGGTGCTGTAATCAAGTACGCATGCAACTCTGAAACTACTGAGAGGCCCAAAAGCCAAGAGGCTTCAAAGGAGGCTTTTGTTGTGCAACTCCCAGCCTTGCTCAGACTTTTAGCAGCATGTCATCCTTCATTTGTAACCTGCCTGTCTTCCCAACCTAACTGTATCCCCCTGTATGAACCTGCTAGAGCAGGGGTAGGCAACCTTTCCCCTTTAAGGGCCGAGGGACTTCAGCTCCCAGAAGCCTCAGCCATGTTGGCCAATAGTCCTATGTTGGCCAATAGCTCCTGGGATTCTGGTAGCTGAAGTCCCTCGGCCCTTAAAGGGGAAAAGTTGCCTACCCCTGTGCTAGAGTCTTGAGACTGTCAGAGAAGGGTCTTCTCTTTGTCCTACGAACATCACAGACTGTTCTGTCAAGGACAAGGGAGAGGGCCTTCTCAGTGGTTGCCCCCACCAGAGGCTTGGTTATCCCCTTCTCTGCTCTCCTTTCATGAACAAGCAAAGCCTTTTTTGTTCAAACCAGATTTTAATGAGTAACAGCTTGCTGGGGGGGGCATTATGATGTGGAGACTCCTCTCTTTTTAACCTTGTTATCTTTTTGAATGTTTTTACGTTTATAAGAAAAATGGTTTTACTGTGATGTTTTTAAATTGATTTTTAATTCTTATTGACAGGTTTTTAATTAGCTTTGTGTTGTTTTAGCCTTAAATCCCACTTTGGGAGAAAAGTGGCCAATCAGTGGAATTCAAATAAATAAGTAAATAAATACTTTTAAATCTCCACAAAAAATCCACTAAGGAGAAAAAGATGGAAGAGCTGCTTGTGTGCACACAGAGAGAGTGTCTGATGGGTTTGCTAGGGCCTGCCTGTCTAGTTGCTGCCTGAGTTACCTCTTGATGGTGGTTGTTTTTCCCCCTCCAGCCCGGGCAAACTCCTTTGTTGGGACAGCCCAGTATGTATCTCCTGAACTCTTAACGGAGAAGTCTGCCTGCAAAAGGTGAGTACCCTGCCTTTCCCAGGAGGGCATTTGGGAAATTTGGCTGTGTTTGGGGGGGAGGGGGAAGCAGACATCTTTTACAGTTGGGGGTCTTCCTTCTCAGAAGTGCCTCCTTTGCCACACAGTGCTCCAACACTCTTCCACAAGACGGTTTTAACCAGTTTTGGTCCCAGCTTTTGGAACTTGCCTTCTCCTTTGCTTCTTCCTAGGCATTGAGGAAGTATCAGAGTTTGGTATTTACCTTTTTAACTATAACATGATTGCAAAACCTAAGTTTTGGTTTGGCTGCAAGCAGTGCTTTTTCTTCTGCCATTTTACTTTTATTTATTTTCTGCTGTTAAGGGTAAAACGGTATCAAGGAGACTTCCAATAACAAGGAAAAAATCAACATGCAGCTTTTCAAAACACAATTATAAAGAACCCACAACTGGAACTTGAGATATAGGGCCTTTGCAGGCTGCCAGAAATAGTGCAAATTGAGTTCACTTTAAGGGTTAGTGTTAGGGAATCATGGGAACTGTATTTTATTGTGGCACCAGAGTGCTCTGACAGAGAAGGCTCAATGTCTCAGAAAAAAAAACAAGTTCCCATGATTCCTTTGCACTAACCCTGACCCTTAAAGTGGACTCAATTTGCACTATTTCTGGCAGTCTGCAAAGGCCCATAGACTACAGTCCAGTAACATCTGGAACTAAAAACATAGATTTCACTCTCTTACTGCTTGAAATGTGCTTTGTCTCTCCATCTGCCCTCCTGTATGGATGAAGTTCTGACCTGTGGGCGCTCGGCTGCATCGTCTATCAGCTTGTGGCAGGGCTTCCACCATTTAGAGCTGGGTAAGATTTTGGAGGGCATTGGAGGCATGGTTTATGGATGAAGTAGGCCATGGCACCCGCATGCCCTCCCGTGTTGCTCAACCTGTTGATCCAATTAATAGATTGTGGGGGGTGTAATTGGTGCTCTACAGTCTCTACACTTCATCTTCTCTGCTCCCACTTCACAGCTTTTGAATTGGGGGCCACCACCACCCCTCCCCACCCCCATAGTTGGCTTTCCCAGATTTCCCTGCCTGCCTCCATCCGTGTCTCTTATTTCCCAGAGGGAGGGAAGGGGAAGGGAGGGGAAGGTGGTGCAGGAGAGCTGGCCACAGAGGGAGCCTGGCTCCTGGTCCCTCTTCATGTGCCTGCTGGGAGATCCAGCCTCCCAGCCAGGCCTCTCCTTCTCCCACCCTCAGTGACAGGGAGACAGCACTGTTGACCAGAAGCGGGGCGGAGGGGAGGTTGTCACAGCCACTTTGGCTTTGCCCGTGTCCACTTCCCCTAAAGAAGGGCAGCTCTTACTAGGAAACACGGGTGGGTGGGGAGGAAGATCTGCATTTGTATGCTTCATGTTTCTTTGGTGCATAGGAATTGTATAGCTTTTAATCTCAGGGTGGAGCTTTGGAAAAATTCCCTCCATTGAGACTGTATCTGTATCTAGAATTAGATATGCATACACGCACATACATTTTTTTCTGCAGGAATGAATATCTTATATTTCAAAAGATAATCAAGTTGGAATATGAATTCCCAGAGAAGTTCTTTCCTAAAGCAAAAGACCTCGTAGAAAAGCTTTTGGTAAGTGAATTAGGTTCGCCAAGGAGACAGAAGGTTGGAAGTCAGAGCCTGGGTGAAATGTGCTTCTCTGCCCCTCTGTCTTTGTGCTAAGTTTTCAGTTTCAGATCCATTATCCTGGAGCTATGGCAGCCTCCCTCTTTTTTCTCCTTTGCTTTCTCCTCCTTCCTCTCCTCACCTCGAATACCTGCCCTTGTATGGGAGGTGTCCTTGGAGACTCTCTCCTGTTTGCTTAGCTTCAGCCCTTGGTCTTGGAAGCCCCCAGCCAGAACACATCCAGCACAGATTGGGGTCTCCATGGTCCCTGCCCACGCCCCGAATCAGACTGGGCTGCCCACTGGAGGATAGTGCCCTTTTCCTCCTAGAGGTTAATGGGGGAAGGACCTGAGATCCCCTGTGTGGACTGCAGATGGCTTGATGCCCACATGTCATGGCGATGGCAATCTTTCTGAGCTGACCTCACTCACCTTATTCCATTGGGAGGAGAACAGGCCACCTGCTTGACTGATTTCCTAACTGTTGAGTACCCAGGTAGTTTTGAGGTCACCCAGCAGATCTCAGCCTCCCACACTCTCTAATTGTTGCTTTAAAATCACTCTTTGTTGTTGTGGAGATGTAACTGTGTCTCATCTTGATCAGGTTCTAGATGCTACCAAGCGATTAGGCTGTGAAGAAATGAGAGGCTATGAACCGCTCAAGGCTCACCCTTTTTTCGATTCCGTTACCTGGGAAGATTTGCACCACCAGACGCCACCCAAACTCACCGCATACTTGCCTGCCATGTCGGAAGATGATGAGGATTGTTATGGCAATGTGAGTGCCACTGTGTGGGGGCCCCCATGCCTCTTGTTGCTCAGCTTGGAAAGCTCTACAGTGGTCTTCTCTCCTCTTCCCAGAGGGAAGGAGGCCACAGCCCTGGCTCCCTCATGGCCTTTCCCTTGTCCATATTGGGGTAATGGGTGGGGGGAGGGGCACTTAAGTGGACGCTGAGTGGCCTAGGAAGTCCTCCCTCTTTTAGCTCTTTGGTGTACCAGCTGAATGGAATCGGAGCTGCTTCCCTTTTTTTGACAGTACGATAATCTCCTGAGTCAGTTTGGCTGCATGCAAGTTTCCGGTTCAGCCTCTTCTCAGTCGCTGTCTTCCCCGGAGACGGCTCCACCACAGACCTCAGGCAACAACATCGAGCAGTACATCCATGACCTTGACAGCAACTCCTTTGAACTGGACCTTCAGTTCTCCGAAGAGGAGAAAAGGTTGTTGTTGGCAAAACAGGCAGGTGGAAACCCCTGGTAAGCCATCCAT
>CM034711.1:23665272-23676104 GCA_020142125.1 Phrynosoma platyrhinos | reverse complement strand
TTTACAATCTGTAAGCCAGTTGCCCCCAACAAGCTGGGTCCTCATTTTACTGACTGGCGAAAGGATGGAAGGCTGAGTCAACCTTGGAGCCCTCTGGGATTGAACTCAAAACCTTGTGGCTGCAGCACCGGAATTTAACCATTACACCACCATGGCTCCCTGATAGCAATAGCATTTACATTTCTGTACCATTTATCAGCGAACTAGCACCCCTTAAGTGGTTTACAATATGGCAGCCAATTGCTCCCAATAAGCTGGGTCCTCATTTGACTGACCTACAAAAGGATGGAAGGCAGAGTCAACCTTGAAGCCCTCCTCTGGGATCAAACTTTGCAATGTTGTGACTGCAGAACCGGCATTTAACCACTGCACCAGGGCTCCTTGGCCTCTCAGGCAACCCATTCTGGAATTTGACCACTCAGCCATGTTTGGCTGTACCACCTAGTTCTGGCCTTCAGAACCCTTGAATGCCTGCTCCATAATCTGACCGGCTCATCCTGTTTACCTCCGACTCCAATGGGCCCTGATTCCTCCTTAAGAGAGGCACCCGTTCCTTCTCTAATGCCACGCAGAAAGGCAGATTTCTTTTAATAGCAATAGTAAGTACATTTTTATCCTGCTTGCCCCCAACAAACTGGGTACTCATTTGACTGACCTATGACAGGATGGAAGGCTGAGCAGTAGTGTCACCGGGGGGAGGGAGTGCCGACCGCACTGGGTGACACCCCAGAAGAGGAGGTGACATCTGGCCAGTCCCCCTGCCCCTTTGAGGGAAGTCCCCGCGGCCGCAGGCCTGGTTTATGGGGCTCCTCGTGGCTGCAGGCCTGTTCCCTGGAGGCCTGCAGGGCATTTCCAGCTCTCCCTGGGGCGGCTCCCTGGCCTTTCCCTGGGGCTCGTGGGGCATTTCCAGCCCTTCCTGGGGCCCTGGGGCTGCTCCCTGGGCGCATGTGCAGCATTTTTGGCCTCGCACTCCTGTGCGCACCAGATGTTGCACACCGGAAATCCCTCTCCATAAGTCCCCCCTGTGAGTGACTGCACTGGATGACACCAACCCTAGGGACGCCACTGAGGCTGAGTCAACCTTGGAGCCCTCTGGGATTGAACTCACAATCTTGTGGCTGCAGTACCGGCACTTAACCACCAGTAGGGTTCTTAAAGGCTAAACGTAGGGATGGAGGGCAGGTACCGAAGGGACCCAAATTTACTTCTTGGTGCCCCACCTGCAATCTCTGCCCCCCCTTCTTTGATCTGAAATAGGGTCTTCTTGCATTTTGTGTGGATCATAAATAGCGCACTGAACGAGTTGAAGAGGGGGCTATTGGAAAATATTTTGGAAGGTAGCATTGCTTCATCTCCCCCCCCCCTGCATGAAGATGGCACATAAGGCAAACCCTCTCTCTCTCTTGTTTGTATGTGGGTGGGTGTGCCTTCCCCCACAACCTAGTTGTCTAGGGCAGTGATGGCAAGCCTTTTAGGGGCCGAGTGTCCAAACTGAAAGACCTTCTGGCACCGGTTGTTACCCGGTGCAGGGTGGGACCTCCGCCCTCTGGGGGTAGGATCTCTGGGGTGGGACATCTTCCCCCCACCCTCCTGTGCCTTCAATTCCCACTCCAGAGATAGCTGAAGACCCAGGGGTGGTGGTGGTGAGGGGAGAAGTAGAAGAATAGGCGCGCAACTCTTCCTCCTCCTTTCCTTGTTCCGTCCCCAGCCTTCAGTTGCATCTGGAGAGGCAGCTGAAGGCCTAGGATAGCCTGGAAGGAAGAAGAACAGGCACGCACCTCTTCCTGCTCCTCCGTCTCACCCTCTGCATGCCGGGGAAAATGGCTTTGCGTGCCATCTCTGGCACACGTGCCATAGGTTTGCCATCATGGGTCTAGGGTATCATGCCATCATTTCCTAATCTCTCCACTGCTCCCCTCCCAGGTTGATTTTTTAAAGGGCACACCTATTCTTCCTTTGGTCTTTCAATTGCAAGTATGCTTTAAGTCAATGTTGGCACTTGTGTTTCCATTGCGCTATCAAGGTTAGACCTCTTCAATTGAGATTTTTTTTTCTTGTCTGTACGTATTAGTCCTGGATACCTTCACCATTTGGTCAGGCTGGTTATTTGAACCTTGGGCTTACCCCTCTATTTCTGATCACCTCTGCATTCAGAGTAGCTATTTCAGTGCGCCTAACTGTATTAAACAATCATGTCTGTGCAATCCCACTTGCTTGGTTTGTCCTTTTCTTGCTATCCCATTGGTTCAGCTTTTACACCAGTTTCTCCCCTTGATCTGAAAACGAAAGGAATCTTGGTCTAAGTTCTCTCTCACTCACTTTCTTTCAAAAGTGACTGTATTGAAAATTAACTTTGAGACAGTCCAAATCAACCTCACAACAGTCTATCTTTGGAAGGAATCCTTCCTCTCTAGATTAACTAGATCAAATGTAAGGGATGAACATGTCATTGAGTCTTGTAACAGGTGATTAAGAATTGTGTTTGATGGTGTGTTTTGAAGAAGACAAAAATTTAGGCATCTTTTGTGTGGTGCCTTGAGATGTGACAAAATTTGGTGCGTTGTGTTGCTAATTAAAGTGCTTCTGAATAGTCAGAGAGCTCAGCTTGTATGTATATGTTTGACCTTTGCTTAGAAACATCACTGAACTCTTGCAATTTTTGGCCCTTATCCCATGTACCTGTATTTAGAAGACAGCTAGGCAAACTAATGGCAAAAAGTCAATTTTATTTATTGTTAATTGACCAGTCCAAGGATTCCCAAGACATTTGTCAACGGAAACAGGTAAATATTAATAGTAATTTAAAAAAAAATAACTCTGTACAAGGAGAAAGATTGCAAAAGTTACTTTTTAGACTGTAGCTCTCTGAAATTCTCCAACTAGTGTGGCCGCTGGCCTGGGGGTTATAGTCCCAAAGTGACTTTTTCAAGCTTTTCTCAGATGTGTGCATACACAGACCCTGAGTAACATTTAGCCCATTGGTAGTGCTAGTAGGGTGATTCTGGCAGTTGTAATGCAAGATGTAGAAGAAAGAGAAGGAGAAGAAGGAGGAGGGTTTCCAAGTTGTATGTGCATGCAATCCAGCAGCTCTTCGTTCTTTGGTTGATGGATAATGCCTGAGCCTTTGTGTTTTACAGTATCAGGTTAACAGCTAGTTGGAAGCAAAACTTATTTCTGTCAGGGGAAGTGAAGCACATGCCTTCCAGCTGCTCCTTCTTTGGATGGTTGAGGAAATGCCATGGTGTTCCTTGTAGGAAGCATGAAATGAAACCTCAAATAGATCTTGGACTCCCTGCCCAATGACAGAGATCAGAATGAGATCTTCTTTTTAGCTGAGAGAACACCTCTCTAGGAATTGCCAGGTCCTTCAGTAGAGCTGTGTGGTCAACATCTGCCAGACGCTGATCATTGATTTATGCTGGAGGACCTACAAATGCCTAGAGAAGTTTTCTCTAGGAAATTCTAGGTTCTCTAGCACAACTCTATGGTCAGCCTCTGGCAGATTTGCACTGGAGGACCTTTTATTTAATCAAACATTAATCAAAACTGCAAATAGTCAAATCCTCAAAAGTCAAAGCGGCAAATGCAGAGGGCCAATTGTACTCTGTGATTGCACAGCAGCTGGAGCAAAATACACAATTCAAACCCTTATATTTTTCTTGCTATGTAGGGAGAAAGGAAACTATGAAGGTATGTCTTCTGTGGTCGATCGACAGAAACAAGCATATCATTGCATATTGTCTATAGAAGCAAAATGAAACCTTCATATTTAATGGCAGTATACCGTATGGTGCTAGTGGGACAGCTGCAGCAGCAGTGGGATTAGGGCCATTTCCGTCATGGACTTGAAATATGACTCCTCAGAACTTTTCAAAATTCTGTCTATAAGAGAAGTACAGGCATCCCTCCCGATTTGTGGGGATCTGTTCTGGACCCTCTGCGAATCCGGAAAAACGCAAATATTCAAGTTGTGTGTGTTATAATGACCGCTCACTCCCGCATGCAGACACCATTTTATCCCTCCCCACTTGTCGTCCGCGAAGGACCAAGACCGCAGACTCCAAATCCGCGAATGGGGAGGGATAAGCGTACCAACCTTTAGAGCAAGGGTAGGCAACCTTTCCCCTTTAAGGGCTGAGGGACTTCAGCTCCCAGAATCCCAGGAGCTATTGGCCAACATGGGACTATTGGCCAACATGGATGAGGCTTCTGGGAGCTGAAGTCCCTCAACCCTTAAAGGGAAAAGGTTGCCTACCCCTGCTTTAGAGAGTGGCTCAAAAGCAGACAAAATTATAGGTGCATAGAATTGGAGGGATGGAATTTCAGGGGTTGCAAGCTTTCACGTCACAGTCCTCAGTGGATCAGCAAGACTGGTGTTTTCCGAAATTCTGCTGTCTATGAAACTAGAAAGTAGAAAACTTGGAAAGTGTGGTTGTCCTGTTGACTTGCAAAGTTGGTAATACTGGATCTTTCAGGAATCCGCAAGGAGTGTGTGCGTGAGTTTGTAAAAGCAGGACCAGGTTGGTGCGTGCCTTCAAATAATTTCTGACTTATGGCAATCCTAAGGCAACTCTATCATGTATACACATGTGTGTATAACCTTGGGTATAAGCCTGAGATGGTGATCCTAAGAATAGACTCTGTGGAATTTACTTCTGGGTAGCTCCAGAACAATTAACTAAACTAGCACAACATTTCCAGCGAGATACCTGCTGTAGTCTGTTGCAGCAGAAACAACACACCTTGCAACTGTATCTTGAGTCCTGAAATATTCATCATGGCACAAATGCATTAGCCCAGAATTCACTGTCCAAAGAGTTCTGTGGCCTCACTGGAATGGAGGCATATTGGGTTGCAAAAGAAGGGTCCCTGTTGAGATGCAAATGGATTTTAAATTTCCTGGACATTGGAAATTTCGCTATAGCCAAAAATCCAGGAGGAGGAGGATCCTGCCTACAAAAGATATCTTCCCCACCATGTACTACCATCTTAACTAAAGACTGAAACAACATGTAGGCATCTGACTAACATCTCTAATGGTTTTTCTCCTGTTTGGTTTGTAACATCTTCCCTGATGAAGAAGAAGCCCATGGAGCTTCCAAAGCTTGCAACAAGTATATTGTGCATTTTGGTTGGCCAAGAAAGCTATCACTGATGGATTTTTGTTTGTACTTCATGAAGCTTTATTCCCAAATTGCTCCATTGGGGAGCGTGGAAGGATGTATAGGTTAGCAGTATGGCTTTGTCAGTTTGGGGTGTAGGTGCTGGGGACCTCCATTCAGCAGTGTGAGCAGAAGGGTCCCCCAAATGCAACAAGTGTGGTTCACACAAACTGAAGTAACTGAAAGAATGTGCATTGCCATCTAAAACAGATGTGTATGCATGTGGGATGCAAGAGCATTTAAATCCAAATTCCAGCATTGCTCCATTTGGGGGGAGCAAGAATGATTTGTATTCTACTACAAGTATTAATTGGCAAAGATCTTAACATTGCTAAGCTATCATTCATACTGCTTTTTGAGTTGTTACTGCAATAATTCTACCTACCCAGATGCTTTAATGTAGTTGTAACAATCCGTATTGCATTCTTCTTTCCTGTTGACGTTGTTTGCGAATTTCAGTGGCCTCCCTGTGCGTTCTGACTCAGTAGTTGTTGGCATCATCCAGAATTTCGGTGTTTTCAAATCGCATTCTGTGCCCGAGTTGGCTTATGACATATTCTGTTACTGCTGATTTTTCTGTCTGACCCAGTTAGAATTTGATACCATTACTTGAACTCAGGATTTGTGTCCTATTCTTACCAGATTAGCAAAAGACTACAAACTTGGTACCCTTTTGACTTTTCTGGAATTTCTCAGCTTTTAGATGGTGCAAAATTTGGAGGATTGGGGAGGAACAAAAAGCCGAAGCATGTGGCTAGAAGTCATAGCCATTGTTTCTGCAAGATGGGATTGCAGAATGGTCTCTTAGGGACCATTAACGGTTATAGCCCAGGTGAACAGCATGAAGTTTGCTTATCATATGGACTTACTGTCATTCCAGAAAACCATGATCTAGTCTTCAGACCCACGATCAAATGGCCGGCAACACACACACACACACTCTCTCTTACATTCCAAGTTTGCGTTAACATCATTCCACCCACTGAGTAAATATAATTGTAAGCAGTCGTTCAATTACATTTCACGTGAGTTGGACGGATGTGGCTTGCAGCGATTCTGTGCTTTGAACGGAACATGAAGAAAAGGGATGTCAGGCATGTTTGAAAGCAAGATGAAAAAGAAAATCAGCTGGTTATTCATTTATTTATTTTTCTGTTTTCAAAACTTGCTAAACTTGATGCTGACTGGCAGAGACATAGGTCATTCCAAGTCATTTCCGACGTCCATTTTTAGATTAGAAGACAGTACTTACTGTCTCTCATGTATAAGATGCTATTATTTGGGCATAGTTTTGAATGTCACTATAACATATTTTTGATGGAGTGCATGTTGACTTTGTTTTAGAAAATCTCATTGATTTCGGGGCTTAGTCCATCAAATGTTCTGTCTTTTTGTTGGACTCACCAAGGAAGGAAACACATAAGACATGGCCTTTTTTTTGCAGCAGCAGCACCCCATTTGTGGAACACCCTTCCAAGAAAAGTTAGATGGACGCTTGCTTTTGTCTAGTTTTGAGAGAATTGTTAAACCTTTTTATTCTCTTTGAACGTTTAAGTGAACGTTTAAGCAAATAAATATAAAATAAGGTTACTAGGAGCCAGCTTCTTGGGCACCCCATGTTTCATAGTAGTTGTGTTCATTAGGATGTGAATTATGTGGGTCTCCAGGTGGTGTTAGATGCAAATTCCAGCAGCTTTAATGGGCATAACTGTTCGAACGGGTAAGTTCAACAAGATCTGGAGAGCTGCATCCATCCCACTCTGTTCTAAACTTTCTTGCCTGGGAAAGTAATACAGAAAAGTAATACAACATCATTTTGCCAGGGAAATAATACAAGAGTATTTTAGGTGGCTAGTGAAGATGTCGAGAAAGTGCTGAATCTTGAAAGTGATGGCTCATGATTATTGTGGTTGGTTCCCAAAACAGACATAATTTTGCCAGCTGCCAAAAACAACCCTCTAATCCTTGGCACTTGCCCACCCTATTCTTCTTGAATCTCTTTGAATTTGAATTTGAAGGCATGTTCTGCCAGGTCCACTGTAAAGATAAAGGACAACCAGAACGGAGATCTGTCTAGAGCCTTGAAGTTGTTGGTCATCCGTGGTTAAGAACGTGGGCAAGGGTGGCTCACCTGGTCAGTCTTCTGAACTGTGGTGGGATTCTGATTAAATTAGAGTAATCATATTGCAATTTCTCCCTCTTTATATAAATTATATGCACACCATGCAAAACTTACTGTTTTCTCTCTCTCTTTTTAAAGAATGCATAAATTGCTACGCTAGAACTTAGAAATCAAAGATATAGCCATGTTAGTCTGTAGAATCAGTACGTGGAGAGATCTTGTAGCACCTTTGAGACTAATTGAAATAAAGAAGTTGGCAGCATCAGCTTTTGTAGACTTCAGTCTACTTCCTCATGCATCTAAATGCATCTGAGGAAGTCGACTGAAGCCTACGAAAGCTCATGTTGCCAACTTCTTTATTTCAGTTAGTCTCAAAGGTGCTACAAGAGCTCTCTACATACAGAACGTAGAAAGGTTATTTTTTAAGGAGGGTATTTGTAATTCCCAGAATCCTTTCCAGGACTTTTGGAAGTTTTACTCTCTGCCGAAATCTTTTTCAAGCTCTGCCTACTCCAAGTCAGATTCCCAGCTTCTTGATTTTCTCCACTGAGAGTTGTCTATAGAAGAGGAATTACTTCTAGGCCATTTGTCTGTCACCTCTTGCTTATGACTTTTCCTTATGCCTTACCAATTTTGCATCTGTTTTTTATTAGTCCGTTCTGTCTTATTTCCTTTGACTGAAACGCACGATTCCTATTTAACTTGTAGAATTTTCTTATAAAATACATACGCTATATATGTGTGTGTTTAGAGTGCTGATAGAGGACAGTCTTTTTCTGAAGGTACCTTATGTCTGAAAAGTTGTCCAGCCCAACTTTGGTTTCAAGACAAAGAACCATCAGAAGGCAGAATAGGGACCTTGATTTTGGAAAAAGGTTATCATATAAATAGAAATCCAATCTATTTCATGATAGCAGGGAAGAACACTGACATGTGTGAATGGACAGCTTCAAGGTCCCTATTCTGCCTTCTGATGGTTCTTTGTCTTGAAACCAAAATTGGGCTGGACAGCTTTTCAGACAGAGGATACCTTCAGAAAGAAGACTGTCCTCTATCAGCGCTTCAAGTACACTGCCTTGAATCTTGTGCTGCAAGAAAGGCAGGATATTAATTCATTTAATTGAAATAGAGCACTTTCCTCTATGAAGTTGATGGTATTTGTAGACTTAAGTCTAATTCCTTAGATAGCTGGCTATGCCGTATGAACGTAAGAAGAAATTCTACATTTTGAAAACAAGGAAGACCATGGTAATGGGAACTGAAGTTTGCCAGAGAAAATGCAGAAGAAGAGACATCAGCCTCAACCTGTGTTTTTAACATGGAGGCTTGGTAGAGAGTAGAAGTGATATGTCAGGGCCTGGATAAGGATGAGAAAGAAATGATTCTTAGTGAACATTGAACATCAAAGATCTTTTATTCGCTGCCAAGTACCGTAAGGATCAGTGGCAACGGATGGCTGTAAATCTGTCAATTCTAGTATGTAGAGAGATCTTGTATCACCTTTGAGACTAACTAAAGAAAGAAGTTGGCGGCATTCGTAGACTTAAGTCTACTTCCTCAGATGCAGGTCTACGAAAGCTCATGCTGCCAACTTCTTTCTTTAGTTAGTCTCAAAGATGTGGCAGCATTCGTAGACTTAAGTCTACTTCTTCAGATGCAAGTCTACGAAATCTCATGCTGCCAACTTCTTTCTTTAGCTAGTCTCAAAGATGTGGCAGCATGCGTAGACTTAAGTTTACTTCCTCAGATGCAAGTCTACGAAAGCTCAGGCTGCCAGTTTCTTTCTTTAGTTAGTCTCAAAGGTGCTGCAAGATTTCTCTACATACTATTCTACAGACTAACAGGGCTATGTCTTTGAATTTTACCACTATATAAATTCTAGGTTTAGTCTGAAGTTTGAAGGAGCAGTGCATAGTGCTGGATTTAGTCTGGAGCACCGTGGAAAGTTCCTTGAAATTTCAGATTGAAACCTAGGTTGGGTTCACTTCCCCCATGACATGAAAACTACCAGCTGCTACTGATTGGAAATCCTTGAATGTTGGCCAAAGAGAGAATTAAATCAATAGTTTTCCTGGTTCTGAAATAGCTTCCTTTGTGTCCTTGTTTTTGAGAATGGACCCATGATTCTGAACTGGTGGCCTCTTTTTTCCCTCTTTCAGAATCTAGATTTGTTCCTTTTTTGGTTTGGCTATGAGACCCTGCTGCATTCCACTTGGGAGCTGACCTGAAAGGCTTGCAATTATCCCCAGCTAAATTAGTAGTTTGATCTTCATTTGAAGCGGAACAATATGTTTGAGTAGGATGAACCTTATTAAAAATAGCCCAAGCACTTGAGCTCTTGCAGAAGTCTCTGATGTAATTAATAAAAGTGGAGTTTGATAGTTATCGGTTGAAATGTGGAAGTGTTTAACTCTCCCTTTGCTTCTTTGAGCTGAACTCTTAAGAGAGAAAGGACAAATTGTAGTCTCCCTTCTCTTTTGTGAGTGCATCTGTGTATTTGTAGAATAATTGTAGTAATACTTATTTCAGTAATTAGAATTTTTTTGTTCATGCTCCAGCTCATTAAATGTTGCAAAATATTATCCCTGTGCACTTTCATCTCATGAAGAATAAACCCGGTGTAGTAATGTGGGAGCCAGCACGTTTTGAGCATTGGACTATATAGCTCTGGAGATCAGGGTTCAATTCTTTTCTTGGCCATGGAAACCCACTGGGTGACCTTGAATGGGACACACACTCTCAACCTCAGAAAAACCCATGGTCCTTATGGTTACCATACATCAGAAATGGCTTGAAGACACACATCAAATAATAACATGGGCTACATTGGTGAATTATTCGGCTTGTCATTCAACCATGAAAGTCATTTGGTCCTCTAAGTCCATCCAAGCCTCACTCAAGAGTTGCTATTTATATATCTATTTAATCCTATTAGGGGATTGATTATTTTATCCATTTATGGTTGTCTCACTCTTTCATTTTTCTTATATTATTTTTTAAAAATTCGTTTATATTCCACCTTTCCCCCAATACTGGACCAAAGACAGTTTATGTATCACTTTATGTTCAGCAAAATTAATAGGGCAACTGTGCGGGGGCTAGAGGACTAGGGAAAAGAAACGATGGAAATAAACTAAGAACAACTGTAACAGTGATGACGATTTCCCCCTGTCTTCATTTAACTTTGACTTTTCATTCAAGAAATTCAGAGTGGCTCTTCCCCTCTCCTTCTGTCCTCAGAAATACCCTGTCAGAGAGATTAGGTGTCTAGTCCAAGGGTGATCCAGAGGACTTGCTTCTGTAACAAAAGACGCACAGAAATGTTAATAATTTACGCTGTCTAGTAGGTCTTGAGTATAGTAGTTCAAAAAAGCCAACTTTCCTGAGCTCATCAGTTGTTGTGAGTATGAAAATAAAAGAATCCTAGAGTTGGAAGAGACCCCAAGGGCCATCCAGTCCAACCCCCTGTCATGCAGGAACTCTCAATTAAAACATCCCTGACAGGTGACCATCCAGCCTCTGCTTAAAGACCTCCAAGGAAGGAGACT
>CM034711.1:23649589-23659995 GCA_020142125.1 Phrynosoma platyrhinos | reverse complement strand
AAGTTCATGTAAAAATCTGGACCAGACAACTTCCTCCCAACTTCTCTATAGAGGTGTATAGAATTGCAGTGTAGCTCATTGGTCCAGAGCTACTTTGTGTAAAATAACACACCTCAGTAAGCCATCATCTCAGCTAGGTTATAAAATCAATATCCATTTCTTTCTTTCGCAACATAAAAAAAGAAGATTTATTATCGTAATGTTTTCAATAAATGTCATTCTGATTTCACCCTGCTCCCGCGTGTGTGTGTTTTGAATTGCTTCTTAATAGATTCTGGGAGGATACTTGAAATATAATTAGTATCTATGCATAAAATCCCTTCTGGGAGGACCAGTATACAGAGAAATGTGACAGATTTTTCATTCACGCTGGAAAATGTTCACCATCCAATGCAGGGATGGGATGGAATGATTTTAACATGTTTTTATTTTTAAAGACAACTAGGGCAAAATGGAACTTTAGCCATTCACCCAACCTTTGTTAAACTATATACTTTAAGATGTTTAAATGTTTTCAGTTTAAAACAGAGAGACACACTCCAAGAAGCTGTTGCCTAAACATCTGGTTTGCTAGCAGGTATTGTATCCAAGAGAAGTAGTATCCGAAACAAGGACTGGAGATACAGGAAAAGGTGTTATTGCAGAAAGCAGATAAATGTTAGCATTTGTCATTAGTGTAATGTGTGGTCACCAGACCTTGCTCAGAGGATTGCTTCCCTTGCAACATGTTCTCAAGTTAGTAATGTAGGTATGTGTGTCAAGTTTCAAGGGGGCTCAGAGTTCTAGTTATACAGTCGCTTCTCCATTCTCTTGAGGTCCTCAGTTTTGCATATTCACGGAGGGGCGACATCCATTAAAATTAATGGTTTGTGCCCGTGGGGGCGCGCCCCATTAAATCCTATGGGGCTTGAATATCGGTGAGTCTCCGTTTCACGGGTGGTGGTGGTGGTCCAGAACAGATCCCCCATGAAAATGGAGGGCTGACTGTAATTTGAAGAACTCAACACTATTGTGGAAGGAGCACACCGTCACCCCTAACCCCAGCGAATGTGAAGGGACCACTGTACTTGGTTGCTGTTCTCAGGGTGACCGGGTTCAAAGGGAACAGTGACTAATATTAGTTGTTACAGTTTAATTTACAGTAGAACAGTAGACTTAATATCAAGAGACAACATGGGGTGGTGGTGTGCGTGCTAGGATTGTCGCCCAAGAGGAAAGGGGGTGGTAGCCCAAAATGTTTGAGGACCACTGATATACGGGGGACCATTGCTTCCCTCCACTTGGAAACTATGCTTCTGTAAATGCAGGCTAAGTTAGCATTTGCCTTCTTTGCTGCTGGCTCATGTTCAACTTGTGATCAATAATAATCCCATTGTCCTTTTTACATGTACAGTTGGCCCTCCGTTTTTGCGGGGGATCTGTTTCAGATTCCCCCCCCAGAAAAAAAGAAGACACGCCAATATTCAAGCCCCATAGGCTTGAATGGGGTGGGCTCCCATGGGTGCACGCAGGCGCGCGCCCATGACGGCGCACCCCATTGATTTTGACGGAGGTCGCCCCTCCGTGAATATGCAAAACCGCGGATCTCAAGTCTGTGAGAAGGTAGGGGTGACTGTATTTAGTTATATTTTATGTATTTATTTATTTCATTTTTATACCGCCTTCCTCAAAAGGGAACCAAGGCAGTAGACCTGTGTATTCCCCCATCCTATCCCCGTGCATTTGTTTTTTGTGGGCTAAATGTAGAAATTTGTATTTGTTTCTGCTGAATTTCATGTTCTTAATTTTATTTCAGTTTTCTAGTTTATCAAGATCCTTCTGAATTCTGCTCCTTCCTTTTCATATGTTAGGGGGAATGCAGACCAGGGCGTCGGAGATGCCCTAGTCCGGAGCGCCGCCGGAGTTCAGCCTCCGGACCGCGGCACTCCTGTGGCGCATCTAAAAGGAGCACCAAATTGGCGCTCCTTTTAGATTTAAGGGAAAGTGCGCCCCAAAAGCGGCGGGCGCACTTTCCCTGGCTCAAACGGCACAGCGCATGTGGGCGCTGCACCGTGAGGTCATTCCCGGTGCGCCGGCCGTGCGGACGGCCGGCGCTTCTGGGGGCGACCTCGGGGAGAGGAAGGGGCGCCGCTCGTGCGGCTGCCCCTCCTCTTCCCTGCCCGGAAGACGACTTTTTTAGTCGTCTGCTTAGGGCCTTAGTTTCCCAGTTTTGTGCCATCTGCAAATCTCATAAGGGTTCCCTCTCCATGTGTAACTTTGACCATATTCCAGGCTGGTATCCTGACGCGTATCAGAGAGTATTTGTGGCACCTTTGAGTCTAAGGGCCTCTGCAGACGGGCCCAAAGGGTGGCGGATCAGCACCGAGGCTGCTGCACCGCGCGGCCCCGATCCTCCCTTTTGCCACCCGGAAAAGAGCGGCAAAATGCTGCTCGTTTTACGGGCGGCAGAAGGCCGCCCTAAGAGCTGGCACGCGGCTCTTTAGCGCCCCTTCCGGCGCAGCATGTCAAAATGCTGTGCCAGAAAGACATCCTGACATCACACACCATGCGTAACGGTGCGTGGCGCCAGGATGTCCTCGGCATGGGGTTGGGGTGGCCAGTGTGCGGCTGTCCCTCACCATTTCTGCCTCCAGGCCGGGCCTTTGGGCTGGTCTTTAGAGGTCCTAACTAAAAGAAAGAAATTGGCTGCATGAGCTTTCATAGATCAGTCTACTTCCTCAGATGCTTTTGGACAAATGCATCTGAGAAAGTAGACTGAAGTTTACGAAAGCTCCTGCTGCCAACGTCTTTCTTTCAGTGAGTCAAAGGTGCCACAAGATCTCTCTACATACTGATTCTACAGACACGGCTATATCTTTGAATGTATCAGAGAGCTTCATTACAATTTATAATGCTGTCTCTTGTTGTCAGAGTGACCCGTGTTTAGATACAGACCTGAATCTAATAATATTTCTCCTGACTGACTTAGCTGTGTACTATATTTCTCTCTCCCTCCTCTTCCACCTTCCAACCCAGCGTGCCGGGTTTTTAAGTCACTGTACTTCTTGTGTCTTTAAATAATGTATTAGGAACATTGTCAAGTCTGTAAGTGCTTTTTTAATGAGCGTGTGAAGATTTAATGGGGTTAGATTGCTTTCCATGACATTTTGGAGTGACTTAATTGTAACAGCAGAGAGAGGCTGTATATTAAAGTTTTCTAAGTATGTCAGCTGTGGATTGTAGCTGTGTGCTTTGTAGGCAATATGAATGATGGATTCAGTGGGCTGCTTGCTCTTTTCCTCAAATGCCAACCTTTGTTAAATAATAGCATAGTTTCCAAAACAAATGATGGTTCAATGACAAACAGGACCCTTACAAACACAAACCAACCTTGGTTCTGCTGTTTCGGGATCACAGCGGTGATTTTTCTTAATACGCGTAATAAATTTTGGGATGTAGGTTACTGTATTTTTTCTTTCTTTCACACTACAGTGAGAAACAACAATGAATGTAAGCTGCTAGATCTCTTACAAGGGATACTTTTCTTTGTGTTTTCTAGATCTCCCTTAAAATTCTCCAGCTCCATGTTGAACATTATTGATATTAACTGAGCCATCTGTTTTGGTTGTTCTTCTTTGATTTGTATGCTGGCATATTTGTGTATACCTGAATAACTGTGTGTGTCTGCAGAAAGCACTACTGTGTGTGCAAATGGGCATTTTTAGGACCAAATTTACAACGAGGGGAAAACAAGACTTGCACTGCAACAGAATATTGCTCTGACAACCCCAGCCTCTAAGGGTTACAGGCGATCACCTCTGCATTTGGAAACGTTGCTTACTAAATTGAAAAAAAGATGTCTAAAAGATGTCTGATAGCACTAGCATGAGCTTTTATCATGTGGGCATTTATGTAAAGTAGTTTTCTCTGTTTGTTGCTTGTTGCTAACCACCCTCAACTCGATCTCGACCCATGGAGACCCTGTGGATGAGACATCTCCAAGACTCTCTGTCTTCCACTGCTTTGCTTAGTTCCTGAAAAGTCATACCTGTGACTTTCCTTAGTAAAGTCCATCCATCTAGCATGCTGCCTTCCTCTCTTTCTACTTTCCTCCACCTTTCCTAGCATTACTGGTTTTTCCAATGAGTTGTGCTTTCTCATAATGTGACCAAAGTACAACAGCCTCAGTTTTGTCATCTTGGATTCCAGTGAGATTTCTGGCTTGATCTGCTCTAGGACCCATTTCTTTGTCTTCTTGGCTGTCCATGACATCCTCAACACTCTTCCTCAGCACCACATCATCTCAAATGCATTGGTTTTCTTCCTATCTTCTTTCTTGACTGTTCAGCTCTCGCATCCATACATGGCAATAGGGAATATGATGGCTTGTATGAGTCTAATTCTTGTAGTCAGTTGCATGTCTTTCCATTTCCGTACTGTTTCGGTAATAAAATCTGGTGATGTGAAAGTTTGACTACGATGGCTTGTATGAGTCTAATTTTTGTAGTCTGTTGCATATCTTTGCATTTCCGTATCTTTTTGGTGATAAGATCTGGTGATGTGAAAATTTGACTACGATGGCTTGTATGAGTCTAATTTTTGTAGTCAGTTGCATATCTTTTGTATTGCTATATCTTTTTGGCGATAAGATCTGGTGATGTGAAAATTTGACTACGATGGCTTGTATTAATTTTTGTGCATATCTTTGCATTTCTGTATCTTTTCGGTGATAAGATCTAGTGATGTGAAAGTTTAAATATGATGATGGCTTGTATGAGTCTAATTTTTGTAGTCTGTTGCATATCTTTGCATTTCTGTATTTTTTTGGTGATAAGATCTGGTGATGTAAAAATTTGAATAGTATGGCTTGTATGAGTCTAATTTTTGTAGTCAGTTGCATATCTTTGCATTTCCGTATCTTTTCGGTGATAAGATCTAGTGATGTGAAAGTTTGTTCTCTACAGGGCACCCTGGCAGTCTAACATCCTGGGCTCTGTAAGCAAATCGTTTGACATGGTGTCAGCCATGCTTCCTGCATTTCTTTTTTTAGGAGGGGTGGGCAAAGTTCAGCGTGGAGGCCATATGCTGTTTTTGCATTCCCCAGGACTTCCCGGAGTCAAGATTTGCCCCGAATGCCCTCTAGCAGGCCTAGGGAACATGTTTCCCCCCCCCTTTTTGGTGCCAATTTAGGCCCAGGAGAAGGCTTTTTTGAAATGGGAAAAGAATTCCATTCACTTCCTATTGCTAAAAAAATTACTCTCCTGGTCTATGAGCATAATAAAGATTATATTCTGTTCTCCTATGCTCAGAGGGACCTACAAACATGGTGAAAAATAGAGACAGACAGACATCGACCAAAAAAAGATACTTCAGTGTAAATGTGGCAAACCTCTGACCCTCCAGATGTTGGACTAAAACTCTCATTAGTCTTAGCCATTGGCAATGCTGGCTCTGGCATTAAACTCTTAATAACATCTAGATGGCACCAGGGGACACCCCACATGAAGTGATGGGGCATTATGGCTATAAACTGGAACAGAGGTCCACAGTCATGGGGTCATGACTGAGAAGACCATTTTTCTCCACCGTCCATTAGTCCAGCGTTCAAATTAAATTCTATACTCACTGAGAGCGAGGCAAGAAGAACAGAATTGCCGTTCAGCGGAAATAAGGTGTTCGGGAAACTGAAGCACTCATTTTGCCGCTGGTCTCTATCTTTGTGTCTGTTTCAGCGACACAGTTAGTCTGACCTAAATATGTTAGGTTTTGCGTCGTAAGGAGACAAGATTGCGTGGGTGATGCCTAAAATGTGAAATCGTGCTTCCTGGATTGTAACAAAAAACTATTGGTATTAGCTAAGGGTCATGAATCGAGGAGAGGGAATGTCAGAGTACAGTCAGAGTTACATGGCAGTTGTGCAGCGAATTGTGCAACGTGCAATTAAGGTACATGTACAGTACAACCCCATTTCCACAACTTTGAACCGAATTGGACGAAATGCGCAATTGGATTTTGCGGTTGCATTGAGCATTGGACAAAAACGTCCGAGTGCTTCCTTAGGGGATCTTGCAGATGCGTAAGATATCTCCGGTCCTAGCTTTGTTAACTTTCCAGAGAATATGTCGCAGTGGGAGGAAAGATGTCAAGATCTATTTGGTTAAAAATGCATCAGGCATGTCTTTTGTGCTACTGGGAGAGGCCCCTTTGCCTTCGTTTTGCTTTTTGGTAAGGGTGACCTTATCTCTTTGCCTAAGGCAAATACTGGAGGTGGAACCTGGGTTGTAGTGTGGAGTTGCAACAATACAGTGCACGGATAGCTTTCTTAACAAAGTATGCCTAGTCAGGCTCAATTAGATAAGATTAAATCGAAGGACTGTAGCATCTGGTGGAGGGGGCATCCAAATGGCTCCCGAGAGCCTTTCTGAATCCTATTACAGCAGTTAATCTGATTGGAGAATGCATGGAAGACCTATATAAACTTCTCTGCCATAATAACTTTCTGCGGTCATTTAATCTTTTAAGATGTATTGCCACAAAGTGTTTGTGGAGTGCATCTCAGAGATGGGACCAGAATGAACTGGGTTTGCATTTTAATGTGAACCAATATGAGCGTGCCCATCCCAGCCTAATAATGCAAATGGGGATACAGTTATCCATACAGATAACTTTTCAGCTTTTCCTCTCCAGCTTTTGCAATGCTATTCTCTGATTAAAAACTGCATCCAAAAAGTGTACACGACATTAGTGCTTGTGCGTGCGCACCCACCCACACAAAGCATATGTTCAAGGAAAATTGGAAAAATATGTGTGTGAGAGAAAAGTGCTTGCAGAAAGTCCATATGAATTTTAAAATATGAATTCCATATGAATTTCATATGAATGTGAAAATAAATGCACATTCTTATTTGGTTTTGGGGGAGATGATACAAAAAGGGATGGAATAACATCTGCTTAAAAATATGACTGCAATAGATAAGGGAACAGACAGAAACTAAATATAAAACCAGCCTTTTCCCTTTCCAATATCTCCATCTTTTATTCTTACATTCTAGCTATGTCATCCTTTCCGATAAATCATTGGTTGCATTCATAGCATATGTAGGAATGCAGATGGATGTTTTATAGTGGATCAGCCCATTAAGAGACATATATAAGACCTAATAGAACTTTCAGCAGTATGAACTGATATCAAGGGAGGTTGTGGAAAATCGTTGTGTTTTTAAATATATTCTTTTTTCAGTTGTGAAAAGCTGGAGATCATGTAATAGAAGCAGTCAGGACTGAAGCTTTATCTTAGTGATGGGACAACCTGTGCCTTCTGGAAGACTCGATGGTGGGAAATGTCTTCATTCAGAGAGATTTCTGCATGTAAACATTAGTACGTCAATGAAAAGTCTAACTCGTATCCCCTGATGCTCCAACTTTCTCTGTGCGGAGAATCCTTTATCATGGGAACTGGATGATAACCTTGGAGGTAATCTAGTATTGTTGGTATTCATAGAATCATAGAATCATAGAGTTGGAAAAGACCACAAGGGCCAAGAATATATAATTTAGGATGCAATGACAGCTCTGTGACAGGTGGCCATCCAACCTCAAATGCCATCAATAAAGGAGAGTCCCAGCACATCCAAAGTTGCGTTGCCAAACAGCTCATACTGCTACTCCTAGTTCTTAACCAAAATTGGCTTTCCTGCAATTGGCGGTCATTGATTCTACCTTTCTGAGCAAGAGAGGACATCTTTTAACTCTCCTTAGTTGCCGTCTCTTTCAAATACTCCTCAAAAGACTTGGATTCCCAAGCTTGCACTATACAGAGGAACATTCAGGGACATAAGAATATTGTAAGAGCCACGCTGTCACAAATCAAAGGTCTACTTAAACTAGCGTTCTTGTCCCATAGTAGCTGCGGGAAACCCAGGAGAAGGATATCAACCAATACTAATTTTCTCTTTGTTTCCCCAGTATCTTTGCTCCAAGTGAAGCATCATTGATACTGGGGATAACACACTGCCTTCATGATTAGTAGCCATTGATAGCCTTATCCTCTATGGTTTTTCTAAACCCTTCCTACAACCAGGTTGATAGCTGCATCCATAGTTTTAATGATGCACTGAGTGAAGAGTGGTTGTGTTGCCTTCAAGTCATTTCCAACTTATGGCTCCCTGAGGTGACTGTGAGTTTTAGTATCATGAGACAGATTCACAACCCCCCCTCCCACATCTGTCTAAAGTGGGTACACTTCAGTGCCATGTTTACCCCATTGATAAGGATTTATTTTAACACAACACTCATTGGCCTCAGTCCTTTGGTTAGTTCCAACTAGAACTAAAATCAGTGGGCTTTTCCTACCCATGAATTAGTGGAATCTACCTGTGTGAATCAACCATTGATTCAGTTAGCTTACTTTAGTTGGGAGTAACCAAAAGAATCCAGGCTTTTGTTGATCATTTCATATTTGGGAATCAGAGAACTAGGAAAGCCAACTGTGCTAAAAATGATACAGCCCTGCTCTTCAGAAGAAAGAAAGAAAAATCCTAACCTTTTGATGGCACAACAAAAGAAACGTTGAACCATTTTGACAGCTGTTTTAAATAAAGGAAAGAGCAAACGCCAAACTCTTATGCTAATTTCTTGTGTATGTGCTTTTTTTAATTGAGCAAAACTGATTGCTGGCATGATCTGCTTTTGATTAATTTGCAGCTAGGTTGGCTTTTCATTTTCCATATGGCGCTGCAAGGTATTAAAAAAGAAAAAAAAATCGGGGAATTAAAATGGACGGCTGCATTTCCCACGTATGTGAACACTAAGTGGTGCATGGCAAAAGAATGAAGCATTAACTGAATTCAGTAACAAGCTTACTGAATTCAAATCCCTGGTGAACTTTCTGTGTGTAAGAAAGAAATACCTGTTCCTGTTGGAGCCTCACAGTGATCTCTCCAGAAACAACTTGGTTACAACGTGTTTTCTCTACAAGCAGAGAAGGTGGGAATGCAGGAAGTTGTCTTTTAAGGCGCTGGTTCACCTAGCTTAACATCACAGCATTGGTTTCCTGAGTTGATTTGTTAGGTCTGGTTTGACTACTACTTCTAGAAGCCCCATCCTATATTCAGGGCTTCTCGGGTGATGCAAACGTATCTTTTTAGGTAGGGCACAGAGAACCTCTCTAACCCTGTGTTGTTGTTGTGTGCCTTCAATTCAGTTCCAACCCTAAGGCAACACTAAGGGATGCAGTGGCTCAAGTGGTTAAGAGGCTGACTCTGTTGATTGCAAGATTGGTAGGTTGGTAGTTTGAGACCTGGGTGCTGCATGATGGGGTGAGCTCCCATCACTAGTCCTAGCTTCTGCCAACCTAACAGTTCAAAAGCATGCAAATGCAAGTACCACTCCAATGGGAAGGTAAACAGCGTTCTGTGCAGTCCTGCTGGCCATATGATGACAGAGTAGTCTCTGACAACGCTGGCTCTTCGGCTTAGTAACGGAAATGACCCCCCCCAATGGTTGGACATGACTTGACAACCTTGTCAACAGGGAATTATCTTTACCTTTACCTAAGGCAACACTATCACAGGGCTGAGTGTGTGATTCATCTAAAGTTGCCCAATGGGTTTCTATGGGCAATTGAACTCTGATTTCCAGCGAACCTCTTTCCTGACAGATATCAAGCCCTGGGAGGGATGGGGACAACAGACCAGCACCATCAGGGAGGGAAAGGAGGTGAGGGGGGCAGCAATTCAAATGAGGGAGATGAAGCTGCTGTGGACTCACAGGGGAAGGGAAAGAACAGTACCCTCCATTTGTGAGTGCACTCTCATTTCTTCCCCTCTATGTTGAAACCAGTTGCTTTGTCACTGTCTGAGTAGCCTCTCCTCCCTCTTCTTAACATAGGGAAGCAACAGTGGCCCCCCTGGTGTTCATCAGATGTGGGGTAGAGGGTGGTTGCCGCATTGTGTGGGTAGAGCGTCATAGTCTACTTGCTTAGTGCAGGATCTTAGTCTAGGAATGATAGTCCATCCATATCTTGGAGCCAAGTTTGAAAACAGATCTACACTGACAAGCTTGTTACTTTCCTGTATTTCCAGCAGGTATCTTCTAGATATACCAGAGAATGAACCTGGGACATCAGGTATGCAGAACACATCCTCTGTCAATGAACTGCAATCCTACTCTGAGTTTATTATGCTAGCAGTATAGAAAAAGATATATGGTACAGTCCATATCCCCCCCCCTTCTTATAAAACTAGAACTTGGTGTTGTCAAGTGAAATTGTAAGATAGTAGATTTGGAACAGAGACACACAAAACATAATGAATCTATAAGGAATTTGCTATATGCAGAAGACGGAAATCTTGCACCAAAAAATTAACACCTGTTTTTTTCTTGTGCAAGGTTGCTTCTCTCTGTGCGTTGTCGTGCAAGATTTTAGA
>CM034711.1:23632539-23644142 GCA_020142125.1 Phrynosoma platyrhinos | reverse complement strand
AAAATTGCATTGGCCTTTTTAGCTGCTGCATCGCACTGTTGAATCATGCTCAACTTGTGGTCTATCTGGACTCTTAGATCCCTTTCACATTCAGCCAGGTGTCCCCCATCGTATATCTTTAAGTCTCATTCAGCCAGGTGTCCCCCATCGTATATCTTTAAGCAGAGGCTGGATGGCCATCTGTCGGGGATGCTTTGATTGAGAGTTCCTTCATGGCAGAATGGGGTTGGACTGGATGGCCCTTGGGGGTCTCTTCCAACTCTAGGATTCTATGATTCTATGATTCTATATGACTAATCTCAAAGGTCTCAACAGCTGAACCTGCCTTGCTGGGAAGATGACAGCCATACAGAACGCTACAGAAGGACACAAATGCGTACCCAGGGAAGTGAGGAATGTTTTTGACAGTATTCAGTGTTTTCTAGAAGAGGAATTTCTTCCCTGCCGAACTTGGTGATCGTATCCTTGAATTAGCAGCTAAGTGCATAGTTGTAGAGAGGGATGCTGCGTGGTTTCCATAGTGATCCCTACATTTCAAAGCCTCTCTGTGAGGTACATGGCAAGGCAATGGCCGTAGAGGCTGCCAGGATGAAAAGTGGCACAATACATTCATCTTTCTTTTATCATTCATCTTCTTTATGGTCATACGTTGATGGCCGCAACTTCAAGCCCTGGCCGGTTAGGGCCTTTGCAGACTGCCAGAAATAGTGCAGATTGAGTCCACTTTAACTGCCCTGACTCAGTGCTAGGGAATCATGGGAACTGTAGTTGATTGTGACACCAGAGCTCTTACAGAGAAGGCTCAATGTCCCAGAAAAAAAATACAATTCCCATGATTCCCTACCACTGAGCCAGGGCAGTTAAAGTGGACTCAATTTGCGCTATTTCTATCAGTTTGCAAAGTCTCCCAGTCTCAAAGGTGCTACAAGATCTCTCTAGATACTGATTCTGTAGTCTAACACAGCTATATCTTTGAATTGGCCATCACTTCTCGCATCAGAAGCTCACAACCTTTACTTTTAGGAGTCTTCCTCTCCCTTGAAGAAACAAAAGCACTGGTTTCAGCCTCTCCTGATCTCATAGAATCATAGAGTTGGAAGAGACCTCAAGGGCCATAAAGTCCAACTCCCTTCTGCCATGCAGGAACTCTCAATCAAAGCATCCCCGACAGATGGCCATCCAGCCTCTGTTTAAAGACCTCCAAAGAAGGAGACTCTGAGGGAGCATCTTTCACTGTTGAACAGCTCTTACTGTCAGGAAGATCCGCATAAAGTTTAGGTAGGATCTCTTTTCCTGTCGCTTGCAACCATTGCTCCAGGCCCTGTTCTTGGAGCAGCAGAAAACAAGCTTGCTCCATCCTCAACATGACATCCTTGCAAATATTTAAACACGGCTTACTATCAGGAATTTCCTTCTAATGTTTGGATGGAATCTGAAGTTTGCATCCATTGTTCCAGCTCCTGTTTCTCTGAAGCAGCAGAAAACAAGCTTGCTCTATCTTCAGTAAGACATCCCTTCAAATATTTAAAGAGGGCTATCATATTCTCTCTTAACCGTCTCTTCTCCAGGCTAAACATCCCCAGCTCCCTAAGTTGTTCCTCATAGGGCTTCATGGTTTCCAGACCCTTCACCATTTTAGTCACCCTCCTCTGGATATGCTCCAGCTTCTCAACATCCTTCTTGAATTGTGGTTTTCAGAACTGGACACAATATTATTCCAGGTGAGCAAAACACAAGAGAGTGGCACTATTACTTCCCTTGATCTAGACACTATACTTCTGTTTATGCAGCCTAGAATCACATTAGCTTTTTGGGCTGCTGCATCACACTGTTGACTCATCTTCAACTTGTGGTCTACTAGAACACCTAGATCCCTTTCACATGTACTGTTGTCAAGCCAGATGTCATTCTTTTAAGTACTTCAGTGTCCACAATAGGGCCACTTTGGCTCAGGACTTTGTGGCCAGAATGCCTCAAGTGATGATTGACACAATGCATAGACTAGGGCATGTTCTTGAACTCTTCCTTGCCTGGATCAGGCCAAGGATTGTTCACTGTTGTGTGGTATTTGAGTTGCCCCGTTGCTGTGAATGGATTGTTTCCTAATGAAGTTTGCTCTGGCTGTAGATGTTCACCCCAACAGTGTTGGATACCAACTAGGCTGGTTTGCCCTCAACGAATTGTTGTATTTGAGGGATTTCTGAATGCTTCCAAGTGGTTTTTCCAACCAGCATGGCATGCAAGCACAGATCTTCTGATTCCAGAAATTAATTATACAGACTATCCTAGTTAAAATAAATCAGCTGGAGAGGACAATAAATAAAGGAACAGATGGAGAGATTTGGCCAGGCCTGTATAAATATGGAGCAGAAGAAGGACTTCACTCTCTTAAACTGAATTTATTTCAGAAAAATTGAACACAACAGAGAGAGCAGATGTTCTGTACATCCTAACAACTTTGAATATTGTCACAGAAATAGATGAGATCTGCTAATGAGGTTAGGACTATCTTAATAACCATTATTTTAAAACTTCCTTTTGTCTAGGAATCGATGAAGAATCCGTTCGGTTTGTATTGTGAGGTGAGCATATCACATTCACGCTTTCCAATTCCAAATATAAATCGGAACTATAATTAAGACCTTGAAATATGTACTTTTCTAGAGTCCAGTGGGGAAAAATCATTCAAATGTTTGTACATGCATACAAAAATTATGTATATGTGAGGAAAGGGGAGCCCTACATTAAATGGAAACCCCACTTGAATGCATATATTTGAAAAACTGCACAAAAATGCAATAGATTATGAAACAACAACAACAACATTAAAATGAGTACAAAATATGCCTCTTTTGAAAAAATGTGGAAAAAACGGCGTAGAAGTTTCTTGGAGACTACAGCAACATTCACAATCTGATGCAGGAGCAATGGATCAGTGAAAGGCGAACAGAAAAATAACATTCTGAACGAAATCAAAGCCGGAGAGATGATCATCAGTATCTTTTAAGCGAGTGTTTGTGTGTTTGTTTAATGCATTTCGTTCAAAAAAAGAAAAGAAAAAGGAAAGGAAAATAATGGAAATGTTTTTCCCTGCCCTCATCTATTTCTTCCACACTGTTGGCTCTGATAGCAGCTTTTCAGTTGTCAGGGATGAATATAACAGACAACAGACCTCTTTGAAATATGATTATACATTTGGAGTGAAGATCTGCAAAATGCAAGAGCCATGGGGAGTCAATATTGGTGCTGGCGGAGTGTTTGCTCATATGCCTATTATCATTTAATGTTTTTGTTAAAGGAGTCAGTTGATGGATGAGGTGGGTCAGGGATAGGAGAGTACCGAGTTCTTTTAAAAAGTAATTCAGTTGCAAGGGGCAAAGGTTTGTTCCCTGCTGGGGTTGTTTGGCTCGCAGACAATTACCTGATCAAAACCAACAACGGATTATTATTTGCTGTCAAGTTAACATCCGTTTATGGAAACCCAATGAATGAGAGACTTGCAAGAGCCCTATTTAGTGCCTCATTCACTCAAATCATTTGTTGTTAACTGTCCACGAGTTGATTTTGACTCATGGTGGCCCTATGGATGAGACATCTCCAAGACCCTCTCACCTGCTTCATTTCTTTTGCCTAATCCAAATCTGCCTACTGTTTTTGATTCTTCTTTGCTTCCAACTTTTGTGTTCCAGTCTCCAATGATTAGTCATGCAGACTGTCAATGATCAAGTCATGCCAACTGATAAATAGGTCAGTGTGAATGAGGAATGAACGAACGACTGAATAAAGTAGGTCCGGGGAAAGATGAAGGAGAAGAGAAGGACCTTGAAGAAGAAGAAGAAGAAGAAGAAGAAGACAGCCAAAAGGACAAACAAATGGGTCCTAGAGCAGATCAAGCCAGAAACCTCTCTGGAAGAAACCAAGATGATCAAACTGAGACTGTCGTACTTTGGACACATCATGAGAGAGAGGACTCTTTGGAAAGAACAATAATTCTGGGAAAGGTGGAGGGAAGTAGGAAGAGAGGAAGGCCACATGCCAGATGGAGGGACTCTATGAAGGAGGTCACTTTGGGTATTAAGGGGTTGCAGGATTTAAGAAGAGCACTGGAGGACAGAGGGTCATCGAGATGTCTCATCCATAGTGCCACCATGAGTTGAGATTGACTCAAGGGCAGTTAACAACAACATTTGTAGAAGTGCCATAAGTTGAAGTTGACTTCTGGGCAGTTAACAACAACAAAACCTATTTATTTATTTATTTATTTAAATTTGTGTTGTTTGTTTGTTTGTTTTTGCCAGAGTATATATCGGAGTTTCAGTCTAGTCACTGCAGATCAGTAGAAAAAAACAAACCAGGTGACATCTCTGAACATCTTGATTGCAGATTGAGAAAGGATCCTAGAATCATAGAGTTGGAAGAGACCACAAGGTCCATCCAGTCCAGCCTCCTGCCATGCAGGGATTCTCGATCAAAGCACCCCCAACAGATGGCCATCTAGCCTCTGTTTAAAGACCTCCAAAGAAGGACACTCCACCACTTTCCAAAGGAACGTCTTCCACTGTCAAACAGCTCTTACTGTCAGGAAGTTCTTCCTAATGTTGAGGTGGAATCTCTTTTCCTCTAATTTGAATCCATTGCTTTGGGTCCTGTTCTCTGGAGCAGCAGAAAACAAGTTTGCTCCATTCTCAATGTGACATCCCTTCAAATACTTAAACAGGGCTGCCATTTCACCTCTAAACTATTTCTCCTCTAGGCTAAACATCCCCAGCTCCCTAAGTCTCTCCTCATAGGGCTTCGTGACCTTTCAAACCTTTTGGTTGCCCTCCTTTGGACACGCTCCAGCTTGTCCACATCCTTTTTGAATTGTGAATTGAATATTGCAAAGCCTTTCCAAACAATCAGAAAAAGAAAACCCTGAGTCTTGATATTTTTCTTAGCTACAGTGCCATCAGAAAGCATCACAGTATTGATTTAGAAGGAAACCGTTGTAGTGAAATGCACTAGTAATCAATCCATAAAAGGGCAGAAATCCATAAAACCTTTCCCCTGTTTTTTTTTTGCTTATGTCTGTCTCCAGTTTTCTGTAATGCCATCACTAAGTGTCCCATAAAAGCTTCTATTGATTTTTATAAGTTGTTTCCTCAAGCTTCCTGCCCCCGTCACAGATACATTCAAGCAATAATGTTGTTTTCCCTTTTGCTATGGCATATTGCCATTCCTAAAACTCCAAACAGCCATTAATAGTAGCAGTGAATCAAGGTGATGCGATAGCCTTGCTTAACTATTTGAAGGGATGTCATGCTGAAGATGGAGCAAGCTTGTTTTCTGCTGCTCCAGAGAATAGGACACAGAGCAATGAATGGAAGCTGCAGGAAAAGAGATTCCATCTAAACATTAGGAAGAACTACCTGAGAGTAAGAGCTGTTCGACAGTGGAATACTCTGCCTTGGAGATAGGTGGAGTCTCCTTCTTTGGTAGTCTTTAAACAGAGTCTGGATGGCCATCTGTCAGGGGTGTTTTGATTGTGAGTTCCTGCATGGTTGGACTGGATGGCCCTTGGGGTCTCTTCCAACTCTAGGATCCGAGGATTCTAAGTGTATGCAGTACGGGATTGTAGGGAATCTATCTGATCATTAATTTCCCTTGTGTCTCTGAACTGCACTTGGCACAAAATAACTGCTTGAATCGAAACGACTGATATCAGTTGTTAATTCAAAACAAAGCAAGCTGTTGTGGTTGTGTGTTGAGAAAGAGAGGACAGTCCTCTGAACAGCCATGAAAGGGCAGTTTTCTAGTTGTAGGCACCTTGCATGTCGAGGTAGGCAACAGTTTGGGGACCCAGGACCAGTTCCCCCTTCTCTGCCCTCCTTGGGTCTACACCCAAATGCCTCCATGTTGCCATTTTGAGAAGAAAATAGCGGTACTTGGGGGCAGTGCACTTGAGGAGCTTTCTTCTTCACAGCTGGAGAAGCTGCCCTTCCAAGTCCTAGTTGACTTCTGATTTCTTGACTTTGGTATTTGCATGGTGGTGGGATTGCATGCTCTTGTGAGCCAAGAGGCAATGTACTTGGTAGCATTGCTCCTGGTAGGTTCTCCCAAGCCAGAGAGACTTTTGCTGAAGGAGACATCAGTAAACCACTTCTGAGTGTCTCGTACCGTGAAAACCGTATGTTGAGACAATGCAGAATGTCTGTCCCAGGTCACTGAAAATAAATGGCAGCTTGAAACACGTCAAGGCCTCATTCTGCAATTGATCTGGGCCTTCCCATTCATGCTATAAACCACTTCGTTGTTGTTAACTGCCTTCGTGTCAATCTCGACCCATGGCGACCCTATGGATGAGCCATCTCCAGGCCCCCCATCCTTTACTCCTCTGCTTAATTCCTGCAAACTCATATTCATGGTCTCTTTAATAAAGTCCATCCATCTGGCATGTGGCTTTCCTCTCTTTCTACTTCCTTCCACCTTTCCTAACATGATTGTCTTTTCTAATGATTCATGCCTTCTCATGATGTCTCCAAAGTACAAACGTCTAAATCTTGTCCTCTTGGCTTCTAGGGATCTCTCTGGCTTGATCTGCTCTAGGATCCCTTTGTTGGTCCTTTTGGCTCTCCATGGGATCCTCAGCACTCTTCTCTAGCCCCACATTCTCTCAAATGCATTGGTTTTCCTCCTGTCTTCTTTCTTGACTGTCCAGCTCTCCCATCCATCCATGGGAATAATAGGGAATACGATGGCTTGTATGATTCTGACTTTTGTGTTGAGTTGTATGTCTTTGCATTTTAGGATCTTTTCCAGTTCTTTCATAGCCACTCTCCCCATTCTTAGTCTTCTTTTGATTTCCTGACTGCAGTCCCCATTTCTACCAAGGTTTGATCCCAGGTATGGGGATTCTTTGACTATTTCTATTTCTTTGTTGTCTAGGTTGAACTTGCGAAGGTCCTCGGTGGTCATTATTTTTATTTTCTTTATGTCCCACTTCTACCCTGGTAGATTTATGGTGGTTCAGATGCCACTCCTAGAAAAAGCTACCCTGATTCTCCAGTCCCTGAGCCAATCCAGAGACTCTGATAGATCTCATTCCATCTAATTTCTTCCTTGGATTTGGGAATAAAAACATTCTAGAGATGTAGCATTTTCCCAGGTCTGTTCTTGGATGGGTTCCACTCTTTTCAATGAAATTTCCAGGCAAAGCATTGTGTAGGAAATAATACGGAAAAACTAACTTTATATCCCTATGGCTCCTGGGTTATATTTAAGAGCACCTTCAAAAGGCTCATTGACATGGTGACCCCATGGATTTCATAGGGTTTCTTAGGCAAGGAATACTCAGAGGTAGTTTGCTGCTACCTTCTTCTGGAATATAATCTACAGCACTGGACCTAAATGCCCTAAAGCCACCAAGATCTCATCGGATCTTGGAAGCTAAGCAGAATCAGCCCTGGTTAGTACTGGGATGGGAGACCACCAATGGATACCAGGTGCTGTAGGCAATATTTTTCAGAGGAAGGAACTGACAAAAACCTCCTTCTGAGTATTCCTTGCCTAGAAGATCTTGTGAAATGTATGATTGACAGACAACTTGAAGCCACATCATGGTGGTTTTTGGGGGGAACATTTGCTCAGACCTTCCCCTGAGGCTGAGAGAGTGTGACTTGCCTGGCATCATCGGTGTGTGTGTGTGTTCCAGAATTTAATAGAGATTCAAATCCTGGTCCCTGGAGCTGTAGTCCAACACTGAGACCACCACACCACACTTGTTCTTCTGTTCCCTGTAGCCAGTCCCAGAAATCACATTTGTGTTTGATGGTCACCTTGCGGAAATGTCCAAATCCTGGAGTTCAGATGTAACCTGCCTCCACTCAGTGACTGCTGAGGAATGTGTTGGAGGCTATGCTGGAATGAGAAGGAGGAATGGCACGTGTGCAAGAGGGATTTAAACAGAGCATCCAAGGTCGGGTTAGTTTGGCAAACAGCAAAAGAGACAGCTGGCTGGTAGCCATTCTAGAAGTGCCAGACTCCGCCGAAGCAGCGGCTGAGAGGGAAATCCTTTTATGCCTTCAGGTTGATTCACACACTTCTGGCTCACCCTTTTCCATGACATAAATAAAAGCCAAAGCCACACTTTTCCCCAAGCTGGAGTCATTTGCCAGCATGGCAACAGGCTGTCTTGACTTATGTATTCTGTAGAGGTGGTGCTCAACTTTGGCTCCCTGGATATGTTTTCTGCCTTTTGAGGACAATTCCTGAGGAATGTATAGGTCTTCTAAAAAGATGAACTCTTTTTGAAAGCGGAAAAGCAAAATGTGATGGAAGGAACGGTAAACGCCACACTGCCCAGGTCCTCCAGCATACATAGCTTTGTGCAATGGCAATAAAAGAGGAGTTACAGGTAAGAAAACCATGTGTCCTATTTTGTTGTCACTGTCTCTTATGAAAGGCTGTTAGAAGATAGTTTTCTCTATGGAGGGATCCTCCGCTTGAAAAATGGCTGTCTGATCATAGATTTCAAGATGAACATCATAGATTTCAAGATGAAGATCAGAGATTTCAAGATGAAGATAGGAGATTTCAGAATGAAGATCGGATATTTCAAGATGAAGACCATAGATTTCAAGATGAAGATTGGAGATTTCAAGATGAAGATCAGAGATTTCAAGAAGAAGATTGGAGATTTCAAGATGAAGACCATAGATTTCAAGATGAAGATTGGAGATTTCAAGATGAAGATCATAGATTTCAAGATGAAGATCATAGATTTCAAGATGAAGATCGGAGATTTCAAGATGAAGATCGGAGATTTCAAGATGAAGATCGGAGACTTCAAGATGGAGAAGAATGAGAATTGTTTGGTCCTGTAGATCATAGAACCATAGAATTGGAAGCGATTACAAGGTCCATCCAGTCCAACCCCATTCTGCCATGCAGGAACTCTCAATCAAAGCATGGTCTGGAAACCATGCCCTATGAGGAATGACTTAGGGAGCTAGGTATATTTAGTCTGGAGAAGAGAAGGTTAAGAGGTGGTATGTTAGGCCTGTTTAAATATTTGAAGGAGTGTCATATTGAGGAGGGAACAAGCTTGTTTTCTGCTGCTCCAGAGAACAAGACCTGGAACAACGGATGCAAGCTCCAGGAAAAGAGATCCCACCTCAACATTAGGAGGAACTTCCTGACAGTGAGAGTTGTTTGAAATTGGAACATACTCCCTCAGAAATGGAGGTCTTTAAACAGGCCATCTATCGGGTATGCTTTGATTGAGAGTTCCTGCATGGCAGAATGGGGTTGGACTGGATGGCTCTTGGGGTCTCTTCCGACTCTAGGATTCTATGATTGCCATCATTCCTGGTGGCAATGTCCTGCTGCACCTTAATATCAGTAAGGCAGACAAAAAGCCTTGCCTATCACCAAATTTTGATACTTGAGGAGAGAGGATGACATATTTCTTTAAATATATCATGTTCGAATGTTACCAACTGTCCCTACGGATTAGTAAAAAACACAGATTCCCAGCATCTACCAATTTTGCTTATTTCAGCTTTGAGTTGTTGTTGTTGTTGTTGTTGTTGTTGTTGTTGTTGTTATTATTATTATTATTATTATTATTATTATTATTATTATTATTATTATTATTATGCTTTGTTTTCCTTTCAAAAGTTCAAGTTGCTATCAACACTGTTTTTCAATAATCACCTTCCAAGAGAACCAGTCTCAGAGCAAACGTGGAAAAGTGGTCATACATTGAGGGGGATTCTCTAATCATTTTTCCAAGTTTTAGAATGGAAAATTATTGGATCAGGGATGCAAGAGCCATCTTCCATCTCTGCGATGCCCAGAATTGGACACAGTATTCCAGGTGAGGCCTGACCAGAGCAGAATAGAGTAACACTCTATTACACTCTGGTCAGGCCTCACCTGGAATAATCCTGTGTCCAGTTCTGGGCACGACAATTCAAGAAGGATGATGAGAAACTGGAGCATGTCCAGAGGAGGGCAACTAAAATGGTGAAGGGTCTGGAAATCATGAATCCCTATGAGGAACGACTTAGGAACTGGGTCTGTTTAGCCTGGAGAAGAGATGGTTAAGAGGTGACATGATAGCCCTGTTTAAATATATGAAATATATGTCATATTGAGGATGGAGCAAGCTGGTTTTCTGATGCTCCAGAGAATAGGGCACAGTGGAGCAATGGATTCAAGCTGCAGGAAAAGAGATTCCACCTCAACATTAGGAGGAACTTCTCAACTATAAGAGCTGTCCATCTGTCAGGTATGGATCATAAAATCATAGAATTCTAGAGTTGGAGGAGACCCCAAGGGTCATCCAGTCCAACCCCCTTCTGCCATGCAGGAACTCAAAATCAAAGCATCCCCGACAGATGACCATCCAGCCTCTGTTTAAAGACCTCCAAAGAAGGAGATCCCACCATTCTCCAAGGGAGTGTCTTCCAGTGTCGAACAGTTCTTACTGTCAGAAAATTCCTCCTAATTTTTAGGTGAAATCTCTTTTCCTGTAGCTTGCATCATTGCTTCTAGTCTTATTCTCTGGAGCAGCTGAAAACAAGCTTGCTCCATCCTCAGTGCGACACCCCTTCAATGCTGAAATGTCCCCAGAGCTCTTCTTTTGCAGGTAGTTTGATGTACAACACTGAACAGCAAATGCCGAATATTTGAAAAGGGCCAGGAGAAGAGCTTGTCGCAAATAATCCCAGCAGAATGTCTCTGCGTGTCCGTCTCTCTGTGCGTTTCGTTTTCCCAAATGGCTTGCTAATCCAAAACAGACCTGACAGCCAGGATGGCCAAGCATTGTGCTAACAAAGCGTTCTTTGCTCCATCTATGGGATAAGCATATAGTGTCATTTGATGAGATTTCGGCTACTTACCCTCTTGGAATTTTCAGGATAGCATTTCCAGGGCAGATACTGAAATAAAATAAAATAAATAATAAATAAAATTTATTTATATCCCACCCTTTGGAGGCCCAATCAGGGCGGCTTACAACAATAAAAACAATACAATAATCCAATCCAACCCTCCCCCCCCCATTTAAAACAGTATTAAATCTGCAGAATTTAAAACCCACAATCAACAAAACAATTAAAACCCAATAATAAAACCCACGGCAGTAATCTGAAAAAGAGCTAGAATCATAGAATCATATAGTAGTGGGAAGAGACCCCCAAGGGCCATCTAGTCCAACCCCTTCTGGGCACCACAATTCAAAAAGGATGTTGACAAATCCCTCCCTTTTGTAATTTTGGAGCTGTTATATACTTACCTTATTTGTATTTTACATGTAAAAAATCTCCCTTTACTTTGTTTAAGGCAGGGGTAGGCAACCTTTCCCCTTTAAGGGCCGAGGACTTCAGCTCCCAGAAGCCTCAGTCATGTTGGCCAATAGTCCCATGTTGGCCAATAACTTCTGGGATTCTGGGAGCTGAAGTCCCTCAGCCCTTAAAGGGGAAAGGTTGCCTACCCCTGGTTTAGGGGTTGGGATGTATAGTATCTGAGCCTAGCAAGTATTGGTTATATTCAGCATTTTTAACGACTGGTTGGAATATTATTTCACCTTATATTTGGGTTCTGCACATAGAACCTTGGAT
>CM034711.1:23564988-23585632 GCA_020142125.1 Phrynosoma platyrhinos | reverse complement strand
TCTATGTGTTTTAGATAAAGCTGATAGCAATCATTTTATTGTTTTTACCAAACTGTTTATTCTTTTTGGATGTTGTTTTTAACTTTATGTTTGAGTTTGCTATTGGATCTATTGGATCTGTCGATCGTAATAAATGATGATGATGATATCCCCAATCAGGATGGTGAGGGTTTTTTTAAAACATAAGACTAGGGTTGCCATAATTCTCTTCCACAAAACCAGGACAAAAAGTAGGGGAAATGTAGGACATTCAAGAAAAATGGAGGACACGACCAACTAAAAACCCAGAACATTACTAAAATAAAAACATTAATATAACATTAAATATAAATGTAATAAAACATTAATATAAATATAATGTAAACCGTGGAACTGGATCTTCTTGGAGCTGGGATCTCCTGGATTTTCCTGGGGCTTGGCCAGCTGGCTGAGGTCCTGCATAGCCATGACAGGAAAGCCTCACTGCTCCGCACCACCTCACAGCTTGGCTGGCCAGCTGAGGCCCCGCATAGCCATGCCAGGGAGGCCTTGCCCCCTGGATGTCTTTGAGGTTTGCTTGGCCAGCCAGCTGAGGCCCCATGCAGCCATGGCAGGGAGGCCTTGCCCTGGATGTCTTGGGGCTTACTTGGCAGGCTGGCTGAGACCCAATGTGGCTACACCAGGGTCAGAGAGGCCTTGCCGCCCTGGATCACCAGCTGGGATATGATCCTAAAAGTGGTCGGGATATCCCGAAGAGCCTGAAAAGCTGGGATTGTCCCGGGAAAAACTGGGATATGGCAACCTTACATAAGACTTCCTTTTCTTTCCATCATATCACATTGCCATAATGTTTAAATTGTGTAATAAACAGAAATAAAAATAACAAAAGGAACGCTGGGCAGAGCAATAGGGCAGGGAGGCAGGGCTAAGGCCAGCAATGGTCACTCCAGGTGCAACTAAAGACATGGGATAAGAACTGCTCCCAAACCAGTATGCATGCATTTCCTTTCAATAACAAGATCGTGGTGAGAATGGAGGCTCGTGTGATCATCTTCCAAGAAAAATGGACCTCTGTGAATATGGACTGAACTGCAGAGTGTCAAAGGAGCTGTACACTGGCTGCATCTTCTGAAGCACTGAACTGAGATGAAAGTTCTTTTTTTCTGCCTGGAAGGGAACAGGGTGGCGACTAAGAGAAGAAACAAGAGCACTACACAGAGAAAGGCACATAGGAATTCTGTCAAATATGTTGTGCTTGGCTGCTTTTGACCTGTAACCCCTCTGTACATTTTAAAAATACAAGTGGTAACAAGCAGATGGCTGAATATTCAGGACGCATCACATGTCAGAAGGTGGGCTCGGGGGATGTGGGATGTCACCAGCAAAGTCATGCCTGTGTAAATGTTTCTTTTTAAAAAATCTCGAAGTTGCTACTGTATTTTGAGAGTAGCGATGCCGGTGAATCGTGTGCTCGGAATATGAATTTCCCTAGCTCACTGGACTCAGCCTTATGAGGCTATCTGAAACTGAGTAGCTCTGTTCCCTTGAAAATGTTTGGAATGCTCTTGCCTTCCCCTTAGCTGCTCTGCTGCTGGGAGGAGTAGTTTGGAGCAATTTTGGGGCTCTTTAGTCCTCTTGCCTTCCCTTCAGCTGCCCTTTGGCAACTGTTAGCATATGGAGATGACTAGGAGTTTTAGAACAGGAATAACAAGTAGCTATAGCAATAGCAAGTACACTTCTATACCACTTATCGGTGCACTTAAGCACTCCCTAAGCAGTTTACAATGTGTAAGGCAATTGCCCCCAACAAGCTGGGCACTCATTTTAGTGAGCTATGAAAGGATGCAAGGCTGAGTCCACCTTGGAGCCCTGCCTGGGATCGAACTCACAACCTTGTGTCTGTGAATGGCTGCAGGACTGGCATTTAACCACCAGGGCTCCCTAGTACATATTATCACAATATATCTCAAGTTCAGTTCCAAACATTTTCAAGGGAACAGAGCTGCTCAGCTTCAGATTGTCTCATAAGCCTTCTAGGAGATGGAAGGGGAAACTTTTGTTCAGTTTTTAGATCCCTGAACTGTTCTAGGTATTCACATTTTTTTCTGATTTTGCGGGGATCCTGCACCCCTAACCCTGTGAAAGTTGAGGACCGACTGTAATTATAATTATAATTATTTCATACTTTTCCCCGTCTTGGCGCAATGCAACTTGCAAAGGTTCGATTAATGCATCTGAAAAATTCATGTTTTACAAAGTTTTAAAATATAATTTAAAATTATAATTAAAAATATAATCTGAAGATGCCAGCTGGTGAAATGTCAGGAATAACATGAACATGAACATAAAGTCATTGCCCAGATTCTCTGTAGTGCTGCTGTTTGGGGATAGGATAGCTCTCAGATGTCTAAATTAGAGTCCCTCCAGAATACATTTCTTAAGAAACTGTTAAGACTTCCTCCAGGTTCTCTTGCAGCTTTGGTTCAAGCAGAGGTTGGGCTTCCTTCCATTAGATTCTTGCATTCATTTTATTTTATTTTATTATTGGAGAATTGTAAAAGATTCCTCAGGTAGGTTATGTTTTAAAGAGCTATCTAATGGTAAAGTTTGGAGTGCAAGATATCAACAAATAAATAGTACAACACATTTTTAAAGGCACTTTCCCCCTGAGAAATTTAGCCCCAAGGGCATGTTGAAAGACCTGCCTCCAAAAGGTCTTATTTCTAGTCACTTTTGTCTTTGGAAAAAATGCACCTCCTTGGTCCAGATCATACCTTGGATCCCTGAAAATGTAGCAGAAGTGCCCACCATTTCCTTTAGAAAATTCAGAGGTGGATCTTTCAGAAAAAACAAAATTGGTGGGTACATGCATTCTTCCTATCTCTGGCATGGAGCATGTATGGTCTCTTGAAGTTGAGAAGTTGTCAAAACTGTATTCTAGGTAATAGTATCCCAGGACTCTCTGGAAGCTGAAACTGAAAAAAGAGATTGTTGGTGTTGTAGGTCAAGTGTCCCAGTACAGTCTCGAAAAGATTCCTATACCCTCCAACCTTTAATGGCTGAAAAACAGGACCATCTTAGGTATACAACTGGTGGAAACGGTATTGCAGAATCTTATCAAGGTTACAAGAGAAACTCCAACAGGTTGTCAAGGTGAATGAGTAGGTAACTCATATAGGATGAACCCATGAAGTCTTATCTCTGTTTTTGTTTGAGCAACTGTGGAGAGTATAATGGTCAAGAAAATAATGGTCAAGTATCTCTTGCATTTACATTCAAAGGCAACCAAATGGGGCCTTCTTGTAGAAATCTGAATAGGACATCAAGAAACTTAGATTTTATGAATTCTTGACTTTTGAATTGCGCCAAGACGGGGAAAAGTAGGAAATAATTATACAATGAGACAAGAACTGCAAAAGCTAGCTCAGGTTCAAAGGTCTGCGTGTATATACTAATCCATTTAAGTGGCTGGGGATATGGTATCTCTGGCTATATAAAAAGCCCAGATCCAATAACCTGCTTGGTCTTGTATTATTCATGCCAAATATACGGGTGGTAAAATGAGCCCAAAGAAGGACCTCTGATGGGAGAGAAAAGAGCCTGCAATCGGATCAAAGCTGGATCTTTATTCATGGCAGTTAAAGTGGTGTCAAACTGCTTTAATTCTGCAGTGTAGCACCTGTAGACTCAATTCTAATGCATCTCATACCTGTCTCATAGATTGTATTTTATCTACAGATGGCCATCTAGCCTCTGTTTAAAGACCTCCAAAGAAGGAGACTCCATCACTCACCGAAGAAACATCTTCCACTGTCGAACTTTCTTACAGTCAGGAAGTTCTTTCTAATGTTGAGGAATTTCTTTTCCTATAGTTTGCATCCATTGTTCCGTGTCCTATTCACGATAATGCCCTATGAGGAGAGACTTAGGGAGCTAGGTATGTTTAGCCTAGATAAGAAAAGGTTAAGAGGTGATATGATAGCCTTGTTGAAATATTTGCAGGGATGTCATAGTGAGGAGGGAGCAAGCTTGTTTTCTGCTGCTCCAGAGAATAGGACCTGGAACAATGGACTCAAGCTACAGATAAAGAGATTCAACCTAAAGGAGGATCTTCCTGATGGTAAGAGCTGTTCAACAGTGGTACACAATCCTTCGTAGAGTAGTGGAATCTCCTTCTTTGGAGGTCTTTAAACAGAGGCTGGATGGCCATCTGTCAGGGATGCTTTGATTGAGAGTTCCTGCATGTTAGAAGGGGGTTGGACTGGATGGCCCTTGGTGTCTCTTCCAACTCTGATTCTAAGTGCCCCCTCTGCATAGCAAAATGAATACAGGCCTCAGCACAGCCATATGTTGGATTCCTCTGTCAAAACAACATGAGTGTGTTTTAGACGAGCTGTACTTACACCTTTGTCAGGCATCTCTCAAGCAAGCTGAGCTGTTCCATATATTGAGAAGACTAGCAAATGAATACAAATAATTTTGCTCATAACCATAGATACTCCTCAAAGGAAAGTTTCCACATGAGCACTGTCTCTGCATGTGGCGGGGTCTCCTTTTTTGGAGGTTTTCAAACAGAGGCTGGATGGTCACCTTTTGGGAGATTTGACTGTGTGTTCCTGAATGGCATGGGGTTGGACTAGATGATCCTTGAGGATCCCTTACAACTTTATGATTCTATGAAAAGCATCTGAAAAAGTAGAATGGCAAGGGGTAGTCCTTGCCAAATTGGGAAAGATGGAGGGTATGGGACTGTCATGTTTCCTTGTTCCTCTATTCTCTCTCCTTTCCCCATATTCCCAGATTATTCAGAGTTTATTTTGTATTCTCTTGAGTGTATACTACTAATCCAAGCTCTGATTGATAGCATTGCTTCCAGCACTAAGTAAGTAGGAAGTTACTTTATATATTACTGTACGCCATTCATTTGGACATGGCAGAGTATGGCTTCCTTACACTTCAAGGATCTTGCCTGGATTCCTCCACTCATGGTGTAATCCAGGGGTAGGCAACCTTTCCCCTTTAAGGGCCGAGGGACTTCAGCTCCCAGAAGCCTCAACCATGTTGGCCAATAGTCCATTGTTGGCCAATAGCTTCTGGGATTCTGGGAGCTGAAGTCCTCGGCCCTTAAAGGGGAAAGGTTGACTACCCCTGGTGTAATCCCTTATTTGACTCAAAGGAGCTGCTTGACTAGATCTAATCTCTGATTTGGATTGAAACTTGAAGTCTTTAAACAGAGGCTGAATGGCCATCTGTCGAGGCTGCTTTGATTGTGAGTTCCTGCATGGCAGAATGGGGTTGGACTGGATGGCCCTTGGGGTCTCTTCCAACTCTAGGATTCTATGATTCTAAGAATTATTGGTTTATCTTCTGAGCCTCCCAATCCGTCTCCTTTTCCCACTTAGGCAACACTTAACCAGCCCCTGTTGCCAGCGTTGATGTATTTACACAGTACATTCACAACAGGCTTTTCTGATTAATTGTCCACCTTGGCTCAACACTTAAAATCTATTCCAAGATATGCAAGGAAGCCAATAAGAAAGTGCACCGAAACCAGCAGTGGGAGGAAGTGATTCTGTTAGGGAAAGCTCACACTGGAGTACTGTGTTTTGGGGCATCACACAGAGCTGTACAAGGGTAGGAATAAGACAGGAGTCTAACAGGGCAGGCTTGAACCTGAAGTCTCTGTGTGCCAGTGGGCCTTTTCAGTGAAGGATCTTCAGGATCTGGGCTGGCTTCAGTCACCCAGGTAGTTTTACCTGAATGGGAAGGAGTACCGTATATACCAGGAGTAGGCAACCTTTCCCCTTTAAGGGCCGAGGGACTTCAGCTCCCAGAATCCCAGAAGCTATTGGCCAACATGGGACTATTGGCCAACATGGCTGAGGCTTCTGGGAGCTGAAGTCCCTCGGCCCTTAAAGGGGAAAGGTTGCCTACCCCTGCTATAGGTCGTCCTCATGTATAAGTCGAAGTCAGATTTTGGGGCCAAAGTTATGGATTTTGATATGAACTATGGATAAGTTGAGGGTAAAACCTAGGGGCATGTAACAAAGAATCTAAAGGATGAAGCAAAGGAAAACAATGCCAAAGAACTTACAAAACTGCAGCAGTCATAACTGTGTTCACACTAAAGCAGGGGTAGGCAACCTTTCCCTTTAAGGGCCGAGGGACTTCAGCTCCCAGAAGCCTCAGCCATGTTGGCCAATAGTCCCATGTTGGCCAATAGCTCCTGGGATTCTGGGAGCTGAAGTCCCTCAGCCCTTAAAGGGGAAAGGTTGCCTACCCCTGCACTAAAGGCTGGATGGATGAGAGAGTAGATGGGGGTCTGCCCTTCCAGGGCAGATCTTGCCTTTCACCAAGGGATAGTTCCTTTTTTCATAAGAGTTAAAATGCGGTACTTATATTGACACATGGATAAGTCGACTCAGTTTTTTTTGGGTCCATTTTGACTAAAATTTCTAGACTTATACATGAGTATATATACAGTATGTTGACAAGCTGGAGCGTATCCAGAGGAGGTCACTAAAATGGTGAAAGATCTGGAAACCATGCCTTATGAGGAAAGACTAAGGGAGCTGGGGATGTTTTAGCATGGTTAAGAGGTGATAAGATAGCCATCTTTAAATATTTGAAGTGGTGTCATGTTGAAGATGAAGCAAGCTTGTTTTTTGCTGCTCCAGAGAATAGGACACAATGGAGCAATGGATGCAAGCTATAGGAAAAGAGATTCCACCTCAACATTAGGAAGAACTTCCTGACAACAAGTTCTGTTTGACAGGGGAACACATATAGGATGGGTGATACCTGGCTTAAGAAGGCTTGTCACATTGAGGATGGAGCAAACTTGTTTTCTGCTGCTCCAGAGAATAGGACTCAGAACAGTGGAGGCAATAAGCGGGATACAAATAAATTTTATTTTATTATTATTATTATTATTATTATTATTAAACTAGAGGAAAAGAGATTCCAGCTCAACATTAAGAAGAACTTCCTGACAGTAAGAGTGGTTCAACAGTGCAAGAGTGTGGTGGAGTCTCCTTCTTTGGAGGTCTTTCAACAGAGGCTGGATGGCCATCTATTGGGTGTGCTTTGATTGTGATTTCCTCCATGGCAGAGGATTGGACTGGATGCCCCTTGGGGTCTCTTTCAACTCTATGATTCTATGATAAGCAGGTTCTTCTTTCCAGTTGAGCGTTGGTTGAGTAGCATGGTCTTTTCTGGATTCTTTGGCTGTCCTTCAGCAGTGGCATCATCAGGGGGATGCGGTGATGCTGCTTACACTGGGTGATACCCCAGAAGAAGGGTGACACCTAACTGGACAGGCCAGGTTCCTCATGGAAGTGGAGGTTCTTCAACAACCATAGGGAACAAGAAAGCCAAGTCCTCCCCCCCCCCAAGCCCTGCTTTCCCACTGTGGCAGTGGCCTCTTTGTGAGGAGGCTGACACTACTGTGGCGAAGAAGAAGGGGTGATTCCTGCATGGCAAGGAGTTGGGCTGGATGGCCCTTGTGGTCTCTTCCAACACTATGATTCTATGATAAGCAGCTTTTTCTTTCCAGCTGAGCATTGGTTGAACCCCCACATCGGGTGACACTGGCGGTGACAACACCACTGTCCTTCCATTCTGACTTCTGAACCCAACTCTGCTTTTCCATTTGTTTAGGGGAATGGGAGTAATATATGATAACCAAAAAAATTACATTTTTACCTCTCTTTAAATTATTTCGTTTTGGTCTGGCTCCGTGCATCCAATCTGCTGCAACCGAAATCCATCTGGTTTTGTCCTTTTTCTTTCCGACCTTGCAAGCAATCCCTTCTCTTCCCATCTATCCAAAACACGCCAGCTGCCACTTGTTTATATATATATAAAACTTGTGTGGTCCACTTGCCTTTATGAAAATAAACCAGGGTGGTTTCTGCCAGGTTTTGATCTTCTCGATATTGCTGTAATTCAAGGAGTTTGGGAAGAATGGGAACAGCCCATTTCAAAAGTATCAGTTCAGGATGCTTTTTGATGAGCTACAATGATTTGTTTACAGCACTTGTTGGAAAATTAGAGTATTTAATTTGAACAAGAGCAGGTATGACTGCCTTTCCCCTGCCCCCTGGGAGTCAAAGCAAAACATAATATGGAACAGATGGCTAACTTCTTTTTACTTCTCAGTCTCCTTCCCTCTACACCCTTTTTTGCATGGTAGACTCATCAGTATGTGCGCCTCATAGCACAAGTTGGCTTTTCCAGTGGTTTATTATAGAGAGTGGAACTGTTTTGTGAGTGGTTCCGTATGTGTCTTACCGTATTCTCAGTTCTATTCACAATTCAGTTTTGAAACACAAGGCATATAAGAAATAAAGTCATGGTCCCTAATTAGAAACAGAATGTAACTCTTTTACTGGGTCCACTAGAATGTGCAAAAGTGATGCAAATCCAACTCTCCAGAAGAAGAAAAATGGACATATGGCACCTTTTAAGATCAACATATTTAGTTTAGAAGGAGCTTTAATGGAATACAAAGCAATTCCTCATATGAATTAATGGAACACAATACCCAATCCTGGGGTGGGGGGATTGCATACACATGCACACACACATGCACATGTACAGTTACCTATCTATGTGAATAGGATCATAGTGAAATGGGATAATGAAAGAGACAGTTGTAACATTGGTTATCAGTAGTTTTCTATGGGTTTTCCAGGCTATGTGGCCACATTCTGGACAAATGTATTCCTGATGTTTCACCTGTATCTGTGGCTGGCATCTTCCCAGGGTGGGTACCCCACTCACTTCCATGCCAGCATTCTCTGAAGATGCCAGCCACAGATGCAGGCGAAACGTCAGGAATAAATTCTTCCAGAACGCGGTCACATAGCCCAGAAAACCCACAGAAAACTATGGACACCAGCTGTGAAAGCCTTTGACTTCACGTTGGTCATCAACCTACAAAGGGCTGGGTTAAGATAAACATTCTGGCTTCTCTACATATTCTGGCATTTAAAAACACAGGTCTGTTGATTTCTCTTTGAAGCTATGGCAGTTGTTTATGAAGCAGGAAAATTATTTCTGTTGTAGTCAGAGGAGTTTATCACACAGGGGAAATCCCATGCAGAAATGGGGTTTTAAATAGGGAAAAAAACCCAAAGTGGGTTGATTTCCACACATGTCATTGTTAAAGTGTTGTTAACCTGAATGGAAATTACTTTTTTATTTTTGGAAAATCCCGAAAGTAAAAAGGAGCGGCTTTTGTCTGCTTTCCGTTCAGGTTAACAACACTTTAACAACATGTATGAAAATCAACCTGCTTTTGGTTTTTTTCCCTATTTAAAACCCTGTTTCTGCATGGAAATTCCCCCATGTGATAAACTCCAGAGTCTTTTTAAGAAGGTACTTTGTTATGCACACAATGATAACGAAAGCCAGCTTTTAAATATATGTAGAGTGCTACAAATCCACTCTCTCTGTTAGATAAACCTTTGCTGTAGGTTAGAATTTGTGACTGCATCCCAACTGAAAACAGAACATGGCAGAACATCAGTAGTTGACCTCAGACAGAGACCTGGGGACATGTCCAACCCAAAGGCTGCAGTTTGCCTGTCTCTGAGTTAGAAGATGACAAGGAGAGAAAGAGAAGGGCTGGCCAGCTATAAAAAGATTTTGTAACCTACTGGTTGACCTTATGTAAGTCATATTGGGCACCACAATTAAAAAGAAGCCGTTGACAAGTTGGAGAGTGTCCAAAGAAGCGCAAGTACAATGGTGAAGGGTCTGGAAATCTTGCCTTACGAGGAGAGACTTACGGAGCTGGGTATGTTTAGCCTGGAGAAGAGATGGTTAAGAGATGATATGAGAGACCTGTTTAAGTATTGGAAGGGATTTCACATTCAGGATGGAGCAAGCTTGCTCCAGAGAATAGGACCCAGAACAATGGATGGAAACTACAGGAGAAGAGATTCCACTTCAACATTAGGAGGAACTTCCTGACAGTAAGAGCTGTTCAACAGTGAAGACACTCCCTTGGAGAATGGTGGAGTCTCCTTCTTTGGAGGTCTTTAAACAGAGGCTGGATGGCCATCTGTTGGGGATGCTTTGATTGGGAGTTCTTGCATGGCAGTGGGTTGGACTGGATAGCCCTAGGGGTCTCTTCCAATTCTATGATTCTGTGGGCCTTGTGATAGCTGCTTTAATATTAATATTAATCCAAGGATCAGGATAATGTGGGGCAAGCACTCCAACCTCCACATCTGGATTTGGGCCTGGAAAACCAAAGAATTATTTATTTATTCATTTCATATCTATGACGCCTTGGGTGTCCAGAGAGGCACCCAAGGCAGCTCACAAGATAAAAACATTTTGATAGACTTTACAATAAAAAATTAAAAATAAAATAAAAATGTGAGTAACATTTTAGCATAACGAAGTCTGCCTAAACACGCTCAAGTTACCACCAGATCCCATCTGATTTTGGAAGTTAAGCAGCATCAATGCTGGTTGGTATTTGGGTGGGAGACTACCAATGAATGTCAAGTTCTGTAGGATATATTTCAGAGGAAGGAACTTGCAAAACCATTGCTTGCCTAAGAAAACCCTATGAAATCAATGGAGTTGCCATTAAGTTGACGGGCAACTTGAAGGCACATACACAGACATAAAGCACTGCGCACCAATTTCCTGGCTTTGTGTAACTTGACCCAACATAAGCTAGTCTTAGCTATTATTTTAAACCAACATATATTTTGTTCATTTTACATATCCTCCTTTTTTTTTTTTACTAGCCCCATGTTTCACAGCTGTTGTCTATTTTCATTAAAGTGTTATGGTTTGCCATTTGAAACAATGTCATATGCAATTAAAATCTCTGAATGTCTCTCCCCTCCAGGCTCTCTGCATCTGCAGTAGAGTCTAGTCCAGTTGCAGGGAGTTTTGCGATGTGGAACATGATGGCTCCATGGGTCTTGCCCATTTCCAACTACATTGTTTTGACTTGAACTATAGGACTCAAATGTTTTTAGATGCACTGAGCCTCTTCCCCCTCTCCCGCAGATTTCCCACATCTTCTGTCTAAAAAAGTGTCGTTTCAGGCCATATTTCAAAAAAAAAGGGCTTATTAGTAAATGTATAATATTTGCAACTGGCATTTAAGGAGGGAAATCCTACAAACTAGATATTAGAGCTGAAAGATTCTCCTCCTCATGGCATAACAATTGCAACAAGCCTTCCCAGCTTAGTTCCTCTCCTGGCACAAGGTGAGCTATGTCGCTCTATCCACCAATTCTCTCCCTTTTAAAACTACTGTATTCTTGTTTTTAAATAATGTTTGTTTAATTGTAATTTTAGCATTGGCTCGTTGGGGGTTGGGAAGGGATTAATTTTTTTTAATTCTATTGTACTCTATGTATTTTTATTGTTGTAACCCGCCCGGATTCTTTGTGATTGGGTGGGCTATAAATAAATAATTTATTATTATTATTATTATTATTATTACAATAACAGATAATTATTAATTTATTCCCTTTCATGACTCCCAAATTCTGTTCTACTCCTAGCCCTATATATTTCTATCACTGCATGCCCTTGAGTTCAGATGTCCAAGCGCCCAAGATCACTCTTATCTGCATAAAAAGCTATTGTACAAGTCACTTGCATTGAGTTGTTAAGTGCCTTTAGGTTGATGGAGCGTGTCCAGAGGAGGGCGACTAAAATGGTGAAGGGTCTGGAAACCATGAAACCCTATGAGGAATGACTAAGGGAACTGGGTATGTTTAGCCAGGAGAAGAGAAGATTAATAGGTGATATGATAGCCCTCTTTAAATATTTGAAGGGGTATCATATTGAGGAGGGAGCAAGCTTGTTTTCTGCTGCTCCAGAGAATAGGACCCAGAGCAATGGATGCAAGCTACAGGAAAGAGATTCTACCTGAACATTAGGAGGAACTTCCTGACAGTGAGAGCTCTTTGACAGTGGAAGATGTTGCCTCCTTTGGAGCTCTTTAAACAGAGGCTGGATGGCCATCTGTCGGGGATGCTTTGATTTTGAGTTCTTGCATGGCAGAGGGTTGGACTGGATGGACCTTGGGGTCTCTTCCAACTCTATGATTCTATGATTCTTACCTGTGGTGATGCTATCCTAGGACTTTCTTGGAAAGATTTGCTAAGAAGAGGTTTGTCATTGCCTTCCGATAAAGCTGAGAGAGTGCAACTTGCCCAAGGTCACTTGGCGAGTTTCTATAACTGAGTAGATCCTGGTCTCCTGGAGTCCTGGTCCAACATTCACACAACTATGCCATGCTGGCTCGTGGAACATTCATCCAGCTATCTAAATAGTATAGACTTTAACTGTCAGTGGTCTCCAAGATTCTCTATTAGAAGTCTCTGCTAAGCCTGCTTCCTGAGATCTTTTAAAGCTGGAAATGTTTGGGATGAATCTTGAGGTCATGTTCATGAAGAGCTTGTTTTACAATTGAATCTCCCCCAGTGTGTGCTTTAAAAGACTCAAGGAAACTGGCAGCAAGCCCAGGGAAGCTGGGGGGGGGGAGAAATCTGGCATTGAGAAAGCAGCTCTCTAAGCGAATTTGTGCATAATAAGACAAATCTGAACTGAATGGAGACAATTCTGAATTCATCTTTCACGATCCAGGAAGAGAAAAGCCTCTTGAGCTTGCTGTGGCTTGACATCAGAATGAACCATAGTTTAAATTGATGGGAGGATGTTGAGAAACTGGAGCGTGTCCAGAGGAGGGCGACTAAAACGGTGAAGGGTCTGAAAACCATGCCCTATGAGGAATGACTTAAGGAACTGGGTCTGTTTAGCCTGGAGAAGAGACGTTTAAGAGGGGATATGATAGTTCTCTTTAAATATTTGAAGGGATGTCATATTGAGGAAGGAGAAAGCTTGTTTTCTGCTGCTCCAGAGAATAGGACTCAGAACAACGGATGCAAACTACAGGAAAAGAGATTCCAACTCAACATTAGGAGGCACTTCCTGACAGAGCTGTTTGACAGTGGAAGACACTCTCTGAGGTTGGTGGAGTCTCCTTTGGAGGTCTTCAAACATAGGCTGGATGGTCATCTGTTGGGGATGGTTTGATTGTGAGTTCCTGCATGGCAGGGAGTTGGACTGGAGGGCCCTTGGGGTTTCTTCCAACTCTATGTTTCTGTGAGTAACTGTCTGTGAGCTTTGAGTTCATGAGCCAGGGCACTCCTTTCTTTCTCTGTTGTAACCATAAGGATTTGTTTAAGAACTTTCATCCCCATAACTATAGCTTACTATGCAAAGGGATTGTGTAGCACCTTTGATGCTAACTGAAAGAGAGATGTAGCTTTCGTAAACTTGAGTTTGCCTCCTCAGAGTGGAAAGTCCAGGCAGTCTGTGTATGAGAATGTCCATAGGAAGGCAAAACTTGGTGGGTGTGCAGATGAGGTGACAAGTTTAGTTTTAACAGTGGTCATTGGGGGACAAGGCAGGAGGAAGGATGTTGCCTAAGCCCAAGATGAGTAGATAACCATATGAATGGATATTGGGTTAGTGTGTGGAAACCAAAAATAAGATGTGATAGACTAGCCCCATGAGGCTGGGGGCTTAACTAGTGTTAGACACACAGTGTTGTATGTCACCTCATCTCCACATCCAAATCATTTTGCATTCCCATGGATATTCCCAAATACGGACTGCTTATATGGGTCTGTGCCTGGATTTCCACTCCATTCGATGCATCTGAGGAAGTTAACTCAAGTCCATCAAAGCTCATGCTGCCAACTTCTCTCTTTCAGTTAGCCCCAAAGATGCAATAAGATCCCTTGTCTGATTTTCCAGACTAACACAGCTATGTCTTTGAATAGCTTACAGAGGTAGGCAACCTTTCCCCTTTAAGGGCCGAGGGACTTCAGCTCCCAGAAGCCTCAGCCATGTTGGCCAATAGTCCTATGTTGGCCAATAGCTCCTGGGATTCTGGGATCTGAAGTCCCTCAGCCTTTAAAGGGGAAAGGTTGCCTACCCCTGGCTTACTATGTCATCTGAAATATGTCATCTGAAATTGATGGTAACTGCAATTTGCTTAGAACAAGATAGTTTAGTAGTCCATGATTTGATGTTCACTTTTTAAAGACAGTGATGCTGGCTGACTTCAATAAACTATAATCAAGATCAACCATAGTTTTAAAAAGCTTAAACTAATGCTAAAGTGTGGCTAATCACAACCAAAAATACCTTCCATTTCCTCATCGTAGATACATTAGAGGAAGAGAATAAAGGAGGGACCACACAAATCTGAGGATCACACAGGACTATTCCCCTCATAATAAACCATAGCTTCCTGTGATGTTTAAACACAACCACTGTAAACCCATTGCACTGCATTCGCATGCCCTCTCACAAGGAAGAAACCTACAATTTTGTGTAAGGACGTGCTTTTCCCTCTGTTCATAAAAAAAGCACGGAGATCTTACAGTTCCTTGTCTTCCTTGTAGATTTGATGTGCATGTAAAATGAATTCACAGTCTCTCCTTCTGAACAATAAAATAAATGCACTTGATTTGTTTGTAGAACATCCCTTCCCTCTTTGCAGAGAAAGAGAGTTTGTGTGTGAGGGGGAAACCTATCAGATGTTGTATGAACAAAGATATGGAAATGTTAGAAGAGGGCAGCATCTGGAGATTTTCAAACTTGGGACTACAGCCTGTGTGTTTCTTTTGCTGTTGGAAGAGTGAAAATCTGTTTGCTGTCATTTCCCATCTTGTCACTTGAACGGTTGACATCTTGCAGAATCTTCCACTAGCGGTTTCTGTCTTTTAAGTTCTGTAGACAGATGGCAGGAGCTCTTTGATATTTCCCCCATGCTCTAAATGTCTTGCATGTGTTCTACCTATATATAATGATCACGTAGCTGTTATGCCTCTTATACTGTTAGCTGAGCAATCTGTAGAGAAAGGAGGAAGGGAAAGATACTCCTAAGTTGGGAAGATCCATTTGCTTGTTATTTTTATCCTGAAGTGCTGCGTGACTTTGCATTGTTTTCATGGACCAGAGCTGATTGATTATAAACAACAACAAAACCAATGGCATGGAATCATAGAGATGGAAGAGACTCCAAGAGCCATAAAGTCCAAGTCCTGCCATTCAGGAATATGCAATCTAAGCACTCCTGACAGATGGCCATCCAGCCTTTGTTTAAAAACCTCCAAAGAAGGAGACTCCGCCACACTCTTGAGGGAGTGTTTTCCACTGTTGAACAGCTCTTACTGTCAGGGACTTCCTCCTAATGTTGAGGTGGAATCTCTTTTCCTGTAGCTTCCATCCATTGTTCTGTGTCCTATTATCTGGAGCAGCAGAAAACAAGCTTCCTCCATTCTCAATAGGACATCCCTTCAAATATTTAAACAGTGCTATCATGTCAACCTTTAATCTTCTCTTCTCCAGGCTAAACATACCCAGCTCCCACAGCTACGTGGTTTGTAAGTAAATGAAATTTCCCCCCAAACAAACAAACAAACAAACACCAAAAATCAGCGATAATACATTTTATTAGGACCACCAAAATGTTACATAAGTAGCATGTATAGGATGGAGATAGCTTTGGTGCACCTTAACAGATGACGTATGCCAAAAGCTTTACTGGTGGGGAGGAAGGTCCCCTGTTGATCTTTTTGGACCTTTCAGTGGCTTTCAATACCTCCAACCTGGGTTGCTTCTCTATGATGAGACTTGGGGCATTGTTCTACTCTAGTTCTGTTCTAGCTCAGTACCATCACCCTGGGTTGCTTCTCTATGATGAGACTTGGAGCACTGTGCTACTCTAGCTCTATTGTAGCTCAATACCATCAACCTGGGTTGCTTCTCTATGATGAGACTTGGGGCACTGTTCTACTCTAGCTCTGTTCTATCTTAATACCATCAACCTGGGTTGCTTCTCTATGATGAGACTTGGGTTACTGTTCTACTCTAGCTTTGTTCTAGCTCAGTACTATCAACCTGGGTTGCTTCTCTATGATGAGACTTGGAGCACTGTTCTACTCTAGCTCTATTGTAGCTCAATACCATCAACCTGGGTTGCTTCTCTATGATGAGACTTGGGGCACTATTCTACTCTAGGTTTGTTCTAGCTCAGTACTATCAACCTGGATTGCTTCTCTATGATGAAACTTAGGCCACTGTTCTACTCTAGCTCTGTTCTAGCTCAATACCATCAACCTAGGTTGCTTCTCTATGATAAGACTTGGGCCACTGTTCTACTCTGTTGTTCTAGCTCAGTCCTATCAACCTGGATTACTTCTCTATGATGAGACTTGGGCCACTGTTCTATTGTAGCTCTGTTCTAACTCAATACTATCAACCTGGGTTGCTTCTCTATGATGAGAATTGGGGCACTGTTCTTCTCTAGCTCTGTTTTAGCTCTGATCCGAGAAAGTGACACTTTAGAATTTCTGCTCGATGTGCTGATCATTGGCCACAAAGCTGAGTGCTATTCCCTTGTGCTATTTAACATATACATGAAATCACTGGGAGTGATTTTTCAGATTTTGGGGATTCATTATGCTGCAGAGACTCAGCTCTCTTCTTTCCATCTAATTCCATGTGAGCTGTTTTGGTGCTAAACCAAGTGCCTGCTGCCAATAATCATCTGAACAAACCAAAACTTAATCCAGACAAAACAGATGTCATTTGAAAGGAGATTCAGCCTCTGCTAAGCAACTCCTGGAGATGCAGGTCTGCAGTTTTAAGTGTCCTTCTGAAATCAATCCTGAGTGGCTCAATTAAAATAGGCACATTCTTCCTATTCATGGCACTGGCCACCATCACCAAGTCCAATAACAGTATAACACTCTGATTAAGAATGCAACCCTATCCCAAGGATTATTGCTTCTTTAATTTTCAAATTAAGCCTGAAGTTGTTCCCCCCAAATTTATTTAATTTTATTAAAGTAACTTTTAACAAGAAATAAGAACAAATATATTATAAAAGACAAACAAATATAGGCATAGGACATGGATATAGAAACAACAGATCACTTCTGTCCATTTGTGTTAGCTAAAATCGAAACAGAAAGTAATCTAGTTCATACTCAATTCATGTGATCTGACTACAGGGATGGAAAATTTTCTTTCTTTTTTATTGTTGCCATTTTTAATTTATTTTGGGTGCTGAATTTGAAGAACATAATAAAAATGCCATGCCATACCACACACAGTTCTTTCACAAATTGGATATTTTTATCAAGTCTGTTGTAATTTGGCTTCGATAAAGTGCAGACGCGAATGTTTCAGTGCAATTTCTTTTAGTACTTTTGAATGGATTTTTGTATTAAAAGTATTTTGAGAGTCGATTAGAAGACTGTAGCCTCTTTCGTATGCTTTCCAGGACAATTCATTGCAGGGTTGTTTCGTTCAGTCACATAGAAACGTCATAGCAAGTTGTGAAAAAAATTGTGTGTGATGGAGAAAATCTGAGGCTGTTTTTGGATTTAAAATGCCAGATTCCTATAAAACCAGCATATATTTTGCAGGCCTGTATTATCAGCCCATCTCTGGCATTCTGTTTTTAGGCAAGGTTCTGGAGCATGTGGTTGTCAGGAGTTGCATATGTACTTTGTCTGCTAAAAAATGTTGACAAGTTCGTGTGGAGGAATATCTAGTGGAAAAGATTATTGCTGAAACATGGTGATCTCAGACACAGGTGCTGAGATAACAATGAAAGGGAGGCAAGCATGAGTCAAGTCTGTTCGGTGTTGTTTCTGTGAAAAGAATCTGGTTGTAATCCATAGAAAAGGCAGTGTTGGAATAAGAGGGGAAATGTGTTTATTAATTATAATAAATAAGAATTTAGCTCTGAATTTGAAATTGTGTGCAGAATTAAGGCGGACAAGAATTTGAAATTGAGTGCAGTTTCATTAGGGAATGATAACGTTTGCTGATCACTTCTAACAATGAACGTTACTGGGCTGGATTTATAGTTTCTTAATAAAGGTTTTCTGAGTTTTAACTACTGTGGCCTGGATTTCTGAACCTGGAATCCTGCTGAGCTTGCCAGGTTGTCAAAAACCCTGTTTTCTTAATCAATGTTTGTCTCAGGACAACCAAAGCCCCAGATCCTCAAACAAAGGAGAGAGACTGGAAGAAACACCAGAACTGGTGATGGATAGCCAACTTTATTGACCTTAACACCACAGTCAAAGAAACAACAGAGAAATCTCCTAAAACAGAGGATGTTGGGGAGGTTCATTAGAAGAGACTATTGGAAGGCACTCCTCAATAAGCATTGGAAAACACACCAACTGGTGGGGTGGATTACCCAGACTGGGAGGAATCCTAGAATCCTAGAGTTGGAAGAGACCCCAAGGGCCATCCAGTCCAACCCCATTCTGCCATGCAGGAACTCTCAATCAAAGCATTCATGACAGATGGCCATCCAGCTTCTGTTTAAAGGCCTCCAAAGAAGGAAACTCAACCACTCTCCAGGGGAGTGTCTTCCACTGTCAAACAGCTCTTACTGTCAGAAGATTCCTCCTAATTTTTAGATGGAATCTTTTTCTCTATAGCTTGCATCCACTGTTTCAGATCCTATTCTCTGGAGCAGCAGAAAACAAGCTTGCTCCATCCTCAATATGGCATCCCTTTAAATATTTGGGGAGGAGGTACACAGTTGGTACACAGAATGTGACACATAAAAGCCGGGAAGCCAGGGTTGGTTCTGCGAGCTTGCAGCTACAGAACTGATTTAAAGCTCTCTTGAAGGGCGGAAAGCAAGGTTGCATATTGGCATTGCTTCTGTTAAAGTTTCACATCAATTCTGTGGTGGGCCAATTCCACAACCCCAATTTCCATCCTCCAAAATTAGCTGGAAGAAACATTGCTGTGCTACTTGATGTGGACAATGCGGCTATTCTTTCAAGATTGCCCATTGGCCTCAAAAGAACATTGAGTGCTCTTTTGCAAAGAAGATCATTCAGTGCTCAACTATAAAAACAAAACAAAACAAAAAAACCCCTAAAATTATGTCATTTGCCAGAAAGCCTAGGGGGCATTCCTGGACTTTAGATGGTCACAGAATAGAACGGGTCTACTTCTCCAAATACTTGGGTGTAGTTTTTCATGCTTCAGAAAGCAGATGGGGATTATGTTGCTAGCAATGCTCAGAGGAACTCATTGGCTATACTGTACAATCTTTTTTTTTTAATTACAATAATTTTTTAGATCTTAAAGGTGGCTACTATAGACTAGCAGCTCTGATACTATTTGTAGCAAAGTCACTAGCCCAACTCTTCTATGGTGCTCAGTCAAGTCCTTTCCCTAATTTAGCAGTACTGGATCATATGCAATTTAAATTCCTGAGATCAGTTTTTCAGGTCCCAAAATATGTCTCTAAAGCAATCTTGCAGTTGGAGGCAGGTTTTTGGAGCAAAGAGGTCAGAGCTTGGATCATCACTCTCAGTTACTGGCTTAGAATATCCTTTTTTCCCTTCAAAAGCTATGGAGCTTTCCAAAAAGATGAAGAAAAAAAAGCACAAAACATTGGACAGCTTTAAATGTTGCACAGCTTTAAATGCTGAATAACTTTAAATACTGCTCAGTTTCAAAATGGGAATGGCAACTAGGAAGTGCGAGAAACAGTAATTGGTCACATAGCAAATGAACGAACAGCACACACAGAAAGACAACACTTTGATAGTTCTTTGTTTTATGTTTATGTTTTAATATTCTGTGCAGTTTTCCCAAGTGTACATATGGCAAAAAGCAAAGAACGTGCCCCGCCACCCCCTAGGAAAGCTTCACAGTGTCTCAAACTGCACAGTTTTAGTGTGCATTCTTTTGTTGTGCTGAAAAGAGAAAAGAAAAAAGTTCCTTTGCAGGAACTTTCTGGGTATTATTTCTGCACCCTGTAAATAATCCAATGGGATTGGGAACTCCAAATTTCAACACCAGTTGTTGAAATTGTTGAATACCTATTCCATCCCTAGGAGCATCTCCAGTATCAGATCATAGAATCATAGAATCATAGAGTTGGAAGAGACCCCAAGGGCCATCCAATCCAACTCCCAACCATGCAGGAACTCCCAATCAAAGCATCCCCAACAGATGGCCCTCCAGCCTCTGTATAAAGACCTCCAAAAAGGAGACTCACCACTCTCCAAGGGAGCGTCTTCCACTGTCGAACAATCCTTACTGTCAGGAAGTACCTCCTAATGTTGAGGTGGAATCTCTTTTCCTGTAGCTTCCATCCATTGTTCTGGGTCCTATTCTCTGGAGCAGCAGAAAACAAGCATGTTCCCTCCTCAATAGGACATCCCTTCAAATACTTAAACAGGGCTATCATCTCACCTCTTAACCTTCTCTTCTCCAGGCTAAACATACCGAGTTCCCTAAGTCGTTCCTCATAGGGCTTCATGGTTTCCAGACCCTTCACCATTTTAGTTGCCCTCCTCTGGACACGCCCCAGTTTTTCAACATCTTTTTTGAATTGTGGTCCCCAGAACTGGACGCAGTATTATTCCAGGTGAGGCCTGACCAAAGCAGAATAGAGTGGCACTATTACTTCAGAAGCCAATATGCATTTGTGTATCAGTTGTTGGACACTGAGATGGAGGATACAGTTGTGCCCATGTCCTGCTGGTCAAGGATGGTCAACCTAAGTAGGATGCTCAACCTAAGTATAATGGAGCAGAGGACAGAATAGGAGAAT
>CM034711.1:23492280-23503398 GCA_020142125.1 Phrynosoma platyrhinos | reverse complement strand
TGGATGCAAGCTACAGGAAAAGAGATTCCACCTCAACATTTGGAAGAATTTCCTGACCATAAGAGCTGATCAAAAGTGGAATACTGTTCCTCGGAGAGTGGCGGAGTCTCCTTCTTTGGAGGTCTTTAAACAGAGGCCATCTGTCAAGGGTGCTTTGATTGTGAATGGCAGAAGGTTGAACTGGATGGCCCTTGGGGGTCTCTTCCAACTCTATGGACATTATCACACGTGGACATTATAAAAGTGGAAATGAGGCATCCCGAAAATAAACGGGAAATAACCCTTGTTTCCGCATACGTCATTACCTTCATTGTGCATTTACAGTAAGTGTATCGAACGTCCACACACAAGAGAAAAAAAAACCCATAAATGTAGCCAAAATGAGCCTCCTGCACATGCGCAGAGAGAGGAATGCTCGCTGGAACCATGGCAACAGTGGGGAAATGTGCCACAATACATATTTGGTTATCAGACCTACGGTAAATGCGAAATGATCCCCATCGCGCAATTGCAATTCCTGAAGAAACCGAAATTCAAAAGATCTCGGTTCTTTCCACTTTCTGTCGGGGTTCTGTCAGGGTTCTGTGCGACGTTGTGTGGAAACACGGGCAAATAATCCGGATTCGTTCACCAAATTCTGTTTGGATTGAGCCCCGTGTGATAACGTCCTATGATTCTACGATTCTATGATGAAGAAACCAGTGGAGCTTCAAAAGCTTGCAGCATGCATATTGTGCATTTTGGTTGGCTCAATAAAGGTATCAGTGCCTGGTGGGTCTTTGATATTATTGGATTCCCTTTTAGAAAGTTAGTGGAAACATAATTTGGCTAAAAATGAGAGTCAGATTTGGTGTGTTGAATTCTCACAAATGCTCCCATCTACCAAGCTCTGGAGTGCCATTTTTGTTCAGCGTAAACCAATGTCTATGACACTGAAGTGTTAAATGTACCGCACAGTGGGCTCAATAGGTAGATGAGTGTGGGTCAAAGTAAACATATAGTTGAAATGCCCCACCCTTTAACCCCACCATCTTGTTGACAGAGTATGATGCTGGAGGACATTTTGCTAACTTGGGGTTCAGATTGCATTTTCATGGGTTCATTTTTGCCCATTTTCTATTGATGTTTCTGATACTCCCCACTGTTACTGGAAATTCTCCTTAGTTTTGTTCTTCCAGGAGGATATCAGTGAGGAAAGCTTAATGTCTTACTCTTCTCCTTTAATCTCTGATCTTCTGGGTGGAAAATTAGTTGGGAATGTGGGCAACACTGGCAGTATTATATGATCATGTGGAGGGGAAGTGTTATGGATTTGTAAAACTCTTGGTTTCAGCGGCAAAAATTGCACAAACAATGCCTGACTCGGCTCTAGTTTATGTTAAGTAGCATAAACCAAATGATCATGGTAACAGCTAAAGATGAAAAGAAGGAAAAATAAATCAAAGCTTCCTTTCAGACAGCAGGAGCACTTTTCACAGTTACAACATATGGGCCAGACATTTGCTGAGGCACGATGGTGTGAATGCTACATGGCTTGCTGTATTCGCATGCTGAAAGCATAGCCATCTGGGCTTGAAGAATTTGATCAGATGATGAGAAGAACATGGCCAGTAGCAGTATAGACAGAGCATTGGTCATCTAGTTAAATATTACCTGTTGGTGCTGTCTAAAATTTCCATCATTCCTTCACTTTGGCCATGCTTTTTCACTGTCCTCCACTGCTCTGCTTAAATCCTGCAACCTTTTAATACCTGTGGCCTCCTTGATAGAGTCCATCCATCTGGCATCTGGCCTTCCTCTTTTCCTACTTCCTTCTACCCTACCCATCATTATTGTTTTTTCCAAAGTCCTCCCTTCTCATGATGTGACCAAAGTACGACATTTATTTATTTACTTATTTATACATAAATAATAAATAAAGGCTGGGTAGCTAATAATAATAATAATAATAATAATAATAATAATAATAATAATAATAATAATAATAATAATAATAATAATTTATATCCCGCTTATTGACAAACAATCTAAGTGGCTTACAATAAAACCCATACAACATATCCCCAAACCGGCCCCCCCTTAAAACAGTATTAAATAACACATAGTTAAATAACAATAAACATAAAATTCAAAACAGAAACGATATAAAACATATTACAATAAGACATATTAAAAACAGGTTACAGTGCCCTGATCAACCTCTACTGGGTTCCTCATCCATCAACAGATGATGGGGCCATGAGAGGAACGCAGGAGTCAAGGAGCCCTAGGCCGGGATATTTAATCTGAAAAGGCCTGCCGGAAGAGATCCGTCTTGACAGCTTTTTTAAAGCTGTCTAGTGATGTCAACTGACGGATCTCGTCCGGCAGGTCATTCCAGAGTTTGGGGGCGACAACAGAAAAAGCCCTCTGGGAGGTCGCCGCAAGCCTTGATTTTTGAGGCTGTGTTATATATTGCATCAAACTGTGAAGCAATGTTGCTCCAGAGAGAGATGAAGGTTGTCCTTTCCATAGCTTTGCTGCTCGCTTGCTTGATACTTTTCCAAATAGAAATGCCAGAGATTGAACCTTAAGGTTGTACGCCACCCCGATTGCTGAGCAGAGGGGTGGGTTAAAAATAAAAATTATTATTATTATTATTATTATTATTATTGTTGACTTTTTGCAGGCAAAGCATGTATTCTACACCTAGGGCCTTTGTTGGGGGCACTGTAATAATAATAATAATAATAATAATAATAATAATAAATTTTTATTTATATCCCGCCCCTCTGCAGAGCAATCGGGGCGGCTTACAACATTAAAATTTACATAAAGATATGTCAATACAATAATGTCAATATGTCAATACTGTAAACTGCTTAGGGAGTGCTAGTTCAATGATAAGTGGTATAGAAATGTCCTTGCTCTTGCTCTTGCTAAGCGGCCGACATAAGTGTCAAAATAATTGTTTATTTTGACGTCCAGCCAGCGCTTTCCACCACAATGTTATCCCTCCTTTTTACGATCATCTCAAGTTATTTTCCCCTAAATTTCTCAGCTATTCCAATCGAATGAGTTAGGCCTGGCTCACAGTGCCAGTGTGCGCCTGGGAATTTGACAGGGCAGCTCGGCGTGTTGCTTCTGTTGTTCTTCACGTGCGCTTGTTTTGTATTGGGGGTATGTGTGTATTTGAGGCTGGGTGCTTAAATGTTTTGTTGCATTATGTTAATTCCTCAGCAGTGCAATCAAATTCATGTCGTAATTAAAGCTGTCAGTTGGAAGGCAAGCCAATGGCTGCAGAAACACAGCATAACAAATGAAGTGAAATGCTTCTGCATGTAGCTATACAATGCTTCACCAGGCATGAAATTAAATAAGTAATTTGATGTTGACATCAGAAATTGAAATGATACCCACTGTTCCTTCATTCTGTCAGACTGACATTAACAATGGCCGGAACAAACACAAGCAGCACAAGCTGCTTCCCCACCCAGCTTCCTCTCCTAATTCACAATATATATGCAAAATCGGTACAGTCGATCTTCAAAGACCTGAAGGATGTAATTTCTTTGGGTCCTTGATGAGCCGCTGAATACAGAAAGGTTTCTTCTTGTGTTCCAGGGCCCCAAATACTTTTTATGGTAAATAGCACAACAGCCAAAGGCCGCTTCATGCACTCTAGTCACTTATCATTTCTGGATGCAAGTCAGTCCATCTCTTCTACCATGTCTACCTTGTGGACATGGTAATCATCCATAATACCTATGTTGTTTACAGCAGTTATTTATTTATCTGTTTGGGGGTATGCAACATTTCACAAACAGATAAAGGTGGCAAATGTGTCTGGGGGTAACAGTATTCATTCTTACAGTTCTCCAAGTTTGTTTGGTTTTGTTTAAAAATATATATATCCAAACAACATTACTGTTTTTCCAGAATATTTTCTGGTAATTCCCAGCACCAGCTGTAACATTTTACATCTCTTTCTCTTCTCCATTCTTTCTCTCTTTTTTTAATATACCAAAAAACAAAAAACAAAAACAAAAAAACAACAACCCAACAACCCAGAATTATAGTGCATCTCTATATCAGTGAAAAAGCATTTTTGCACTACCATATTATAACTCTAAATTTAAAAAAAAAAAAATCAGAAAGACATTGTCTTTGAAACCCACCAAATCATGTGCCATGGTTTGTGTTGCAAGAGCACTAGTGGAGATCTAGTAATACTTCTGTGAACAGCCCACAGAATGAATGAAACAAGTGGATACAGTGGTGTCAACAGCTAGCAAAATGCAGGGAGATATCGCACATCTTTAAGCCAATCTGAAATAGTTCAAGAATTCATAGAATCATAGAGTTGGAAGAGGCCACAAGGGCCATCCAGTCCAACCCCCTGCCTCATCCCTCCACATTTGTGGCTTTGATTTTTGTGGATTTGATTATTCACAGATTTTATTAATATGTTCTCTCTAGGAATATCTAGGTCCTCCAACACAACTCTGTGGTCAGCTTTAGCCAAAAGTCACACTGAAAGACCTAGATATTCCTAGAGAGAACACTCCACTAGACCTTTGGATCCCCTCCAACGCAATTCTGTGGTCAATGTCTGGCAGATGATGGCCACAGAGTTGCACTGGAGAACCTAGAGATTCCTAGAGAGGTGTTCTCTCAGGTAAAAACATAGTGTTTTAGTGATTTGCGGTTTTTCCACATTCATGGGGACCTGTACCCCTAACCCCAGCCAATGTGGAGGGACAAGTATATATCATTCCAGTTTTCAAACCAAAGATGACTGACTCAGTCCTCCCACCCTCACCTGTTACATATACTGTATGTACTCAACTATAAGTCGGAAAAGTTATGCTCAAAAATTGACCCTACAGTCCTAGGTTAATGTATATACGGTCAGTACATCAATCCAGCTCAGAAAGATCCTGAAAGAAGCATCACCATGATGCCCCATCCTCTGGGGGGCAGAGTGTGGGGGAAGAGCATGGGATGAAGCATGCTGGACAGAGCACACCTGTGGAAGTAGACTTTAGTCTATGAACGTTCATGCTTCCAACTTCTTTCTTTCAGTTAGTGGGTGCTACAAGTTCTCACACTGATTCTACAGACTAACATGCCTATATCTTTGAACTCTACTAGTAGTACTGTTATATTTACCTATACCTTACCACCAAAGCCTTGTGAAGACTAATTTCATATGCTCAAATTGCATTTATATAGAATTTTTTGGAGTCAGGGATACTGGAAGTTTTTATTTGATCTGCATTGTAAGCAAACTGCCCTAGTAGTTGCATCACTGTAGTTGCATTGGATGACAACTCTGCACAAGCTGTTGTATAGACAAATCCATAAGAAAATATATAGTTGGCTGTGTATACCTCCTGTACAACTGTTCTACAAGTAGTTGTGCAACACACTTTGAAATGGGTTGTGCAGCTGGCTATCCACACATCATCCCATCACTTTATTTAGATCCCACCTTTTCCTAGATTGGGAGTCATGCAACTGCTTTGACAACCAGTGATGAAATTGCTCACACAGCCAATGGTGTTTTTCATAAGAGGCTTTTGTGTGTGTGTCTTTTTGAATGGAAGCAAGAAATAAAAATAAGATATTTTAACAAAACTCCCCAATAAAGTCAGGTAATGGGATAGAAACACTTCTCTATGTCTATGTGCTTTCTGTTTCAGATATATTTCTGGTGTCCTCCCTCCCTCTTTAATGAAATGGCACAAATCATTTTTTTCTGGAATAAGTTGGCAAGTTCATATACTTATATTGAAGGGAGGGAGGGAAAGGGAGAACATGGCATCCATTATTCCAAACCTGCAGCTATTTTCTTTTGAATTCTATCTGTCTAGGGCTTCCTCCACCCTCCCTTTCCTATCCTACCCATTCCTTGACTGTCACAAAGCTACATCGCTGGAGTCCAGGGCACTGAATGCAGGCATGTCATGGAGGTTGGTTGATATGTGTCTATTTAGTCTCAGTGTAGGCCAAAATGCCATCATTAATTCATTATCCAGCTGCCTGTCAAATAAATTGGCAATTACACCCACCAACGGAGCCTGGAATTTCAGCAAATAGTGTGCTACTGTCAGTGGAGCTGTTGAGAAATGTAAAGGTGGGGGAGTGATTAAACGCTAACAGTGTGTTTGTTTCATTAGCAGATGACATGGGCCAAGAGCCTTCAGTACAATGTCGTGCAGATGAAAAACATTTCTTAAAAATCCAGTAATGAGGGATGTGGATTGGAACATGGGGGAGATAAAGGATATATATATATATATATATATAGAGAGAGAGAGAGAGAGAGAGAGAGAAAGAATTGCTTCTGAGTTGTCTTCTTGTGTTTTCTTACAGACGTCGGCTTCATCCAGCTTGGGAACGGGCTACTTTGTAAGTGGATCTCTGCTTTTTAAATGCTTGCTTGGGAATGGTGTAGGACAAATTGTGATATTCGTAGACAAAACTGCCATGGTACGTTGATGAATTTCGTTAATTGTTGTAATGCATACAAATGGATTATTGCAAAGCAACTGGCCTGCAACCCAACATGTGATGGTCATCATGAATTCCTTATCTTGAATTTCTGTCCTGTATCAACTCACCTCTTCCTTGATTCTAAGTTTCCTCTACTACTTGACAGACATGGATCACACACCTTGCAGTTTTACCTTTGGACTATTTGTCACCACTCTGTCCTTGTACCTTGTGTGTTATTTTTCTTTTGTTTATAGACTGTTCTAACTTTTTATCCAGTCTGATATTTTCTTTCTTCATCCCTCTCGTTTTCCTCACTGGGTTGAGCTTGGTTTCCATCCTTGTGACAGTAGAAACCTCTCTGTTCTTTAGATTCATTGGATATTACAAGGAGAAAAGATTTTTCTGTAGACTTGGTCTGCGGTCCCAAATTGTTTCAACATCTAGTAGTATAGACTTGCATGAAGATGGTCCCTTCTGAGTGTTGAAGGTCTTAGTTTGGTTAGACACCTCTCTCTACCATTACTTTAAAACTAGAAGCACAAGAAGAGCAACAAATATTAGATTCATGGATAAATAGAATGCTTGGAGCCTTACTCCATCATTGGCATTGAACAGATGTGTATGGAGTCCTACCACCTTTTCAAGGGCTGAATGGTGCGTTTACAGTTATGAGGTGGTGTATTTTGTGAGACGAATAGAATATCTCCTACAGTGTCTGGGCTTTGCTAGATGTGGGACGGAAGTGTTGCAGCCGGTAGAGTCAGAGGATTGAAGCACAGCTGCATTTTAAAGGCCAGAGAATAGAGGCCTCATTTTACCTGGTACTATTCTTCCTTTTTAATATCAAAAATTTCACATTGGAGGGATATATTGTGGGCTTCCTTTTACAATTGTTCGTGCTCATTCTTCTCCTTCCCAAAATGTTCTTCTGATGGAGTAAACCTAAACCATGGTAATCGTCTGGGCTATAGGGTCACACACAGAAACCAAAGCATGAACCCCTTGCTATACTTGCATCATCAAAGTAAATTTTATCCTTTGACCTATGGTGGTTATGTGTGTGTGCTTGCCTTGAAAGAGAAGGGGGAACATATGTATAGACATAAATCTGCAAGTTATATATCACTTGCACAATGACTTTATTTTGCTGGATTTGCATCTGATGTGTGGCCCAGGAATTCAGGAATGCTTCTCTTGAGAAGAACATTACCAACTGAGAAGTGATTTTGCTGATTTGTTTCAAGAAACTAACAAAATAAATTTAATTTGTATGGCAAGTTTAGTTGTCTATTTCTCTCTCCTTTTCTTGTCATATGCATTTTTTAAAAAAATGGTTTTGTGATTGCTAGCGGCTTATCTTTGCCTGATGATAATATTAGTTGAGTCTTTCCCTTGCGCATGATGTGTATCTTAATTTCAAAACAGCTTTCAGGTATATATCCTCGGGAAATGTATGCAAGGGTCACATTATAGAAATATAGGAAGCTGAATATAGGAAGCTGCCTTTCACCGTGTCAGACCATTGATCTATCTAGCACAATATTGTGTTTAGATTGGCAGCAGCTTCTCAGGGTTTCTCCTAGGGATGTATCCTAGGGATGTATCCTAGGGATGTAAAGAATATTCACAGATATTTTCATCTTCGGTGACAAAGGGTATCTCCATGACATATTGACAACTGCGGTAAGAATGTTTGCATTTCAGGACTTTCTGGGGGAAAATGGGTATGTACAAAAACCTTCCAGATTTTACTTTGAAGAGGAAAAAATTGATTAGAGAACTGGGCCCAAATTCTGCTTCTTTCTTGAAAGAAATTAGCCAGAAATTATATCCCTACTCCACACTTATAAGAATGACTTGATGGTAATTGCTGTTAAGCAGAAGAACAGACTAGTGGACTATCCTTTGTTGGAGGTTTTTAGAAAGGTTGGATGGTCATCTGTCAGTGTGCTGTATTTGTGGGTTCCTACACTTGAAAGAGGTTGAACTAGGTGGCCCTTGTCTTTGCTTTTCTGCTTTTAAGGGAAATGGGACCGAATCTGGGATTTAGGGATTCCTTCATGGCCTCCAAGATTCCTGGTAGAATACCAAAGACTGCATAGAATCTCTCCAAAAAAGTTTGAAGGCAAGTATAGCCAAGAATGGTGGTGGAGATCCCACCAAAAACCCCAAACAAATTAACTAACACAACTTCTACTCCTAAATTAACTAACAAAATGCCAATTTCATAGATTTTAACAGGTGATAGAGTTTTAGAAAGAATTTTCAGAGAGAGGATTGGTCAGCGGGCAGAGTTGCTTTATTTTTTTTAAAGTAAAACAACCTTTATTTAAGTTTTGCTACATGTGGTATTTGTAACAGTGCTCTTAGGAGAAGCAGACTGGCTTTCTCTTTCCCTTTCCTTTCCTTCTACTGTTACTCTGCTGTAGTGTCCATCCAACCCAATGACATCAAGAAAAAGCATTGCTTCATAGGAGTTCTTCAAGCTGTTGGTTTTATGGTTTGAAGCTGTACAACTGCTCAGAGCTTGGCTGTCTAAGGGACCATCTATCTCACTGTGAACCCATCCAGATATTGAGATCTACAGGAGCTGGCATCATGAGAATAGCATCACTTGCAGAGGCCTTCATGATGGACACATAAGAGGGGTACTTTCTTTTGTGTTGTACCTGAATTCCAGAAAACACTTCTTTCCTTCAGAATCGTGATCAGTTCCCACTCTCACATGGTGAGAATACACATCCCTTCAGATTGGCCTTTTTAACTATTTTGATGTTCAGTGGTCCCTCCACATTTGCTGGGGTTTGGGGTAAAGAACCCCTGTGAATATGGAAAAACTACAAATAAAAAGAAACCATTATTCTTTTTACCTGAGAGAAGACCTCTTTAGGAATCTCCAGGTCCTCCAGTGCAGCTCTATGGCCAACAACAGTATGCTCTCCCCAAATGTATATATCTTCCTCCTTGTTTTATCCATCACTGTCCTTGTTTTATCCATTTACCGGCATGGTGTAGGATTTTGAGTGCTATCCAGGGGTTTTGTTGTTTGTTGTTAACTGCCTTCGCTTCAGTCTCAACCCATGGCGACCCTATGGATAAGACATCTCCAGGCCCCCTGTCCTCTACTGCTCTGCCCAGCTCCTGCAAACTCATATTTGTGATCTCTTTAATAAAGTCCATCCATCTGTCATGTGGCCTTCCTCTCTTCCTACTTCCCTCCACCTTGCCCAGCATTATTGTCTTTTCCAAAGAGTCCTCCCTTCTCATGACAGCCTCAGTTTGGTCATCTTGGCTTCTTCCAGGGAGGTTTCCGGCTTGATCTGCTCTAGGACCCCTTTGTTTGTCCTTTTGGCTCTCCATGGGACCCTCAGCACTCTTCTCCAGATCCACATTCTCTCAAATGCATTGTGTTTTTTTTCCTATCCTCTTTCTTGACTGTCCACCTCTCCCATCCATCCATGGGAATAGGGAATACAATAGCTTGTATGATTCTGACTTTTATGCTGAGTTGTATATCTTTGCATTTTAGGTTCTTTCCAAGTAGTTTTTGACTTAAGGTGACCCTAAAGTTGTTGTTGTTGTTGTTTATGGGTTGTGTATGTTTTTTGGCAAGATTCCAAAAAGTATCCAGGAGATCAGTCTTCAAATCCCTGCTTCGCGGTAGGTGACCTTGGGCAACTCATACTCTCTCAGTCTCAGTGGGAGGCAGTGGCCAAACCTTTTCTGGGGAAATCTTGCCAAAAAAAACATACACAACCCATCACCATCATCATCATCAACAACAACCTTAGGGTCACCTTAAGTCAAAAACTATTTAAATGCATACAACAAACAACAGTGCCATCAGCACCAGTTGGAGCTACCAAAGGATTGATTTCTCCTACATGATTCTGGACCTTACATTAATACCAGCTTGATTTTGTCATAATTGTGACAATGCCATAAGACCAATTCAGTATATGCCATTTGGTTCCTTGACAGCAACATCCCTTCCATCAACAGACAGTATTCTTCCTTCAGTTGCTGAGGAAAATAAACTTTAAAAAAAATCATGGTGTACACTGCCAGAAAGCAAGATGAGGTGTCAATGCCTGCATCTGTCCTGAAATCTAGGAGCAGCTCAAGCTGTCGATAGCAGACTTGCTATGTGTCACACCATGTGGCAGTCTTTTCTTTGCTCCCCATGCTGCTGTTCACAATATATGGGCTCACTTTACAGGAATGTATGTATGAGTGCATGCACACATTTTCTATCATTTTTGCCTTCGGCTCTTATCTTTCTTAGGAATTCACATCTTTGCTCCAAATATCATGATGCCTTGGTGATGCCAGGATGATGCATTGTCACCAAAATTCACAAGTCATTTTTACCTAATATATTTGAACACATTAGGAAATGGGCATGTAGAAGCTTATCACTCACCAAATTAAGCTGGTTTACCTCTTCCGGCTTCAATCTTGGATCCAGGATACCCCAGATGTTATCAGACATAGATTGCTGCCAATTTAGCCACGATGCCACCGTCTGAATCCATCCCGACACTTTTGAAGTCGAGGAGCTGTTTAAAGACCTCCAAAGAAGGAGAGTCCACCATAGAATCATAGAATCATAGAATTGGAAGAGACCACAAGGGCCAT
>CM034711.1:23471774-23483980 GCA_020142125.1 Phrynosoma platyrhinos | reverse complement strand
CCAGCCTCTGTTTAAAGACCTCCAAAGAAGGAGACTCCACCACACATGGCAGGGGTTGGACTGGATGGCCCTTGGAGTATCTTCCAACTCTAGGATTCTATTATTTTAACTGGCGCTATTTAAGAAAGTCATATAAGGAAAAGTTTGAGAAACCTGGTATGTTTAACCTGGTAAAAGGAAGACTGTGGGGAAGGGAGGAGACGCAATAGGATCTCCTGTTTAAGTGTCTGAAGTGCTATCTTATAGAAAAAGTATAAAGACTTCCCTTCTGGTGGCCCATATCATAGGACTAGATTTATTGGGCTTGTTACAAGGTGGATAGATATTTTTGGAATGTAGAAAAGTATTTAATATAAGACAGTTTGGCAATGGAATTAGCTGTCTGGGGAGTTGGCAGCACTTGCCTCCAGAGATCTTCAAGTGAAGGCTGAACAGCCGTCTTTTGGGGATGCTGTACATCTGGATTTCCTTCACTGATCATAGGCTGGATGAGAAGATTTTGCAATAGTTCATCCAATTCATTATATGAAACTAAACCTAGTGACATTTCCTTAGACTTAGAAAATGATTGGGAGCAACCAATGAGCTCTATCTCTTTTCAAAGGGAAGGCATCGCCTCGATGCTAAGCATCAACACTAAGAGATAGCAACACCACAAGTGCCTGTAACTTTTATATCTTTCTGATTTTATCAAGTTCTTCTGCAAGTATGAAGGAAGTTGAGTTGCATCATGGATGAGAGAAGCAAGAAGGGCCCCCAGCCTTTCTTAGCAATTTGTGTCAGAGCACACAATTGCGGTTTGATAAAATGTAGGACACCAGATTGAATTACTTCATTCAACCGCTGCTATTCCTGTTAATGGTAATTGCATGGATCTAGCAGTTTTTCTTGGTGCCTTCTCAGATATTTACCTCCCACTGTTTTTCAATTCAAACCTTTGATGAAAATATTCCCAGTACTTCTTTAAAACAGACACCCGACTGTCTTCCTTGACAAAGGCAAGGTCTCTAAATCAGTTCCCAGCAATTTGTGGAACAGCAGTCTATCTAAATCACCTTTTACCCATGTCACTGTGTCATTTCCTCAAGAAAAAAAAGGGAAGGAAATGCCCATCAGAGGAAGGTTTCTGAAGGTTTGTCAAAATTCTTTAAGGTCCATGGATTGGAGCAGGAGTTTTCTAAAAAATATGGTTTTCAGTGGTCTTAATAAAACAAGGGTTTGGAATTCACAGGGTTAGAAAGGATGTCTGAGGCCATCCAGTCCAGTTCTTGGCAGTGCAGAAAATTTACTGCTTGGGCATCCTCAACAAGTAACCATCCAACTTCTTTTTAAAAACAGAGAAGAGAACACCATCTTCCAAGACAGTTGCATCCATGGACAAACAGTTCTTCCTCATGTTAGTGTCCAGGTTACTTGGAAATAGATTTAACCCATATAACCCTGCCCATGCTCAGAGAGAAGCCTCTGAGAACTTTTCTGGATAAGGAGGGATAAAGACTTCTTGATAGCCCCAACACATTATAACCACCCATTTGTAGAACTGTGCCCTGTTCCCTGCTGATATCTATCAGGTCCCATTATCAAAGGCAATAGCAATAGCAATAGCCAAGTACATTTCTATACTGCTTACAAGTGCACTTAAGCACTCCCTAAGCCAGGGGTAGGCAACCTTTCCCCTTTAAGGGCCGAGGGACTTCAGCTCCCAGAAGCCTCAGCCATGTTGGCCAATAGTCCCATGTTGGCCAATAGTTCCTGGGATTCTGGGAGCTGAAGTCCCTCGGCCCTTAAAGGGGAAAGGTTGCCTACCCCTGCCCTAAGCAGTTTACAATGTGTAACTTACTTGCCCCCAACAAGCTGGGTACTCATTTTAACAAGCTATGGAAGGATGCCAGGCTGAGTTGACCCTGGAGCCCCTGGCTGGAATTTAACTCATAACCTTGCAACTGTGAGTGAGTGGCTGCAGTACAGGCATTTAACCACTGCACCACCAAGGCACCAGGCCTTGAAACAAATCCTAAAAACATACCTGTTACCTTGGCCTATAACTGAGCTTGGTACCTTGTTGGTTGGATTTCATTGTGAAGTGGTTCTTACTGTGCATTAAAGCTATCCAGTACACTGCTTTGGGAATCTTTGCAGTCCAGGTTCTATCTGCATGAAAAACACACACGTTAGCACAGAAAGCACAGCATTTTTTTTGTACAGAAAAAAAAATGTGTAGAATTTTAACACAATTAATCCTGAATTGCGGTTAGTCCAGAAGAAGAAGAAGAGGAGGAGGAAGAGGAAGAGGAAGAAGAAGAGGAAGACCTATGAGGAGAGACTTAGGGAGCTGGGTATGTTTAGCCTGGAGAAGCGGTGGTTAAGTGGTGATATGATAGCGCTGTTTAAATATTTGAAGGGATGTCATATTGAGGATGGAGTGAGCTTGTTTTCTGCTGCTCCAGAGAATAGGAGACAGAGCAATGGATTCATACTATAGGAAAAGAGATCCCACCTGAACATTAGGAAGACCCTCCTGACAGTAAGAGCTGTTCAACAGTGGAAAACACTCCCTCAAAGTATGGTGGAGTCTCCTTCTCTCGAGAACTTTAAGCAGCCATCTCTCGGGGATGCTTTGATGGTGAGATCCTGCACAGCGGGGGGTTGGACTGGATGGCTCTTGTGGTCTCTTCCAACTCAATGATTAGAAGAAGAAGAAGAAGAAGAAGAAGTTTTATGAAATATGCAAAGATTTACATCTCTAGACTGGGGCTATAAAAATGATCTGGTAGTCACATTGGGCTCATTGTCTACATGTTTCCCACGCTTGATACAGAGCATGGCACTGAGCTATAAAACAGCATCATGAGGTAGTGGATTGACTGTTGGATTACAACTCCAGGAATCATTGTTACTGTGTTCCTTCAAGTCATTTTCTGACGCATGGCTACCCTAAAACAAACCTACCACAAAGGTTTTGTTTTTGGCAAGATTTGTTCAGAGTGGCTGATTGGGTTGGTCTTTGTCTTCCTCAGAGGCTTTCACTTGCCTAGTGGGTTTCCATGGCCAAGTGGGGATTTGAACCCTGGTCTCCAGAACTGTAGTCCAATGCTTAAACTGTTACACCATACAGACACTCAAGAACTCCAGGAGTCCAGGGCTCAAGTCCTTGCTTAGCTGTGGAAACCCACTAGGTGGCCTTGGCCAAGACATACTACCCAACCTCAGAGGAAGTCAATGGCAAACCTCCTCTGCACAGATCTTGCCAAGGAAACCCTGTAATGAGGTTGTCGCAAGACAGAGTCAACTTGGAGACACACAACAACCTAGCTGTAGGTCTGAAAACAAGCTGACGTTCCACTTCCACCTTCGGTCTGTCTTTTTCTCAAAGCCCTTTCCTGCGTATCTTCTCCATGACTGCCACCCATAACCACCTTGAAGAGAAGATCTCTGTGCCTGATTAGATTGATGGGTGTTCCGTGTTTCACCAACGAACAACAGAATTAACTTCTTAGCTACTTTGGGATAAATATTTCTTTCCATTGCAGAGTTTTGATTGCTTTTTGCAGACACCCCAAATTGCAGGCAAGTTTAATCTGTCTCTCCCAAGTGCTTTCCTGATTTATGTTACGTAAATGAGTTATAAAACACTGAGCCATGGTTTTTTGCTGTAAAGGCAGGCACATTGTAAATGTATGCGTTGGACTACAGAACTGTACTACTCTTTTTTTTCTTCTTTTACTTCTTTAGTTTGAAGCATGCTGAGTTTGCATATGTTTGTGTTTAGTCCATTATATCCCCCTCCCCCCCGCATACACTAAAAAAAGACAATATGTGCATTATGTCTTTACTACATATTTAATAAGAGTTTGTGGATATGCACTAATTCAATACACAGGCTAAGTGGAATGACAAGTACCATTTGTAGCATTTGTGTCTGGGTCAGCTCTTCCTCCCTCTTTGGTTTGCAAGGGCCTGCTATGTAGGTCTTTTTTGCCATACTCAATTTTGTTGCCAGTATTCAGAGCATGCCACAGAGACAGTGCACAACCAAAAAAGGTTTAATATCAAGGAGAAAGGCCAGAAAAGCCATTCAATAGACTTTTGTTGTTGTTAACTGCCCTTGACTCGATCACGACTCATGGCAACCCTGTGGATGAGACATCTCCAAGAGTAGTCCTTCACTACTCTGCTTAAATCCTGCAACCCCTTAATCCCCATAGAGTCCATCCATCTGGCATGTGGCCTTCCTCTCTTCCTACTTCCCTCCACCTTTCCCAGAAATATTGTCTTTTCCAAAGAGTCCTCTCTTCTAAGATGTGTCCAAAGTATGACAGCCTCAGTTTGATCATCTTGGTTTCTTCCAGGGAGGTTTCCGGTTTGATCTGCTCTAAGACCCATTTGTTTGTCCTTTTGGCTGTCCATGGGATCCTCAGCACTCTTCTCTAGCACCATATTATATCAAATAAATAGATTTTCTTCATATCATTTTTCTTAACTGTCTGGCTCTCCCATCCATCCATGGGAATAGGGAATACAATGGCTTGTATGATTCTGACTTTTGTGCTGAGTTATATGTCTTTGCATTTTAGGGTCTTTTCTAGTTCTTTCATAGCTGCTCTCCCCATTCTTAGTCTTCTTCTGATTTCCTGACTGCAGTCCCCATTTCTATTAAGGTTTGATCCCAGGTGATGGGAATTCTTTAACTATTTCTATTTCCTCATTGTCTAGGTTGAACTTGTGAAGGTCCTCGGTGTTCCAGGTCTCTGAGATTTTCTGCTAGTATTATAGTGTCATCTGCATACCTTAGATTGTTGATATTCCTTCCTCCTATTTTCACTCCTCCTTTTTTTTGTGTCCAAACCTACTTTTCCTATAATATGTTCTGCATACAAGTTGAGCAGATAGGCTGAACAGACTACTGCTGGCTAAACAGACCTGCAAACTGAAATCACACTACTGACTCATTTATTTAGTATGGTAAGCCCAGGGGCTAGTACACTATATTGTTCACAAGTCACACATGGCCTGTTTGTGTGTAGAACAGTCATATTTTACTTTACCAGAGTCCATTATTGAACTGCTTTTCTTTGTCTAGGACAGGAAAGAAGGGTTAAATAGTTAAGTGAGGGCCTTTGCAGACTGCTAGAAATAGTGCAAATTGAGTCCACTTTTAGGGTTAGGGTTAGGGAATCATGGGAACTGTATTTTATTGTGGCACCAGAGCTCTCTGACAGGCTCAATGTCTCAGAAAAAAATTCCCATGATTCCCTAGCACTAACCCTAACCCTTAAAGTGGACTCAATCTGCACTATTTCTGGCAGTCTGCAAAGGCCCTGAGTTGCCATAAGTCAGAAATCACTTGTGTCTCTGTGACTGTTCCTTCAGCTACTTGACTTTAAAATATTTGCTCAGAATTGTAAAAAGGATGGGACTGGGAAAGGGGCCAGAATTGGCAAACCAAATGTTCAACAGACTGTAGCAACACCTCTTTGAGGAAAGGTTATGGTGCTTAGAGTTGTTTAGCTTAGCAGAAGGGACATGGTAGAAGTACATTCTTCCCAGCCATTCATGGACTTTCTGTTCATATTCCTCGGTCTTTCATGGACAACAAGCCCCAAGGGACAAAATAGTGCACATGCCGGTGAGCTGGTGGCCATTATATCCTATGGGACTTGTGGTATTTCCAATTCGCGGTGGTGGTGGTTCTGGAACAGATCCCCTGCGAATCAGGAGGGATGAGTGGTGATCCATACACTTCCCATGCATCCATTGCATTATTGGTGATTGCGTTTTTGCTTTGCTGCATTCCCGCACTTGTGCCGGGCTGTTTATATGCCGGTACAAAGATATGCCTTTTCCGCCTTGAGTCAGAGTATCCCAGATTCTTTTTGTTCTAATTTTTGTCCCCGGATCCTGGGTTCATTTGTGCATCAGCTAAACTCCCACCTTCAAAGCAGCTTTATTTTGCCTGTGTGTTTCACCCCGTAGTTTTAGAATTGCACATAATGTGGCCAACAAGATACACAGTACTAAACCATCATTAGCAATGACAGCAACAACAAGACTATAAACAGAAATTAAATGACAAACAAATCCATGAAGGAGGAGTATAGTACAACCTGACACATCAGTCAAGCAAGAGATACTTGATGGTCTCCGGGGGTGTAAATTGGGAGATTGCCCATTCCTGTCAGAGCAGTTAAAGGCTCTTCAGATTGACGTATAAAACATTGCATTCAAAATGATCCTTAAAGAGAGATCAAAGTTTAGATTATAAAGTTTCCTCAAGGCGAAGGAGAAAGAGAGTTGATAAAGAGAAAGATGACAACAAGGAAGAGGAGGGGGGAAGAAGTTGAGATGAACATAAAGAAGAAATAATTCAATGTAATAAACTTGAAAAAGAGGGGAGGGGGAGGAAACGGTGTTGATAACTTTCTATATGTTTCTATATGTTCAGAGCAAAACCAGACTAGAGTGACTGAACTTTTCTCTTTTTTAAAATCTTTTTTATTATTTTCCAGTGTTTAAAAAGAAAAAACAAACAAACAACAAAACCAAAATAACAACATAACAAGACATGACATACCATAGACAAACCTACACTTAACTATCTGTATATCAATTAAAATGCATACAACATATACAAACATATACTTCCTGTCCTCTACTCCAGAGTTATATTTTTAGATGTCTTATATCCCTTTTATTTTCTATTTTCTATCCCCCCCATATAATATGCTATTCTTGTTTTCAGTCAAATTCCATATCTCTATCTTCTCAACAAAATGTTTTTCTTATGGACTGATGTTAAACGTTGTTTGCAACCAGAAAATCATTTATAACTTCTTCCTCCTTAGGTTTTTTTTTTAAAATTCTTTTACCTTCCTGACATAAATAATGCTCTTACTATTTTTAGAACTGGAAGGTAAGTATATAAGCTAAAGTTATGTTTTCTGTAAGTAGTCATTCAATCTGCCCCACTCCTTCTCAAATTTGTCTGTAGGTGCATTCCTAAATAATTGTGTTTATCATTTTCTCTATAATCTAAGATCTTCCATCTCCATTTGTTCATATCTGGGATGAGTGACTGAACTTTTCCATAAGACCTTCCTTGTATAAGGGTTCAATTGGTGAGGAATAGAAAGGTTATCCAAATTGAAGCAAAAAAAAAAAAAAAAAGCAAATGAAGAAATACAAATTATTCAGTCAAGTAGCTAATGTGGGAGACAGGAGTGGGAGAAATAAAAACCAGGGTTTTATCTTTTAGATAATGAGAGAATTTTATCAGATTAACATATAAAGCATTATATGTAGGCTAGGCAAGACATAGGAGCTTATCGCTCCACTAAATAAAGCATTTTACCTGTCCTGAATTCAATCTTAATTCGGGCTGCATCTGGACCCTATTGCAGCCATTTTGCTGCTGAAACTGCCGCCTGGGTCCAGCCCTGGTTCCAGGAGCATGGGCATTTTTTAAAGTTGGAAAACTCACGGTTTCAAAAAGAGGCGCGCTAAGCACCCCGGGACCTGGACCCGAGTTGGACACGGGCAGCGTTTCTGGTGGCAAAATCATTACAATAGGGTCCAGATGCAGCCCAACAGGTATTCCAGGTGAGGCCTGACCAGTGCAGAATCAAGTGGCACTATTACTTCACTTGATCTAGACTCTATAGCTCTATTGATGCAGCCTAGAATTGCTTTGGCCTTTTTCACTGTCGCATCACACTGTTGACTCATGTTCATGTGCTGTGATCCTCTCTAGACCAAACCTGGGGTTCAAACACCTCCTTGATAAATACTCCACCTATCGTTCTAAAAATGATCTCAAAATAAATGCTGCCAAATCTAAATTCCTGGTCTTTGAGCACAATTTCCATCATTACAGATGGACCGTAGGAGATTGCCCCTTGGAACTAGTCAAAAGCTTTAAATACACTGCCATACACTTTGTTCTCATGGGTCTTTTATAACCAGAGCTGTAACCAGCGGATTGAGCTGCATGTTCTGAAATGTTTTATATCAAAATGTGGTTGCAAGACAAATGCATGAACATTACCCTGTCTGTTGCAAATTTTTTGTCTCTAGCCATTAAAGTTAGAGAAAAAGAATTATAAAAAGGGGGTCGGCCTAATGGCAATATAGCCTAGATCTATAATTATATGATCAATAATAATATCCAGTGTTGTAACCTAATATGATACTTTAATTTGATGTAAACTATTTTGTATCTTTTATGTAACCTTTCTATTTTATATGGTTTTAAGTTATAGCATGTCACGCCAGGTCTATTGACTGTAAATAAAGATTGAATTGCACTACATTACATATCTGTGATGCATAGCTATCTTCTTCAAATTTAGATAAAATACCTGGGAAGTATTTTACTCGTCTCTCTGTCTCCCCCTCTCACCCGTTCTAGCTTCTGATTTTGTGTCATAGAAAAAGAAGATGGATAAAATAATCAAGAAAAGTCCCTCTTCTGACTGACAATCCCAGAATTATAGCAAAGTTGAAACTTAATGAAAAAGCAGATTCTTTACTACCAGCTTTAGGGATATATAGGAATATGAATTAGAGTATATGGTATTAAAATATCTGTGCTTCTTCAATTATGCTGTAGATTGAGGCTCATAAGATAAAAGTGTTTTCTTCTGCACTGTTAGAGAAGAAGTGACCTTGGTGAAATCACCGATAAGAGTCTAGAAGAGAACCAAAATGCATCCTCAAAATTCTTGTTCCTATTTGTGGGCAATGATATTGGGACCCGGTGTGGGCAACTTTAATTTTTATCCAAAGGGAAGAAGAAATTCTTCAATGGTTTCTTGAATGTAGGGCTTGTAATCAATACTAGCAGCAATATTGCTTTTTTTCCTGGTGTAGGTGGATCATTGGCCTGATCCAATAATGTTCTTCCCTAGCATCAAGGGGTTGGATGGAAGATTGAAGATCATTTAATCCAAACCCCTATTCAGTGCAGAAAAGCTGGGGCTGAGCCTGTCTACTAGATGTGTAGCTCATCTCTGTTTGAAAATTTCCATCCATGGACAAAACTCCACCAACAGATTTGTGTTGGCGAGGGGAAAGCTAACGACCAGTGCAGTCTAGAGACAAGTCTACCCAGATGCAGCCAAAACAATATCTTAGCAGAATTCAAAATCAAAACCACCCAGCTATTGGTATTGACAGTGCACTCACCACTTTTCATACTCAAAAGAAACGCTCACGGATGTACCGTATATACTCGACTATAAGTCAACCTCATGTATAAGTTGAGGGCAGGTTTTGGGGCCAAAATTATGGATTTTGATATGACCCAAGGATAAGCCGATGGTAAAACTTAGGAGCATGTAATGAAGGATGTAAAGGACAAAGCAAAGGAAAACAATGCCAAAATAATAATAATAATAATAATAACCTTACAAAATTCCAGCAGGCATAACTATTTGTGCTCATACTAAAGGCTGGATGGATGAGAGAGTAGAAGGGGGTCAGTGCTTCCAGGGCAGATTAAACTCTTTTTGTTCATACACACACATACAGAGGTATATAGAGGTATAGAGTATAGATCAAGGGAAATAATAGTGCCACTTTATTTTGCTTTGGTCAGGCCTCAGCTGGAATACTGGGTTCAGTTCTGGGCACCAAAATTCAAAAAGGTTGTTGAGAAGCTAAAGCATGTCTAGAAGAGGACAACCAAAACACACACACACACACACACACTCACACGAGTTAAAATACAGTACTTACATTGACCCATGGATAAGTCAACTCAGTTTTTGGGTCAATTTTAAGCCTAAATTTCTAGACTTATACATGAGTATATACAGTAGTTGATTCATCCAAAGTTCTGCAGGCTTTATCTTCAGTTGCAATGTGTATAATATAATACAACATATATACACACTCCTCTCCATCAACTTCCAACAAATTTCTCTGTCTGCTTCAAAAAACTCAACTGAACAACTACCCAGTCTCTTGGTCCACTTATATAGGGGATTGGCTCTGTCATTGCTCTGTGTCACATAGCATGATGAAACCTTGCAGCAACTTTGCTCTGCCATGTGCTCCTGACTCAGCAGTCTGTGGTTGTCACAGATGCAGCCAGAGTGAATGTGACTAAATCATGATTTCTCAATCTCAGAAGAAGGCAATGGCAAACCTTCTCTGTACAAATCCTGCAAAGAAAACCCCACAATTGAGTAGCCATAATACAGAGTCAACTTGAAGCCATAATACAGAGTCAACATGTTTAAATGCTGCACAGGAAGGGCATCCTGATGCCGTGCACCATGCATATGCTGCACGGCATAAGGACGGCATCGGGGTGGGGTTGGGGTGGCCAGCGTGTGGCCAATCTGCCCCAACTCTACCTCCAGGCCAGCCCTTAGTTTCCAAGGAGAGCCCTGGTCTGATCGGTTCAAGAACCCATTTGTTGGCTGTCCATGGGATCCTCAGTACTCTTCTCCAGCACCACATTTCAGATGAGTTGATTTTCTTTCTGTCTGCTTTCTTCACTGTCCAGCTCTCGCATCCATACATGACAACTGGAAATACAATGGCCTGAATGATTCTGACTTTAGTGCTCAGTTGTATGTCTTTGCTTTTCAGGATCTTGTCCAGTTCTTTCATAACTGCCCTTCCCATTCCTAGTCTTCTTCTTATTTCTTGACTGCAGTCTCTATTCTTGTCAATGTTTGATCCTAGATATGGGAATTCTTTAACTATTTCAATTTCCTCGTTGTCTAGATTGAAAATCTGCATTTCCTCTGTGGTCATTGTTTTTGTTTTCTTTATGTCCAGCATCAGACCTGCCTTTGCACTTTCATCTTTGACCTTTCTTATTAACTGTTCCAATTCCTGAACGTCTTCTACTAATATTATGGTGTCATCCACATATCTTAGGTTTTTAATGTTGCTTCCTCCTATCTTAACTCCTCCTTTTTCTAATTCTAATTCTGCCTTTCTTATGAAGTTTTCAGCATATAAATTAAGCAAGGATCCCTCATGCACAATGTGAAATTGTACAGTCTCCAAAGAAACGTTTCACATGATTCTGCTGCTTGGGTGACTTAGTTCTCAGATTATTCAGCCAAAATCATGCATTTTCAACAGTTATCTCCCTGGAATGTTTCATTAGCTGTCAGCAGCCATATCTCAGTAAAAGTAAAGGTGCAGAAATGAATTCCATCAGCTTTTGCTTCGCACTCTCCTCCATTATTGTCATTTTTGCGAGAGTCTACATTTTAAAAAATATGTTTTTGTTATTAGCAACATGCTCAGCAAACAGAATGATTACCTTAATAATGACATTTTACATCACTTACTTTTCATGGTTTGGTACAATTTTCATAAAGTGAAAAGTAACATCCGGAGGTTTAAGGTGTGTGTGTGTGTGTGACTCAGAATTAGAGTTTTCAGAAGATTATTATATAGACATTATTTCCCTCAGGTCTCTAGCTTTAGTCAAATTTGGAAGAGAATGGAATTGCAAGCAGTGAAAAAAGCAGACAGAAAGGTATGAGTTCATGAACATCGAAATAACATTTTCATTTGTTCCTTCCCCATGGGAAAGATTCAACATTCTGGTAAATGGAGACTGTTATAAGAAATGAATTTTTGTCAGCGGGGAAGTGATTTTAAGGCTCGCTTATCCATTGGCAATCTAGATTTCTAACCCCAGGAATCTAGGAAATTGCTACAGAATGTAGTCTTTATTATAAACAAGTTTTTTTCCTTTATGGAGACCTACATTTCAGCACACATTTGGGAAGAGGGAAAAGACAGCGGCCTAGACCACTTGGGGAAGTTATAGTCTGTGGCTCAGCATCTCTTTGAATTGAACAAGCTACTAGTAGAGGTGAGCCTCCAAATTTCAAAAAGCTTGTCTGTTCCATTTGGGATGGCCCCCTCTTCTTCCTTGATTTTGATAGCTTGTGTTTTATTCATATGTGTGGTGGAAGGAGGATTGGGAAAATACCCAATACTTCTTACTGTTTTTATGTACATCAGAGAATCAATTTCGGCCTGTTTTCTATCATGTTTTTTTAAACATTTTTTTTCCAGATCTGATCTGATTCCAGATTTTTGGGCAAGGGACTTACATTTGCTACCCTTCCAGATAGGAGGAAGAATAGAATTTATCTATATTTTTTACAGCTGGAAGGGACCTTGAATATCATATTGTTCAATCCCCCTGCTTTGTGCAAGAATCTAGAATATCT
>CM034711.1:23457907-23471402 GCA_020142125.1 Phrynosoma platyrhinos | reverse complement strand
CTCTGGAGCAGCAGAAAACAGGCTTGCTCCATCCTCAGTATGACATCCCTTCAAACATTTAAACATGGCTATCAACTCTTAACCTTCTTGACTCTAAGCTAAACATACCCAGCTCTCTAAGCCACTCCACATAGGACATGGTTTCCAGACCTTTCACCATTTTGGTCACCCTCCTCTGGTTGTGCTCCAGCTTCTCAATATCTTTCTTGAATTGTGCTGCCTAAAACTGGACACAGTATTCCAGGTGAGCTCTGACTAAAGTAGAATGGCACTAATACTTCCCTTGATCTAGACACTATACTCCTATTGATGCAGTCTAGTAATCCATTGGCTTTTTAGCTGTGGCATCACACTGTTGACCCATGTGTACTTTGTAGTCTACAAAGACTCCTAGATCCTTTTCACACATACTGTTGTCAAGACAGGTATTTTTATTGAATATAGACTACATAAAATAGGACTTGAATAATACAAATAACAGAAAAGCTTCAAAAGTCAAAACTATACTTCATCTCACAAAAAGTAACGAGTGACACAATAACAAAGAAAATGATGATTTCCAATTATCTTCACTGCAGGTATAATTCAGCCCTTCATTTCCATTACTCTTACTTCTAATCATTAATTATACTTCATCTACATAAATAACTCATGTTAATTAATAAAACCAACAATCATCAAACTATACTCACTCATTTTCAAAAAGTTGATTATATTAGATTACCTCTATATGTTTCACTCATATATTATTAAAAATTGGACACTGTAATAATGCCTTTTTTGTCCTAAAAAACAATAGCAATCTTTAGCCTCTTTGACCCATCGTTCAAGGTCTCTCATGCTGCCAACTTCTCCTTCTTTGGAGGCCTTTAAACAGAGACTATAATTAAGATACATTTTTATTTAATACTTTAATTTTTGATTTCCAAATGTTCCATAGTTTCCAGTAACACAATCAAACAATATTCTCCAAAACAAAATAAAATTCAATCTCTTATGGTTATTGCTTGGGTTTATGCTTCACTTGAGGGGTTCCCCCCACCCCTTTTGGAATCTTAAACATAATAAAAATTGAACATATAACACCCAGTAAGGAAGAATCATAGAATCATAGAGTTGGAAGAGACCACAAGGGCCATCCAGTCCAAATCCCTGCCATGCAGAAACTCACAATCAACACATCCCCAACAGATGGCCATCCAGCCTCTGTTTAAAGACCTCCAAAGAAAGAGACCCCACCACTCTCCAAAGGAGTGTGTTCCACTGTTGAGTAGCTCTTATGGTCAGGAAGTTCTTCCTAATATTGAGGTGGAATCTCTTTTTCTTTAGCCTGCATCCATTGCTCCATTGTGTCCTATTCTCTGGAGCAGCAGAAAACAAGCTTGCTCCCTCCTCAATATGACATCCCTTCAAATATTTAAAGAGGGCTATCATATCCCCTCTTAACAATCTCTTCTCCAGACTCAACATACCCAGTTCCCTAAGTCGTTCCTCATAGGGCTTGGTTTCCAGACCCTTCACCATTTTAGTTGCCCTCCTTTGGACACTCTCCAGTTTCTCCACATCCTTTTTGAATTGTGGGGCCCAGAACTGGACACAGTATTCCAGGTGAGGCCTGACCAAAGCAGAATAGAGTGGCACTATTACTTCTCTTCATCTAGACACTGTACTTCCCCGTGAAGTCTTCATGATGTCAGACTTTGCATTGTATACTTTGACAGCTTTTGCTACATCATTCCTCTTGATAAATGCCAAGCCATTTCTTTCACCTCCGAGCACGTCCTTTCAATTTGAGTCCCATTGCATCACTAACTACACTGCTACTTGTAGATGTCTCTGCTCTATCCCAGTAGCTTACTGAGTGCCATCTGACCTGGGAGCCTCATCTGGTACTTGCTCTTGGTTCTTGTTGCATTGTCTTGTCATAGGGTTTTCATGATGGAAAACATTAACTATGGCATTTACATTACTATACTGCTTATAGGTGAACTCAGCACTCTCTAAACAGTGTACAATGTGTAAGCCAATTGCCCCCAACATGCTGAGTGCTCATTTTACTGACCTGCAAAAGGATGAAAGGCTGAGTCAACCTTGGGCCCTACCTGGGACCGAACTCACAACCTTCTGGCTTCAGTACTGACATTTAACCACTGCACCACCAGGGCTCCAAGGAGTCAATGGGACCCAATGGTGGGTGGGTAGTGGATTTTGGATTGGTCTTAATGTATATCTAGGGAAAGCAACAGACAAATTATTAGTTAACTTTTACATACGCAGCCTTTATGTAGAGAGATCTTGTAGCACCTTTGAGACTAACTGAAAGAAAGAATCATAGAATCTTAGAATCATAAAATCATAGAGTTGGAAGAGATGCCAAGGGCCACCCAGTCGAACAGCATTCTGCCATGCAGGAACTCAAAATCAAAGCATCCCCAACAGATGGCCATCCACCCTCTGTTTAAAGACCGCCAAAGAAGGAGAAGTTGGCAGCATGAGCTTTTGTAGACTTCAGTCTACTTCCTCAGATGCATATAGCATATCTCCTATATCTCCTATATCTACTGCATATCTTCTATATGCATCGGAGGAAGGAGACTGAAGTCTACAAAAGCTCATGCTGCCAACTCCTTTCTTTCAGTTAGTCTCAAAGGTGCTACAAGATCTCTCTACATACTGACTCTACAGGCTAACATGGCAATATCTTTGAATAGGCAGCCTGGACATTGAATCCCATGAACACTGTCAAATGTATATCTGATACAGCCAATTATCTACCTTTCATGGCAGAGCTCACAGTCAAGGCAAGTTGTAGGCTCCTTTGAGGCCACAACACCCTGCCTCCCCATTTAGCTCTTTTTAATGATCTTCCCCTATTTACTTTGGTGTTTATTATTTCATATGATTTTCTTTCCCCCTTCTATCCCTCAGAGAGTATGATTAAATATAATGAATTCATTTAGTTGTGGGCACCATGTCCAGGCTTAGCCTTAAAAGCTGCAGCTTCCCTTTGATCTGCAACATACCCAAATGTGTGATTATGCTATAAAAAGATAATAGTGGGAACATCAAAGGAATGCTAGGGAGGGCCAAACCCCTTGCCAGATTGGCTTAGTATCTGCCTAACAGCTTAAGAATAGTGACAGAACATGAAGACAACCTGAGTTGAGTCTTTAATGCATTTTGATAGGCGCTCTTCAAAAATCTTTAACACTGATAGCCATGAAATATAGGATGTTCTGACTTCCCTTGGAAATCTTGTTTCAAATGCAGGCTGTGTCTGGAAGTCATGTATAACAGCCTTAGTATATCAGGTGGAACAAATACTTGGTTCCTTCAATGAGAACTTGTGAAATTTCCCTACTTTCCGACACTAAGCACCTGTCATTTCCTCCTTCCAGGATTAGACACAGCCTCGATTTATGAAGGCTAGACTACGTCTCTGTTTAGAACATCAAAAGCTATTTGGGTCCAAAAAAGGAGCCTTGGGGGTTCATTTAGGCCTATAAGTGTTACCCAAAGCTAAATGTCAAATATAATTATGTGATGCTATTGTGTCTTCGATGGAGCAGACAAGTGCAGGAGTCTGACAATCACTGAATGCAATTTCAGATTATACTTTTGAATTCATACTTAGAATCATAGCGTTGGAAGAGACCACAAGAGCCATCAAGTCCTATTCCCTCGTACTTGTGTACAAGACTTAAAATGCTATTTGAATGCTTAGTTTATTCTGTAACAGGGTGCAAGATGTGGACTGCAATTCTCTTCAGTCATAGCTAGCACTGCTAATGGTAAGGGATGCTTGGAGGTACAGTTTTGTCATCATCATCAACATCATCATCATCATCATCATCATCATCATCATCATCATCAAGTTTATTCGTCTGTGGCACAACGTCCATTACAAAATATTACTAAAGCACTACAGGAAAATTATAATAATACAACCAGCATGCTTCCCAGAAAAGTATCTACAAAATACAAGGAGAATACCAGAATAAAATTGATTAAAATTGCAGGGGGAAATGACAGGGTAACAATAGGGCAGTCCACTGCTTTGCAGCTCACTGCTGATGTTTTTAGAAATTTGCAGCAGATCTTTTGGGCTGCTACTGCGAAGATGGCCACCTTAAGTGTAATAGATTTGGAGTGGTCTGACAACAGGTCACAAATAATACCAGGCAGCGTCCAACTTGCTCTCACTTTCAAAAGGTCTCCCAGAAATGGTTCCTGGGGTCCCTATACAGTGGGCAGAGTAAAAGATACTGCACTAGGTCTTTCACCTCCCCAGAAACACAAATACACAAATGCTGTGTGTACAGGATATCTTTATACCTTCCCTCTAAATGAGCTGAAGGCATTGTCTGAAAACAGAGGGCAGTAAAGGCTTTTCTCAGAGCAACAAAACTTAAGTCTTGGAAATACTGTTGGAAATATGGTACAGTTTTGTCATTGGGGAGGCTACATGATGCGGTCTATGTTCCACAGAGGGGCTACTGGGACTGACTCTATGATACTCTTTTCATTGTTTCTGCCATCATTATCATTGCTATTTAATTTTGTAGCTAATACTGAAAACTGAAGCACTAACCTGGGAAACTGCAGGATCCGTCATAGAATTTGAAGAGAAGACAAGGGGCATCTAGTCGATGTCATGCAGCAATATACAACCAAGGAGCTTATCAGACACCCAAATAAGCTGGCTTGCCTTTGCCGGCTTCAATCTTCTGGGATACCCCCGGATGTTACCATATGTAAATCGCCACTGATTTAGCTGCGATGCCACCAACTAAATATAGCCCGGGTCAGATTCGGGTCGAAGCCATGTTCAGCTGCCAAATTTTAGAAGTCGAAAACGTCTGACTTTGAAAAAATGTTGGCTGAGCATGGCTTCGGCTCGAGTCTGACCTGGCCGGTGGCATCACGGCTAAATCATCCGGGGGTATCCTGGAAGAAGACTGAAGCCAGCAAAGGTAAGCCGGATTATTTGAGCATGTGATAAACTCTTAAAAGACTCAATGAAACTCAATTAAAGGACTTGATTCAACTCAATTCTGTTGTCCAAGAATTCTCAAAGATGGTTGACAGTATCTCTGAGATTGCAGCTGCATCTGTACTGCAGAAGTAATGCAATTTGACACCTTTTTAATGGCCATGGCTCAATGCTATAGAATGCTGAGATCTGTCATTTTGTGAAATATTTAGCCTTCTCTGTCGGAGAGCTCTGGCCCCACAACAAACTACAAACTCCAGAATCTACAAACTACAAACCCCAGATGTGTCGAACTGCATTATTTCTGTAGTGCAGATGCAGCCTACAGCTACAAGTTCCTTAACACTTTTTGACGGAGTTCATCTGGGCCTGGAGACTTGAATTCATTTAGAGTGGCTAGGTATTTTTTTACTACTTTATTATTTCTTTACCTATTCTAGGCAGTAGTCCTCTTACTGTATCGTTATTTTTCATTTTTACCAGTTACAGTGCTGTTTTCCTTTTGGGAGAAGATTAATGCAAAGATGTTCAATAGTTAATCCCTCTCTCTGTCCCTTTTAAGCATTTCAGCAGACTCTTTACCCCATTTCCTTCCTCTTCCACAAAACACAGCAAAAACAAAACAAAACAAAACAAAAAATACACAACCCCCCTTTTTATTTTTAACTCCTTGAGTAAGCCTGAGTGCATTCTGAGCTTTTCTGACTTTCCCTTTACAGGGAAAATCTACAGGTATTGGCTATTCATTTGTATTCCTTCTTGGTGTTCCCCCCTTCTTCCATTTTTTATACATGTCTATTTTAAATCTCATCTCTTCTTCTCTGTGCTTCTGAGCCTGTCCCAGACAGCAGCACTACATCAAGCCAGTAACCTGTGGAATAAAGAAGATGGCATGCTACAGAGCTGCCCAGGCCAAGGGTTTTCTCCGCAGGGAATTCTTGCTTGACAGGGAGTGGGCAATGGGAAGTCAAGACAACCTAGGAGACATGACAGGTCTAAATTTCAAACCCGATCTTTCTCATCCAAAGACATCTTTTCCTTCCAGTCCTTAAGTTTAAAATCCAGCAATCTTATCATAGGCCCAGCTTTTTTTTAGATTTTGTAATTTAGCAATCGGGCTTAATTTTTATTATGCATTACAGGAAGTAGACTTAAGTCTACGAATGCTCATGCTGCAAATTTCTTTCTTTCAGTTAGTCCCAAAGGTGCTACAAGATCTCTCTGCACTTAATTTTGTTTTTTGTTTTTGTTGCTCATTTGTCATTTTCTTGCTGCTTGCTATTTTCTTGCTCATTTGTCCCCTTCTTCTCAAAATGCAATGATTAGAGGCTTGCTTTTGTTCACAGCCACAGTATGTTTTAAATATTATCCATTTGTTTTAATTGATGGGTTGAAGTGCAGTGCTATGTTTCATCCTTGGATTTTAATTAAAGGGTTAAGAAGATAATGTGCTTTCTTCTTTCTGAAAAACACATGGATTATAATTTTATTAATTACCTAGGATTAGTAATCCAATTTTAATATGGTGGGGGAAATAACTTTTGCTTTGACATATTTGTCACGCAAAATATTTCACATATTTTGCTTCACATGTTCCATAATGTACCTGGGGGAAAGTTGCAATAAAACAATCAAGCAGCCCCTACTCTCTTTGAAATAGTTACTTTATCTTCATGAAACACCTATTGAAATTGAGTATCTTCCTGATGTAATGGTTACTGAAGTCTTTATTAATCTGAAGTTTGTTGTACCAAGTGTAGGCATGCCAACCGTATCTCAGTTAGGTTCCTTCAAGATCTAACAATTTCTGTTTTTCCAACTTCAACCACTCTTGGAACCATATGAGTGCCCTTGCTTGTTGGTACAATTTAAATTTGGTAGAGCACATCCACCTCTTTGTTTGGTATCTTGAAGTGTTCTCCATTTTATTCTAGGTTTATTTCCCTTCCACAGGAATTTCCTCAGCTCTTTGTCCCAATCTAAGAATTTCTTTCCTTTCGTAATAATTGGCAAATTCAAAAATAAAAATAATAATTTTGGTAAGGCATTCATTTTTATGATGGCGATTTGCTCTAGTAAGGATATATTCAATTTGTTCTATCTATCTAGTTTAAGATGTATTTCTGGCCTTGCACACTGAATTTTGTGTGTTGAATTTGTCGATTTTGTATAGATGTATTTTACTCAATGAAATAAAAAATTTAATTTGAAAAATCTACAGGTCTGTTGTTATAATGTACAGATCATAATGCCCTGCTAAAGTATATTTGCTGTGAATGTTGGGAATGTTGAAGATGATGACCAAACTTGGTATACGATTAGGTATTGGGTTTTATTATATGGATTGTAGGTTTTTATTATTGTCATGGTTTTATATATTGTATTTTTGTACATTTTTGTACATTTTTTTATATTTTTGCTGTAATCCCGCCTCGATCCGCAGGGAGAGGCGGGAAAATACAAAAAACCCCAATAATAATAATAATAATGATAATGATAATCGATAGCTTGGAAATAGTAGTGTTAAAGCTGACACACTGACTTTAATTCAAAGATTAATTCATTATTGTTAAGCTTTGGAGTGGAACTTATACATTTATAAAATTATTTTGGAGTTACAACAGCCCCTTGCTCATTCTGGTTGGAAGGAAAAGTAAAGAAAACCAAAGAAAAGAGAATAGAAAGCAAAAGAGGATTTAAATGAATTGTATTCGTTTGTATTTTGTAGACTAATGCATGGATTGGAACACAGTTATTGTACAGCGGACAAACTTCTCCAGATTATTCTATACATCTCTTAGCTCAAAAGTACATACAAAAATGCTTTTGAGGTGGGAGGACAAGAACATACAAGGACATTCCTATTTTTATTTGCCATGTTTTGCAAGGGTACACTTAGTAAGTACTCAACTGTATATCTAGGACTGGACAAATCTTTTTCCTTCTATAATGTATTTTTTCCAAGCAAAACCTTGTTCCATTCCATTTTCACATCAGTTTAATTTTTTTCTTAAGTCTGCATAAACTCTTAAGTCTGTTTGTGCGCAGTTTCCCGATAAATATGGTTGTCTTTTTTGTTTTGACAATTTCTTTTAATGTACATGTTTTATATGCTTTTTTTTTTTTTTTAGAAAAAAGGGGGAGGTATCTCTAAATTTGAGGAAATGTGAAACCCAAAGGACAACTGTGTTGGAATTTGGTTGTGAGTTTAAGTAGTATAAATTAGGACATCTCCCACTAAAATGCAAATTGAACAAAATTTTCCCAATCTTTAAAATGTCCACAAATGGTGCAAAATGATAGTATTCATTCATTACTAAACTCTCTCTGTTCCATCTGCCATAGCCATGGCCTCTGAGAGCATTTCTAAAGAGCAGGATATAAATACAATAAATAAATAAGCTGGCATATTATATGCTTTCATATTTCAGTAGAAATAATAGCTTCAGTGTTTCAATCTCCCTCTTTTCTTTTAGACACACATTAAGATTAAAGTTTATTGCTTAGTCAATCGATCGTATCAAAACAGTTAACAAAACAAACACGATGCGTAAAATACAATGCAAAAAATGCAATAGGACAGGATAAATTAGACTAAAATACGATGGCATATGAATTCATTTAAATTAATAGTAGTATATTGTTGTCTTAGAAGAAACTAAGGAATAATAAAATACAAAGCCAAACTATGTTTAAATAAGTTCATCTCCTTTACATCCAACCCCAATGTGTTCAATAAAACACATTCACAGTTGGATAGCCCTACCTATAAATTTAGCCATTCTAATTACTACATGTGTAGTAATAATAATAATAATAATAATAATAATAATAATAATAATAATATCAATAGCTTGGAAATATTCATGTATTTGTACTTGAAGAAAATGGGCCAGCCATTTACTATGTTCCAGTATGTAGTTCTATCAAGTATTAAGAATACATTTGTGCAAAAGATGAAAGCAGGATATTTATCTCATTGAGCATTAATCCTGTGCCGCTGCCTTTCTTAGATGACAGCACATTTCAAATTTCTGTAATAGTGGGCAATTTCTTTCAAATGAGCAGATCACACAGAAGAGAAAGAAATGCAAAGAATGGGGGGGGGGAATGTTGTGTCGCTTTTCCAAAAAACATGAATCAGGAGATGTTTTCTCTCTCCCCGGTGGAGGATTTTACAGACCATCCGGTAGTTATCTAGTAATTAGTCCATGTATTTCCTCATTAAGATATCACTAGTGACGGCTTTGTTCTTTCAAACTGATGTGAACAAAGGTTTATTGCATTTCATTGATATTATTATAGTTTACCAGTTTATCAGATGCCATGGATGTTTAATGATGGGGCACAATGTCATATTGAGGAAGGAGCAAGCTTGTTTTCTGCTGCTCCGGAGACTAAGGGGGGTTGCAGACTGTCAAAAATAGTGTGAATTCAGTCCACTTTTAGGGTTAGGGTTAGTGTTAGGGAATCATGGGAATTGTTATTTTTCTGAGACATTGAACCTTCTTTGTCAGAGAACTCTAGTGCCACAATAAAATTCAGTTCCCATGATTCCCTAACCTTAACCCTAACTCTAAAAGTGGACTGAATTCACACTATTTTTGACAGTCTGCAACCCCCCTAAGTCAAGGAGCAATGGATGCAAGCTGCAGGAAAAGAGATCCCACCTCAACATTAGGAAGAACTTCCTGATAGTAAGGGCTGTTCGACAATGGAAGACACTCCTTCGGAGAGTGGTGGAGTCTCCTTCTTTGGAGTTCTTTAAACAGAGGTTGGATGGTCATCTCTCGGAAATGCTCTGATTGTGATTTCCTGCATGGCAGGGATTTGGATTGGATGGCCATTGAGGTCTCTTCCAACTCTAAGAGTCTATGATTTAACATTAATACTAACATTAACATCATGCATTAATATCATGGTGCATCCACTACCACTCATGCATCTTGCATCTGAGAAAGTAGACTCAAGTCTATGTAAGCTCATGCTACCAGTTTCTTTCTTTCAGTTAGTCTCAAAGATGCTACAAGATCCCTTTGCATGTTGAGTAAAATAAACATTAAGAACTAAGGGCCTTTACAGACTGCCAGAAATAGTGCAGCTTGAGGCCACCATGCTCAGTACTAAGGAATCATGGGAACTGTAATTTATTGTGGCACCAGAGCTCTCTGACAGAGAAGGCTCAATGTCCCAGAAAAAAATACAATTCCCATGATTCCCTAGCACTGAGCCAGGACAGTTAAAGTGGACTCAATTTGCACTATTTCTGGCAGTCTGTAAAGACCCTAAGTGGGGAAATACTTAATGCCTTTAAATCATATTGCTTTTTTTTTCTTTAGAGAAGAGATGAGTGAATTTTTAAAAAAAATATTTTATTTATCATTACGTATTAAAAATATATGAATTTTGTTATAGATAGCATTCTGTGTACATTTATATTACATAATTTTCTTCTTTTGATTCTTCTTGTTTTCTTCTTTTTCTTCACTTCTTTGTTGAATTTGTTGAAGCGGAGGATCATTTTCTATATATTGATTTGTTTGTTTTTTCCTTAAATTTATTTTTAGTGGTTTTTTTTCTGGATGCAGTGGCTCAAGTGGTTAAGATGCTGATTCTGTTGATTACAAGATTGACAGGTTGGCAGTTTGAGGCCCAAATGCTGCATGATGGGGTGAGCTCCTGTCTCTAGTCCCAGCTTCTGCCAACCTAGCAGTTTGAAAGCATGCAAATGCAAGTAGATAAATAGGTACCACTTCAGTGGGAGGGTAAACAGTGTCCTGTGCAGTCCTACTGGCCATATGATCACAGAGTAGTCTCTGACAATGCTGGCTCTTCGGCTTAGGAACGGAGAGGAGCACCACTCCCTACAGTCGTACACGACTTGACAACTTTGACAATGGGGAACAGCTTTATCTTTGAGGAATATCACTCAATTTCATTCAGTTTCATCTGTTTCCAAAAACAATCACACATCTGCAACAACCAAAACCTATCGGTGTGTGTCTCATGATGAGCACCCAAAGCTGTTGAAGCTCTGCATATTCCTTCCCAAAAAAAAAAAAAAAACTTATGAAATCCATGGAGTAGCCATAAGTCAACAAGCAAAGTAAAGGCACAGGAACACACAGAGAAAAAGGCTATTCAAATATTCTCTGGATCGTCTGAAGAATGCCATTTATGCTTAGAGGTCAGTGCCTGATGCTTTTCCCTTTCTCTCGCCCAACTTCCCCAATAGCAGGGCTGAAGCAGATACAATCTGAGCAACTGTCCTGGACTCCATTTAACAAGTGCTGTAACATTTTAAGTATCTCCCGGCCACTATCTCCAAAGGGAACGCTCTTGTCATCCCCTCCATTTTCCCATTGTACACATCATTTCCTGGTGAATTCAGGATTTATTCCCCAGCTCAACCCTTCTTGACAGGTTTGTTATCTGCTCACCCGGTTGGTGAGCCCCAGAGAGTCCAGGCCTAGCTGTGAAAGAGAGGCAAGGAGGAGGGAGGCAAGAAAAAGGACTGGGAAGTAGGGCGAGTAAATGTCAAGCGAACTGCCAAAGATGGATATTATAGCTGCTGGGGACCTTGGAGAGTATCATGAATCTTTTGTGTCTATTTTACAGTGTGTGCTTCATGTAAGATGGCAAGACTGAGCAGTGAATTGATTTACTCCTGGGCATATCCGGATTGCAGGGGGAGAGAGAAAATATCAAAGTTTTTTTTAAAAGAGAGAGAGAGAGAGAAATATGCTTTAAATGAATTTGTTCTATTTCCTGTTTTCTTCTTAGGCAAGGAATGCTCAGAGGTGGTATTTCCAGATCCTTTCTCTGAAATTACTATTAAAAACAGTTAAAAATAATTTGTAAAAAGTAAATTTATATTAAAAAAAACACTTTGGTATCTGACGCCACAAGATAACAGTGGAAAAATCTGGGGGGGGGGGAAACCTAGTGCAGTAAAGGCCTAGTGACTTTCAATGTTTAACAGCTCAAGATCACAGGATTATTGCATTATATTATCACGCTATAACAGCAAACCATTTATATAAAAACACAGAAAAAAAATCTGAAAAGGATTTCCAGAAGGTAGACCAAAAAAAGCACAGCTCTTTTCTTAGGAAATCTTGCCCTTGCTTCCCAAGCATTAGAAGTAGTCTGGGGTTCCTTGGGAATCCCTAAGGGAAGGACAAGATTACAGTCATACTGCACTATTGCTCATTCTCACATTGAAGCAGAATGAGACATCCTCACTCAAACTAGCTACTGAATCATAATGGGAAAGGAGATCAAAAACAGATTATTTTCAGCATTCCCAACAACCGTACAGTACAATAGTACTGGGAGAACTACTACATCATGTAATAAGGCTGAGACAAAAGCAGACAAAACCACTGCTGTGATGGTAATAATGGTGTGATGTGTTCAGGATCCTAGTCTTTGGGGCATCAGAAGACAAGCTTGCTCCATCTTCTACATGATACCCAATCAGATATTTAAAGTTTTCCATGATCCTCTCACTATTCTCTTCCCCAAGCTAAATATACCCAGTAGTTCCTTACAAGGCACTGTTTCCAGGCCTTTGGTAATTTTGGTTGCCCTTCTTTTGACACATACCAGCTTGTCAATGTCCTTCTTAAAGTGTGGTGCCCAGAACCTGAGACAATATTTCAGGTGAGGTCTGACCAAAGTAGAATTACTTCTTGCAATCTGGAAACTATTCTCCTGTTGATGAAGCCAAGAATTGCATTGTCTTCTTTGGCTGCCACATCACACTATTGACTTCTGTTTAGCTTGTGGCATCCTGAGTTCCCTAGATCCTTTTCACATGTACTGCTTTCAAGCCAGACATCACCTATTCCATACATCATCATCATCATTTTTTGTGCCTAAATGAAGTACACTTCATTTTTTCCTGTTGAAAAAATGTCCACAGTTCACCAGTTTGCCTGCATGGTTATCATAGGGGAACTTACTGAAATCAATATTTACTGTCAGGCCTCACCTGGAATACTGTGTCCATTTGTTCACATCTGCTATTTTCCTCTCCATTCCTGGACCATGCCCTTCAACTGGAAGGAGGGATGAGATGACAACCTGTGCATCCAGCTCTTTCAGGTTCCTACCCAGAGCCTCGTAATCCCTTATGATATTCTGAATGCTGTGCCTTGCAGTATCATTGGTTTCCACATGGACTAAAAGGAAAAGGTAATGGTCAGTAGGCTTGACAAATCTTGTCAGCCTCACTGTCACATCATGGATTTTTGCTCCAAGGAGACAACACACCTCCCAAGACTGTTGTTAGGCCCACAAACCATTGTTTCTGTACTCCTAGAGGAGGCATGTGTTGGTACCTCCTCCAAGGCCACATGCCTCCTCCAAGGCATAGCAGCAGCAATTTCATGTGGTGGTACTCCCAAGGTCCCTTGCACTTTCCCTGAGGACTGGCCCTGGTGCACTTCCTTGTCATCCTTGGGAGAGAAAGGGAGAGAGCTTCAAATCGATGCTGTA
>CM034711.1:23424860-23451820 GCA_020142125.1 Phrynosoma platyrhinos | reverse complement strand
ATGTGTCCAAAGTACAACAGTCTAAGTCTTGTCCTCTTGGCTTCCAGGTAGGTTTCCAATTTGATCTGCTCTAGAACCCATTTGTTTGTCCTTTTGGCTCTCCATGGGATCCTCAGCACTCTTCTCCAGCACTACATACAGCACTACAGATGCATTGATCTTCCTCCTACCTTCTTTCTTGACTGTCCAGCTCTCACATCCATCCATGGGAATAGGCAATACGATGCCTTCTATGATTCTGACTTTTGTGCTGAGTTGTATGTCTTTGCATTTTAGGATCTTTTCTAGTTCTTCCATAGCCGCCCCTGCCTGTTCGTAGAACCTATGATTCTAAGGGCCTTAAATACCATGACCAAAAGCATGTAATGTGTCCTGGCCCAAACTGGTAGCCAGTAGATGAATCTATGAGGAGAAGAGACATGAATATTTAGGGAGATTTAAAACAACCTGAAAATGACACATTTTGTAATGATATGACATTGCAAAATGAAAGCTAAAAACACTAATGTAAATAGAAATTCATTTCATAAGGCTTATTTACAACTATATTACATATACTGTATTTTATCATGTACGTAACCATATTTTTCTGATGAACTTATCTTTGTTAAAATGCTTTGTTGGCTTGCAATATACATATAGCCTAACATATGCTGTCCTGTTCCCATCTGAGAAACAAATGGGGCCAAGCTCTTGGGTCTTATCTGTTGGTGCTTCTAGGAAAAAAAGAACTTGAGATTTTGGAGCATGAGGAGAGATGGAAAACCACTCACATATTTTAAATTGACATATTTTATTGTTGTTTGTTAAACAAATATAAGAATACCATGCTTTTATATTTATAGCTAGATGTGTATCAGTTTAGATGAAGACACCTTTTCAATTTTCAATTTAGAAAATTTCAATTTTTTAAAACCTGTCCATCAATTACATAGTAAAATGTCTAGTTTAGAGATATAGCCATGTTAGTCTGTAGAATCAGTATGTAGAGAGATTTTGTAGCACCTTTGAGACTAACAGAAAGAAAGAAGTTGACAGTATGAGCTTTCGTAGACTCCAGTCTACTCCCTCTACTTCCTTTATATCTAATGTTCATTTTAGACGTCTTCACTATTCTCACACCTCCTTTCTTCCCTTTTTTTTATATTCCAGACTTCATACAAATACTGCAATGCATTCTAGTCTGAGAACCTAAGAAAGTCAGAGTACAAATAGACCTTCTTAGAATAGGCCTCTTGTCTTCTCTGCCCACATGATACACTGAATGTGTCTAAAGTGTGATATTTAATTGCATTTTCTTAATCTTTACCACTGTATTGCTAAGCTTTCTAATACCTTTAAAATACCGCATCTCAGGCTTATCCTAATTAAAGAATCTCAATTTAATCCATATTGCATGACAATTCAATTTGTTGATTGCTTTTTCTGTTCTCTTTCCACCCAGCCCCCCCTTCTGACTTGCCCCCCTTTTGTGAAATTCCCGTCAAATGTATTAATTCAACATGATGAATCCTGTATTCAACCCACTGGAGTGAATAATTAAAATTAGCTGATAAAACTTTCAGCAGAATTACTTTATGAAATTGCTGAACAGATGTGTCATTTTAATGAAAATCCACAGACAAGCTCCTTCCCCCCTCGGCAGGATAAAAAATATTATCCCCACGGCACATACTTAATTTGGTGGTAAATACACTCCGAGCGATTGCTGGAAGGGAAGAAAAAGCAACTTGTCACACTTAGTAACTTGATTTTTCCCCAGCATGCTGTAACAGCTATCTACAGTAATTCATAGCGCTCCATTGTTGCTGCAAGTCCCAAAGAGAACTTATTAAAATGCAATAATCTCCTATTTAAACAGAAACAATAACCATTAAATTTCCTGTGGATCCAAAATTGAGCACAAGCCCCATCTGGTAAGAGTGATTAGAGGACTGATGAGGGAATTTAATTTACAACATTCAAAGACTAAATCGGAGCTGATCGGGTCACCTGGGACTTGGGGAGCTGCATGCTGTCGTCTTACAAAATCTCGATCTAAACTGAAAATGGGATGCAGAAGTGAAAATGTTACCCAGGGGCTGAGAATGACAGAACTGTATTTCATTATGTGCCTCCAACAGACTCAGTGAGCTGTGAGAAATTTGAGGGTGGGCGATTTGGGCTTTTGTTTTGTTTTTTCCTCTCTTCTCAAGTGTTGCTTCTGCAGAGAAGGGTGCAATGATATAACTTCTTTTGCTGCCAAGTGAGTTCTACTTACTGTTGGTGAATAATCAGAAAGGTCCCTTACCAAGTCCAGCAGGGTGTCTCCAAACATCCTAAAGATAAAAGAAGAGCATGGCTATTTCTGGAGTTCACCGTTACTAGACATTTTTTCCTAGACCTGGCTAGACCTTCCTTTTTTAAAATGTATCCTCTATGCTTCTTTCTTTAATACAAAGGAAAGTTGTTGTGTCATACTAGATGTCAACTTTAATCAGTCAATCAAAACATCACACTATAGGATTGCTAGACTAGTAGCAACAGCCATAGCAAGTACATTTCTACACCGCTTATCAGTGCAGTTAAGCACCCCCTAAGCCAGGGGTAGGCAACATTTTGCCTTTAAGGACCGAGGGACTTCAACTCCCAGAAGCCTCAGCCATGTTGGCCAATAGTCCCATGTTGGCCAATAGCTCCTGGGATTCTGGGAGCTGAAGTCCCTTGGCCCTTAAAGGGGAAAGGTTGCCTACCCCTGCTCTAAGCAGTTTACAATATGTAAGCCAATTGCCCCCAACAACCTGGGTATTTATTTTAGCGACCTTGGAAGGATGCCAGGTTGAGTTGACCCTGGAGCCCCTGGCTGGTATTGAACTCACAACCTTGCAACTGTGAGTGAGTGGCTGCAGTACTGGCATTTAACCACTGCACCACCAGGGCTCCCTTATATCTGGACTGAGAAGCCATGACTCATTGGAAAAAACAATAATGCTAGGAAAGGTAGAGGGAAGCAGAAAGAGAGGAAGGTCATATGCTAGATGGAGGGACTCTATTAAGGAGGTCATGGGTATGAATCTGAAGGAACTAAGCAGAACAGGGAGGAGGGGAGAGACAGGTAGTCTTGGAGATGTCTCATCCACAGTGTTACCATGGATTGAGATGCCATGGATTGAGGGTGGTTAACAACAGAAATTGCTAGACTGCAACTCCCACCATCCCTGGACATTGGTCACACTCTCTATATGTTGTTGGGCTGTGAATCCCACCATTTCTGTCCATTGGCCATGCTGAATGAGGCTGATGGGAACTGACGGGTCCAACAACAGCCATAGAGTTCTCTATCCCTACTTTAAGTGAAGAAACTAACATGCAGAGAGACTATCTAGGCCTCTGCACATGGGGAAATGGAACAGAGAAAATAGTATTCTTTATACTTATTTCTGGTGCCTCTGTATTTAGAAACAATACACTCAAGTCATGGTGGAGAGAATAGCTTCAGCTTGCAAAGGCATGCCTCCCAGTGCAACCAATGTACATGTAGACAGTCTCTGGTCACAGAGAATTAGCATGTTTTAGGGAAGGCTAAACTTTTTCTCCAGTAATAGATTTGAATGATTAATTTTCTTTTTTGAGTGTAGGAACATCTTGTTATGTCTGCCTGGGCCAACATAGAGCTTGATGGGCCTCCAACAAATAAACTACCTCTTACATCAGTGCTCAGATGGACATTTAGACATTAAGATGTATACCCCATCTTTCATTCAAATAATCCTCAACAGTTGAAGAAGAGCAAACTCTGTCCCTAGCCATTGGCTAGGAAATATTCAGTTAGAAAACAAATGAGGAGGGAAGCATGTTAGCTCCTGCCCTCTTTCTCATTGTTTTCATCTCATGGGTGGGTTAGAGGTGGGAGGTTGGAATTGTTTTTATCTGTTGTATTTTTAATCTGTTGTACGCTGCCCCGATTGCCAAGCAGAGGGGCAGGTTATAAATAAAGCATTATTATTATTATTATTAGTAGTAGTAGTAGTAGTAGTAGTAAGATATTGGAAATCAAAAAAGTCTCTCCATATGATTCTGATCCCTGATTTTCCAGGTTTCTGACTCGTGGAAAACATCTACAAATAGAAGAGGCTCACCTTTTCATTCTCATAATTTCTTTCATGAACAAAGTAGTGATGGAGTGGGTAATGACTACCCTACTTGTGTTTATTTATAATCCCATAGACAATGATGATTGAATAGGGTTGAAGCTTTTTTTCAGTTCAGTGGGGTGAGCATGTGGTCCTATTTGGATGTTGTTTTTTAGCGTGACTATCTGAATAATCTCACTCACACATTCCAGTTTTGTTGTTCACGTATATTTTTAAAATCGGAACCGCATCTGTGCACATCTCTGTGAGTTCTGTTACTCACACATATCAGCAATCGAATAAATATGGAGTTGATTATGTAGATGTATTCAAAGTATGTCCAAGGAATTTATCCTGGTTTATCCTGGGCCGATTATTCACACAGCCAACAATGCAAAAAATTTTAGGAAAATGGGGGAAAAAAAATCTGACATCGGTTATTCCAGGTTAAGTGGGATTTTTGGCAGCCCACACCAAAACTTAATTGGATGCATTGAAAATGCATCTGAACAAAAAGATTCAATCCACATTGTACCAAGATTATTTTCATCATCTGAATAATCTCTCAATGGGAGTGAGAGAGTGAGAGACTGCATTTCTTGTAAACTGCTTTTGAGATTATAGAGATTTAAAGTTGGGATTTCAATCTACTATATATACTCACGCATAAGTCTAGAAATTCTAGTCAAAGAATTGACCAAAAAACCCCCTGAGTCGACTTATCCAAGGGTCAATGTAAGTACTGTACTTTAACACTTATATAAAAAAGGAACCATTTTCTGATGAAAGGCAAAAATATGATCTCTCCTGAAAGCACTGACTCCCTCTGCTCTCTCATCCATCCAGCCTTTAGTAGGAGCACAAACAGTTATACCGGCTGGAATTTTATTAAGTTCTTTGTCATTATTTTCCTTTGCTACCTCCTATAGATCCTTTGTTACATGTCCCTAAATTTTACCCTTGACTTATACATGAGTCATATCAAAATCCATAATTTTAGCCCCAAAATCTGCCCTCAGCTTATACATGAGGTCGACTCATAGTCGAGTATGTATGGTAAATGTATAAAAATAAATCAATGGGACCAATCCTATATAAATGTATCCCTCCTAGGTATTTTGGATTCTGTTGATATAGAATACACACATATCTTGTCATGTTCTCTTCCTTTTGGAGAACTTTAAGGAAAAAAAATGATGTACTGTGCTTTTTGTTATATTTAATTGCTGCCCCCTTTCATGCTCCTTGCTGTTTAAAGAAAATGCTCCCAGATAAAAGGGTGTGCTACTTTGTTTCAAAGTGTTTCCTTTAAATAAAACTCTTTTATCTTTGAACTTTAAATGCAATTTCAACACTAATTTGCATTCTCATTTCATCTACAAGCTAAGATGCACCTCCAAGAAAAAGCATATCAGAAGTGAGCGGTGGTGGTGGTGGATGAGATGTATGTCTTAATAAATCCCCAAGGTAATCAAAAGCGAAAGACAGCAAAATGAAACAACTCATAAAATATTCCACTACATCCTCAGAGAATACTTAATGTACAAAAGGTCAGGGCTTTGTAATGTTAATTTAGGGCATAGGAAACTATCCATCATTTTTAAAGAGCAGGGTTGCCATCCCTGGTGACAAGTTTATGTTTCTGAAGCAACTTCAGTCCCTTTAGCCTAAGGAAACCAGAAACCAACATACCAATAGTTCATGCCTGCAAATTCTCCTGGAGAGCCTCAGTTCACTTGTACAAAACAGTCGCACATGGACTATCAGATCCCAGATCCTGGTCAGTTCCTGCTTCATTCAGAAGAGAGCTTTTTCCATAGTAACAGAAAAAAAATTATATCATACTTACATGCAGAGATTTCATATATTGTTTCTGCTGAAAAGCTTTGGACTGGCCCAACAATAAAGCAGTGGAGCATGCCCATCTTGGAAACTGTTTGTTGTGTCATTAAAGGGGAACCAGTTCTTAAGTAATTTAATGAGGTGATGGTTGTGAAAATGATGATTATGATGTATTTCTTTATTCCCATAGAGAAAAACTCACAGGATCATCTGTCTCAGTTACTAATATAACTTGATTGGTTCTTGGATGTTATGAAAGTTGCAGTTTCTTGCTCCATATCAGGCAACGGAAAGCCTTATCACATTAAAAACAAACCCAGCAGACAAACTGAGAGAAGTGCAGTTATCTTTCTGTCTCCGTAGATGTACTTTCGTTCTCTTCCAGTTGCAAAAGCTGGGGAGAGAGGGGTAAAAACATTACTTTTGCCAAACAGATTTTTCCAGCTTGCCAAAAGGGACACTTTTATGACCCTCTCCCACACTTTAGCTAGAAGAGAATGAAAATCCTTCAAAGTCATGCAGAGACAGAAAGATAAACACGCTTCTCTCCTTTTGCCTGTTGGGTTTGCTTTTAATGCAAATAATAATAATAATAATAATAATAATAATAATAATAATAATAATAATAATAATAATTTGTATCATGCCCCTCTGCATAATGCAACTGGGGCAGCTTGCAACTTTAAAATATACATCCATATCCCACAATCCCACCACCCCCTTAAAATACAATTAAATAATGATAATTTAAAATGCATTTAAAATAATAACACAAAAAACAAGGAAAACAAATAACAGTAGCTCTAGCCAAATCAGGGATGAGCAGGATGGCTGTTTTTGATGGCCGGGATTAAAAGAGCCATAACTTCTAAATAAGTTGTTCCTGAATGTGATATTTCCCTCCTTTTGATTAAAGCTCAAAATGTCTTGGATTAGCATGAACTAAAGGGTGAACACTAACCTCAGAAATGTTAGCAGCACTAAGTTTTACTGCCTTTTTTCTTGGTTCAGGAATCCTTGCAGCAGTGCCTTAGAAATGATTTTACTTATTTCGAAGCCTTTTTAAAAATATATTGTCTGGTGTGTTATTGAAGACCTTCTTTTTGCTTCAAGGAAGACCCTCATTTCTAATCTTAGGTTCAATTAGGGACTGATCAACAAACCTTTTTTCTTCGAAAATGTAAAATTCCCATTTTGGAATGGTGGCAACCAAAAACACTCTATCAATGTGGCAGAATTCAAAGATACAGATGTGTTAGTCTGCAGAATCAGTATGTAGACAGATCTTGTAGTGCCTTTGAGACTTTAAGAAAGAAGTTGGCAGCATGAGCTTTTGTAGACTTCAGTCTACTTCCTCAGATGAACTGAATGCTGCCAACCTCTTTCTTTAGTTAGTCTCAAAGGTGCTACAAGATCTCTCTATATACTGTTTCTACAGACTAACACAGCCATATCTTTGAACCGGGGCTCAAAACAGATTATAAAAGTTGCAACTAATACAGATTAGAGTACATTCAAAAATACCAGTCAAAATATATCTCCCTTGTTCTCACCAACTGTGCCTCAGAAAGTGGTGAGACTGAGAGAATGGGCTCCTGCAAAGATCTTAGGGCCTAGGAAGATTTTGTCCATCAGGTAGACTTAACTCAAGCCATATTGAGCTTTATAGCTCATAACCAGCACTTTGAAGTGTTCCTGGAAACAGACCAGCAGCCAGTAGAGGCCTTGCAACAGGAGAGTAGTATGCTTCCTGCATCCAGCCCCAGTTAACAATCTGTCTGCAAACATATGTCTCTGGAAAACCCCAAAGGACAACATGACGTCAGCATCCATCTCTCTCTCACTGTTGCTTCCCAACATGTGATATTCACACAGCATACATTTATGGGCATATACAGATAGTGGCTCTGCAAACAGTGGGATCCATTGATCAGACAAACCTCCCCGAAACTGTCGCATTCACTTTTAAGACATTCTAATTCAGAGGCCATTGCCAGCACAGCTTTCGGTGGCAAATTCCATGCAAGTGTTGAAGTCCTTTATTTTGCCTGTCCATCATCATCTACCAATCCTTATTTTCAGAAATCTAGTAAGATAGTATGGATAAGACCATCCACAAAAAAGGAGACACAAAAAATTGCAGCAATTATAGGACCATATTACTAATAGTATGTACATTTCTATACCGCTTATCAGAGAATTAGCACTCCCTAAGCGGTTTACAGTATGTAAGTCAATTGCCCCCAACAAGCTGGGTACTAATTTTACTGACCTACAGTAGGATGGAAGGCTGAGTGGACCTTGGAGCCCTCTTCTAGGATTGACTGTACAATGTTGTGGCTCAAGTACCAGCTTTTAAATACTGTGCCACCAGGCTATCCCATGCAAGCAAAATTATGCCACTACATCTGATAGTCCTGATGAGGAAACTGTACTCAGGACATGAGGCTACTGTCAGAACAGAAGACGGAGAAACAGAATGGTTCCCAATTGGCAAAGGAGTCAGACAAGGCTGCATCCTTTCACCCTATCTGTTCACCTTGTATATAGAACATATTATAAGAAAAGCAGGCTTGGACACAGAAGAGGAAGGAGTGAAAATAGGAAGAAGGAATATCAACAATCGAAGATATACGGATGACACCATAACACTAGCAGAAAACCTCAAAGACCTGGAACAACTACTAAGAAAGATCAAGGAAGAAAGTGCAAAGGTAGGCTTATTGTTGAACATAAAGAAAACAAAAATAATGACAACAGAGAGCCTACACAAATTTGAATTAGACAATGAAGTAATAGAAACAATAAAAGAATTCTCATACCTGGGATCAAACCTTAATAGAAATGGTGAGTGCAGTCAGGAAATCAGAAGAAGATTTAGAAAGGGAAAGGCAGCTATGAAAGAACTAGAGAAGATTCTAAAATACAATGATATACAACTGAGCACAAAAATTGGAATAATACAAGGCATCATATTCCCTATTCCCATGGATGGATGTGAGAGCTGGACAGTCAAGAAAGAAGAGAGGAGGAAAACCAATGCATTTGAGAGAATGTGGGGCTGGAGAAAATGCTGAGGATCCCATGGAGAGCCAAAAGGACAAAGAAAGAGGTCCTAGAGCAGATCAAGCCAGAGAGATCCCTAGAAGCCAAGATGACAAGACTTAGACTGTCGTATTTGGGACACATCATCAGAAGAGAGGACTCTTTGGGAAAGACAATAATGTTAAGAAAGGTGGAGGGAAGTAGAAAGAGAGGAAGGCCACATGCCAGATGGATGGACTTTATTAAAGAGACCACGAATATGAGTATGCAGGAGCTGGACAGAGGAATAGAGGACGGGGGAACCTGGAGATGGCTGATCCAGAGGGTCACCATGGGTCAAAATCGACTCGAGGGCAGTTAACTACAACAAAGTATGATAAGAAAGGGGGAACTCTCTTGAGTTTTCCTACACTCTAGGTAATCTTATAAATCTCCACTGTGTCCCACCTTGCTCATCTTTTCCTTTTGCCTCCTAAGCTTCAGCTAGAAGTTTCATACTGTTTTACCAACCTCCCTAGAAGGTCATCCGTTTTTGGCCCTCCTTGGCTGTGAGCTAAAAGGATTGACTGGCAGCCCTGAAAAATCTGAACCAACGCTGACACACAACAACCTGAAAAAATCAGCATTTTCTAATCTATACAATTTAAAACATGCTGACTGTACATTTATAGAAAAACTGTCTTTCCTATAGGAAGTGGGAAATATGTGGGAATTACATTGTCTTTTACCCTACCCTTTGAAAGGACTCAAAGGTGGGCGCAAATGCTTAAGCAGGCAATTTCCTTTCCACACATCCAGCATTACTATTCCTGATGATGTTACCCTTAGGTATCTTTTACTCCTTGCACAGATGGTCTCACTCAGCCCTAACAAAATGTTTTAAGCCATTACATAAATTAAAGTAAGAGCCCCCTAAAGTGCACCCAGATCAACTGTTTGGTAACAAAACAGAACTGTATGCAGAAAGCTTCTCCCTTATCCATAAAAAGTTCTGGAGATAAACCACTGATATGTAGTGGTGGCTTTAGTTTAATTTGTAGGCATGGATTTGAAAAGACACTGTAGGCATTCTAAATTTGTTTTTAGCTAGTATATGGACTTGGAAGAGATAAGAGAGTCCAGAATACTACAAGCAATTCAGAATAAAGGTGTCTGTAACGACTAGGAATGGGAAGGGCAGCTATGAAAGAAATGGAAAAGATACTGAAGAGCAAAGACATACAACTGGGCACTAAAGATAGAGTCGTCTAGGTCATTGTATTTCGCATCATCCCCATGTATGGATGCGAGAGCTGGACAGTGAAGGAAGCAGACAGAAAGAAAACCAACTCATTGGAAATGTGTTGCTGGAGAAGAGTACTGAGGATCCCATGGACAGCCAAGAAGACCAACAAATGGGTTCTTGAACAGATCAGACCAGGGCTCTCCTTGGAAGCAAAGATGATCAAGTTGAGACTATTGTACTTTGGCCACATCATGCGAAGGTAGGGATCACTGGAAAAAACAATAATGCTAGGAAAGATAGAAGGTAGAAGAAAGAGAGGAAGACCATAGACCAGATGGATAGATTCAATCAGGGGGTTTATTATGGGGAAGGGCTTGCAGGATCTGGGCAAGACTGCAGTGGAAGATTGGGATTCTTGGAGATGTCTCATCCACAGGGTCGCCATGAGTCGGAGCCGACTCGAGGGAAGCTAACAACAACAACAACAAAGCAGAGGTGGGCAGAAGGTAGATAGGATTTTGTCTCCTAATTGTTAAGCAAACGCACAAGCACACAAATACTGTGCATGTTGTATCAGGCTGCTTGAATAAACAAAAGTAGGTAGGTGGAGAACCAGGTGTTCATTTTCATATGAAAGGATTCTGAGATCAATACAGAGACTGAAAACAATTTTTTGGTCTGACCTAGGGTTACCAGGGCAAGAGCTTCCTGTCCTCTGATGTTTCAGAGCCAAAACATGAGACCAAGGGGATGGATCTTTGTGAAGTTCAGGGTTGGGCCTTTAAGTAACAATTGCAAAATAATGTGTGCATGCATGTATTAGCGAGAGAGAGAGAGAGCCTTCAAGTTGCCTGTTGACTTACAGTGACCCCATGAATTTCACACATAATTTTCCACATACACATATGCACAAACGTGGTTTTGTGCAAATCATTTCTCAATGTTTCAAAACACTTTGTCATCAAGGACAAGAAAAATTAAGTACTCTTTACAACCCTGAAGTGTCTTGTCTACACCATAAAATTAAACCAAATTGATCCCTAATCACTCTTTTTCAAACTAGCTTGGAAAGTGTAATTAGGGGAATTCAGGGTAGAGCTCCCTGGCAGAGAATTTGTAATATCTCACCAAACCATAAATTCCACGATTCCATAAGATGGAGCCATGGCAATTTAGTAGTATCAAACTATACAGTCGAGATGCACTTTAGGTTACAACAATCTTTTTGGGAATGCGTCTTTCCAGGCTGGTGGATGAGGCCAAGCCCTGGTTCCTTTTTTCATGGGATATAATATCATTGAGGCTTTATTTCTTTGGCTAATTGTGCTTTCTTTCTATTCTAAAGTCCCAGGACAACTGACAAGTAGAGCTGATTTCTGGCAAAAAGCGGGGGAGTAAGTTGAGGCTGATTTTCTTTTCTTGAGATTGCTCCCTTGGCTGATGAATGATGCAAAGCTGCTCTTTTCTTCTGATGATGTTCTTCTTGGGAGACAGGGAGGTCATTCAGACATCATTTTTTTTTAGTGTGACGATGCGAATAATCCCACTCGCACATTCTGGGTTTGTTATTCACACTATGGAGCCACATCGTGTGCATCTTTCCAAGTTCCATTGCTCACACGTGCAAGCATTCGAATAAAGATGGAGTCGACAATGCAAATGCATTCGGAACACATTCAAGGCATGCAGGGTTTTATCTATTTGGGTCTATTTGCATCAGTTATTCACACTATTGATGATGCAGATCTTTTTTTAAAAACTCAGGGGGTAACCCTATATCTCATTACCCCAGATTAAGTGGGCTTTTGCATATTTCAGGGCTTTGCAATAATTTCCTGAGAGTTTATCTGCATTAAAAAAAAAGTTTTTGTGCAAAATGACAAACCAAAAACTACCACCCTTCATGATTTTTTTTGTAGTGAAATCCTAAAATATGAACAGTGTTTAGGAGATGTGCAAAAATTCTTATAATTTCAGTCACCTGGGGGAAAACTTCCTATATTTGTCATGCTTACATGCAAGAATGAAATAAGTGAAGATTTATATCCCCAATTGGACATTTCATCAATCCAAAGTGAATTTCGATGTTCAATGCATAGTGCAGCAATAGCTGTAGCCAAACCTTAGAATCACATGGAACAGCCATTATTTATTCTTGTTCAAATGTTCCAATTCTGACTAATGAGCTATTATTTCACATCTCAAACCACAGTATTATTATTTTATTTATTGCATTTGCAGCCCATCCCTGTATACAATATGGCTAAGGTGGCTATCAACCATAAAATGCACAATAAAAAAATAAATAAGAAGACAAACAATGCTTCAAACCTAAATGCTGAATTGAGGGCACATTAAAAGAATAGCCTGTCAAAATTTGATTGAATTAAAAATGGCGTAGTAGTTTGAGAGTTGGACTATGACTCTGGAGACCAGGGTTCGATTCCCAGTTCTGCCATGAAACCCACTGGGTGACCTTGGGCAAGTTATACTCTCTCAGCCTCAGGGGAAGGCAATGGCAAACTTCCTCTGAACAACCCTTGCCAAGAAAACCCCATGCTCGGCTTACTTTAGGGTCATCATAAATTGGAAACGATTTGAAGGCACACAACGATGACAGCAACAACAACGTGTTGACACCCAGAACACCATAAATATAAGCCAAATGCTTGTCCAAATGATTTTACCCTCCATTAGAAATCCATCCTTGACTCCTCCTAAGTCTGGAGTTCCAAATTCTGGACCAAACCACTGAGAAGTATCCAAAAGATTCAAAAGAAAAGAAAGGGTTAGCATTCCTTCATACAATAAAAAGGCAGAGCTATTCTTTCCCTTAAACAAGAAACACCCCTCTTTCCTTTCATTTCCTCATTTTGTTTAGCAAGCTGCTCTGGCAATTTAATCCCTACGCTGTTACATGCACTCCCATAATTTAGCTGCCATTTTTGCTTGGGCGAGACAGTGATTGGTTATGGCAGGACTGTAATATGTTGTCAGCCCTACTTACTCAGTGCTGGGTGATGGTGGCCTAACATTGCCAGAGACATGGTGTCAGTGCAAAATTATTTGACAACACTGACGCTATGGTTAATGGTAAGCACTAACAAGCACAGAGGTTGCGGGAAGGTAGAAAAGGAAGCAGTGTTTCAGACAAAGCCAAAGGGATTGAGGCAGAAAGCAAATTTGAGCAGCCTATGGACATGACTGAAAATACACTTGTCCCTCCATATTTGCTGGGGTTAGGGACACAGGACCCCCATGAATGTGGGAAAACTGCAAATAACAAAACACTATGTTTTTACCTGAAAGAACACCTCTCTAGGAGTTGTTGTGTGCTATAGAATTGCGCTGGAGGAGCTACAAATGCCTAGTGGAGGGTTCACTCCAGGAATCTCTAGGTCCTCCAGTGCAACTCTGTGGTAAATATCTGCCAGACATTGACCATAGAATTGTGCTGGAAGAGCTACAAATGCCTAGTGGAGGGTTCTCTCTAGCTCCTTCAGTGCGACTTTTGGTGAAAGTTGGCTTTAGAATTGTGCTGGAGGACCTAGAGATTCCTAGAGAAAACATTTTAATAAAATCTGTAAATAGTCAAATCTGCAAAAGTCAGATCTGCAAATATGTAGGGATGAATGTACTGTCTTTGTATGAAGTGGTCAAGGTTGCATTATTAATGACAAAATTGGAGCAAGTGTTCCAGGGCCCTCAATGTCTACAAATCACATGGCATGGCCACATGTATTCATTCATGTACAATAGAGAAATGTTCCTGGCAAGTGGGGTGCTAATCTCTCAGTCCCACCACTCTCTCCAAGGATTGGTAGCATTTATCATCTATTCAATTCTTGTTTCTGAGCTGCAGAGCAAGTGAAGAGAGAAATGGTATCTTAGTCATGGCTAAAACTCTAGCCACTATCATGCCACCTGGGATAGAAACAGAAGGATGCCTCCACCTCAGATCTGGCTACAGTCAGGGCTCCTTTTGGTTTTGTAGCACTGCCAAACTTGATCTGCTTTAGTGCAAAGCTTGTCCTCCAGCTGAGGAGCTCATATACATGACAATGGGGTCCCTGCTTCAGTAGCTGTTCCAATACAGCACTCACATTAATCTAGTCTTGGAGATGTATGTTTTCATTATTTCAGATCTAAATGACTATTTCAGATCTGCAGTGAAAATGGCATGCCCTCCACTGTGTGGCAGTATATTCATGGATTCTCCCAAAGTTTTGACTAGGTCCTATTCCAGGATTCCCCTTTTGTTGTTGTTAACTTCCTTCAGGTTGACTTCAACTTCTGGCGACCCTGTAAATGAGGAATCTCCAAGACACCTTATCCTCAACAACCCTGCTCAGTCCCTGCAGACCTAGGGTTCTGTCCTCTTTGACTAAGTCTATCTGTTGTGTGGTCTTCCTCTCTTTCTGCTGCCCTCTGTCTTTCCAAGCATAATCTTTTCTACTGAGCCATATCTTCTCACGAAGTGGCCAAAGTATAGCAGCCTCAATTTAGTCATCTTGGCTTCTAGGGAAAGTTCAGAACTGATTTGCTCTTGTACCCGTTTGTTTGTCTTTTTAAGCACCCATAGTATCCACAGAACTCTTCTCCAGCACTTTGGTGGGAAGGTAAACAGCGTTCTGTACAATCATGCTGGCCACAGGATCATAGAGTAGTCTCTGACAATGCTGGCTCTTCGGCTTAGTAAAGGAGATGAGCACCGCCCCCAACGGTCGGACATGACTTGACAACCCTGTCAACGGGGGATACCTTTACCTTACCTTAACCTTACTTTAGTGGTAGGCAACCTAATGCCTTTTATTTACGACCACATCTCCCATAATTCCTGACCATACTGGCTGAGGCCAATGAAAGTTGTAATCTGTAGGAATTTCGGTTGCCTACCCTTCCTTGTCTTCTTCTGCAGCTGCCATTTAACTCCTTTGCATACATATATGCCCAATGTTAATTAGATTCTTCTACCCATTGATCTCATCAAACAAGAGTTGGGCAATTGAAATGACAGCCAGTCATTGGCATCCTTGTGTAACTCATTACTCTATCAAAGCTCTGGCAAGTCCACTGAGAGGAAACCATGTGTGCTCCATTGACACCAAGCCTTCCTTTCATTTCCAATTACATATTATGCCCAATCTTTTCCTCACCCTTCTTCATGCCAGGTACCCCCTCCTTCTGCCCACACACTCTGTGTCAAGCCAAGAACTTGTCAGAAAAATGAGTTACAGTCCATACAAATCACTCTGTGGCAGATGGGTGGCCTGATTTTGATTACCAAACTGCAATAAAAAAAAAACCAAAAACCTTTTTTTCCCAATATTGTACCTGTTTTTAATATATATATTTGGGTACTGGATTTAAAAAAAAACACATTAAAATGTTGTACCACACACAATTCTTTTACCAATTTGATTTTTTTTTTTTATCAATTCAGTTGTTGCTAAGCGTTGATTAAGTGCAGACACTTTGTTCCAGTGTGATTACTTAGAATGCCTTTGAATGGATTTTTGTGTTTCATATCAGCGAACTAAAATGTTTCGGAAGTCTACTAGAAGACTTTAACCCCCTTCTTGCTCTTTGCAGGATAATTAGGATCCTTTCACTCAGTTTTATATTACAATATAGAAACATCAAAACAAGCTGTGAAAAAAAAAAACTGTAGGTGATGCAGCAAATCTGAGGTCATTTTTGGATTTAGAATGCAAAATTCCTATAATATTGGCATACATTTTTTAAAAAGTTTTTATGACCCTCAGTTTTGCAGGCCTGTATTATTTAAGAACGAAGAGGGAAAACTGAGGAAGCTTACATAAGTTTTGTGGACAAAGTTTGGTTCAGATCGTCCAGAGTTTCTAATAGTTTTTACATGAAACTTCAGATTGCCCTCTCATGCTGCTGTATATTGTTGTATCTATTGTGTCAGTGGGTTACTGACTATTTCTATAGCTCGTTCCCACTAGAATTTAAAGTGAATTGCTGATCGGGTTATATGTCTGTCGTTCCCACTTGAAACCAGTTCTGTTCCTACTGTGCTCGGTTTAAATTGCGCCGAAGGCAAAAGAATCACTCTTTCCTGACACTAGTTTTTTGATGGTTCTTTTGAAAAGAATCGATTCTGATCCATGTTCAACAAGTGGGAAAGATAGATCTGATTTGCATTGGGGGGCTGCACTGGCTCTTGCCGGCTTCTGTTACCAGCCCCAGTACTCTGGGGACTGTGGCAACTCTTGCCAGCTTCTTTCAGCTACCTCCTCCTCTATTTGTTGTTTTTGCGTGCCTTCAAATTCTAGCAAGGTTTGTTCAGAAGGACTTTGCCTTTTCTTTCCTCTCCTCCTCTCCCTCTCTCCGTGGTAGCCATTCTCCTCAAGTGTGAATGACAAAGGGGAGTAAATGGCCCAGGAGAGATTTGATCACAAAACAATCTGGTTTCCACACCGGGTTATTTTGTAGTGAGAACAAGTCATATGTCTATTTCAGTCCTGATAATGTTTAATCTTGAAAAGGATGTTGAAAAAACTGGAGCATATCCAGAGGAGGGCGACTAAAATGGTGAAGGGTCTGAAAACCATGCCCTATGAGGAACGACTTAGGGAGCTGGGGATGTTTAGCCTGGAGAAGAGAAGGTTAAGAGGTGATATGATAGCCATATTTAAATATTTGAATGGATGACATATTGAGGTGGGAACAAGCTTGTTTTCTGCTGCTCCAGAGACTAGGACTTGGAACAATGGATACAAACTCCAGGAAAAGAGATTCCACCTCAATATTAGGAGGAACTTCCTGACAGTAAGGGCTGTTCGACAGAGGAAGACACTCCCTCAGAGTATGGTGGAGTCTCTTTCTTTGGAGGTCTTTAAACAGAGGCTGGATGGCCATCTGTTGGAGATGGTTTGATTTTGAGTTCCTGCATAGCAGAATGGGGTTGGACTGCATGGCCCTTGGGGTTTCTTCCAACTCTATGATTCTATGATACCATGATCTCCATCATTCTCTTGGCTTCTGTTGGCTCCAGGGTGAATTTGTCTCTTTTAATCATATGTCCACACTATTTAATTCACTGCCTACCATATTGGAATGTGGGCTGTTTAGGTTAACCTGTGGGTTGTATTTGTTATCTCCTTGTTTATTTGAAGGAATTTTTAGTTATACTTATTGGTTTGGTATTTAAGTCTTGACATGAAGGTCTATATACAGGTTGCATTATTTTTTTATTGCAAGATAAATTCCATATTGATGTATGATGTCTTTAAACGATTGTGGCTTTCTCTTGATGAGAAAAGAGAAGTACAAATAGATTGTGATGGTGGTGGTGGTGGTGATGATGATGGTATTCTTTTCCATTTCTTCACTAATTTATCATTGTTTTATAAAAACGTACATGCATACACACACAGACATAGACAGGAATCTACACTTGTCCCTCCCCGTTTGTGGACTTGGAGTGTGCGGTTTTGGTCCTTTGCAGACTGGCAAGCTGGGAGAGATAAAATGGCAGGAGCATGTAGCCATTGAAAACAATGGGCCCCAAATGTTTGCAATTTTTCCAATTCATGGGGTGTGTGTATCCAGAACAGATCCCCCACAAATCGGAAGGGATGACTGTATATTTAAAGATATTATCTCTCAAATAATTTTAAGTACATCCAGCTTGGAGGTATTGTAGTACACCCATAGTGTAGCCATCTGTACACCGTACAACAAACTGTAGCCATCTATAGAGCTAGGAGCAGGTTTTCTGACTGCATGGGGGCCTTCAGGAGGGGGGTAAAGTGAGAGAAGACAGCAGGATCTTGAGCTGAGTTGGTTAATGAATTAATTCTCTAGGAATCTCTAGTTTCTGCAGGACAACTCTATGGTCAACATCTAGTAGATGTTGACCATAGAATTGAGCTGGAGAGCCTACAGATGCCTAGAGAAGTGCTCTCTCTAGGAATCTCTAGGTCTTCCAGGATGACTTCTGGCTGATGTTGACAACAGAGTCGTATCGGAGGAACTAGAGATTCCTAGATAGTATATATTAATCAAATCTGTGAATTGTCAAATTTGCAAAAGTCAAAGCTGCAAATGTGAAGGGCTGACTGTAGTAAGGGGAGACAGGATACAGTCTCTTGGTATGAAGGAGCAAAAGAGAAAGGCAGTTGCAGAGAAGTAAGAGCTGCAAGCAAAGAGTCTGGCACAGTCTGAGAGGAAGGTATAAGGTAGAGTCCTAAAAGTGGTTTAGGTCTCTCATTCGCCTGACCAGCAGAGGTTCTTAATCTGGAGATTTCAGGGAGTCTGTGAACTTGAGTGAGAAAAAAAAATACATCTGTATTTTCACAAATCTATTTAGCATTTTCTTCAATTACAAGTGTAATTACAATTGTAACAAACCACAGCAGGTCCTATGCTTTTGTTACCAATAGAAATTAAATAGATTTTCATGCACATCACTGCTTCAACATTACTGTCATTATGATGCTAGATTGCACATGACCACAAAAAGGTCTATTGCCTTTACCAGACTACCAGAAGGATCAATGGCATAACCATAAAGTTAAGAACACTACTTTATAGTGTGGAATCCTGGAAACTGCAATTCAACAACATCTAGATGGCCATGCAAATCCCCAGCTCTGCTTTAAGAGGGGGAGGCAACCTGTCATACTCTGGAGAGGTCCTCTCATTCCTTACCAATAATGGCTAGTGATGTTCCTGAGGTGCATCAGTGCTGGCTTCAGAATAAGAATTTGCCCAGTTCACATTGCTCAGATCAATTATGACTCTCTTCTTTAGCTCAGAATGCAAAATGAGGTTTGGTGCATCTGCAAGCTGAACATTCTCAGTCCCCTCGATAATGTCATCATTTTTAAAATTCATTTTCAGTATAAGCCCTGCAAAGCAATTACAGACAGAGCTCCAGGAACTGTGCAGTCACAAAAGAAGATGATAATGACTAATGATGGACAACCCAACCACCCACTTTTACCTGGAATGCTAAAACCAAATTCATCTCAAATGTCCAGTCCCATATCACCTACCAGCACCCCAAAGTCCTCCCCGCTTTTCTTCAAAGCCTAGCACAGGAGTGAGGGATGTACAGGCAGCAGACTACACATAGTCCCCCATGGTTATTTGCTTGGCAGCCAAATATTGGGAAAAATAAATCACAGACGGCATTCTGATCAAACTAACACAAGTCACAATGACAGAATCAAGTCTAATCTTAACCAATATATGTCCACAGATAGAGATAACAGAATGGTGGCCAACAGATTGGAAACAATCAATATACATCCCCATCCACAAGGAGATGCAAAAGACTGCAGCAACTATAGGACCATAGCACTAATCTCCCACACAAGCAAAATCATGTTCAAAATTCTGCAACATAGACTCCAACTATACATGGAGAGAGAAATCCCAATGGGGTTCAGAAGAGGAAGAGGCACTAGGGACCACATTGCAACCATACGACGGCTAATAGAGTGCATGAGGGAATTCCAAAAGAAAACCAGGAGGTATTTTATAGACTATAGCAAAGCCTTTGACTGGATAGACCATGAAAGGCTATGGAACAACCTTAAGGACATGGGAGTGCCAATACATCTGATAGTCCTGATGAGGAATCTGTACTCAAGACAAGAGGCTACTGTCAGAACAGAACATGGAGAAACAGAATGGTTCCCAATTGGCAAAGGGGTCAGACAAAACTGCATCCTTTCACCCAGTCTGTTCAACATATATGCAGAAAATATTGGAAGAAAAGCAGGCTTGGGTACAGAAGTAGAAGGTGTAAAAATAGAAGGAAAGAATATCAACAATCTAAGATATGCAGATGACACCATATTACTAGCAGAAAACATCACTGACCTACAGCAACTACTGAGGAAGATCAAAGAAGGGAGTGCTGAACATAAAGAAAACAAAAATAATAAGCATGGAAGACATTCATAAATTCAAGTTAGACAATGAGGAAATAGAAATAGTAACAGCACTCCTATACCTTGGATCAAGCATTGCAGAACGGGAACTGCAGCCAAGAAATCAGAAGAAGACTAAGCTATGAAAGAACCAGAAAAGCTCCAAAAGAGCAAAGATTTATAACAAAGCACAAAAGTCAGAATGGTACAAGCTATTGTATTGCCCATTGCCATGAATGGACACAAAAACTGGACAACTAAGAAAACGGATAAAAAGAAAATCAATTCATTTGAGATGTGGTGCTGGAGGAAAGTGCTGAGTATACTGTGCACAGCCAAAAAGACAAACAAATGGGTCTTAGAATCATCAGGTCTGAGATTTCCCTGGAAGCCAGGATGATTAAACTGAGGCTGACATACTTTGGCCACATTATGAGAAGATATGACTCATTAGAAAAGGCCATAATGCTAGGGATGTGGAGGGAGGGAGAAAGAGAGGACGGTCACATGCTAGATGGATGGACTCCATCAAGCAGGTCATGGGTATGAATGTGCAAGAACAAAGAAAAGTAGTGGAAGATAGTGGAAGACAGTCTTTGAGATGTCTCATTCACAGGGTCACCATGAGTCAAAATTGAGTCAAGAGTGGTTAACAACAACAACAGCAGCAGCAGCAGCATCCCACCCATCCCCAGTTTTGGGGAACTGGAATGAATGGCTATCTCACCATATTTTGATTTTCCTTGGATGGTTTACATTAAGAGTGTGCCTCTTTCTTCCAGAACTGGTTCAATTTCCTGGTTTGACCTAATCATCCAGAAGGAATGTGATTCAACTGGCCCTACTCCACCTGGAGGAACTGGAATTTTTTTGAGTAACAAAGTCAAAAATATTTGGGGTGGGATGGAAGTATGGGTTTGGGGCTGGTCCTCTGAGGTGTGGTGAAAGTCTCATGTAGATCCAAGGATATCAGTTGGTTTCCTGTCCTTCCCTAGATGGACAAATGCTTAGGATAAGACATGTTCATGTGTTCTTAAGGGAGGTGTACCAATATATCAAGGCCATATCTCAGTGGTGGAGCACATGCTTTGCATGCAGAAGGTCTTAGATCTGAACCATTTCATCAACTTTCAGGGCTGGAAATGACCCCTGTGTGAGACTTCAAAGAGCTGCTGAGGTGAAAGAGTACTCAGCTAGATAGAACAATGATCTGACAAAATCAGAATAAAGCAGATTCCTGAGTTCCTCCCTACTGGATGGAGGCATATCAGTGTATTTGCCTAAACATAAATAAGGCCAAAGCAAGTCAACCCCCTCCACTTTATTTGCTAGATAAAATTTTACGTCTGATTAAATAGTTTACATAAACTTAATCTTCTCCCCCTTTGCATGATGCATTATAATCTGAGATATTATTCATGTAGGTATTCCTCCATGAACCATAAAAAGTTCATTTCTTCAAAAGGATATGAGTGCTCCAAAGCATTGCTAGCCTAAAGAGCATTTTTTAAAAGTTTATTGGTTTGTGGTTAATATTTTTCAAGGTACTTTTTAATGTGTTTTTGAATGCTGAAGCAAATTTTGCATTTATATTAACAGAAGATGTTTTCTATCTGAAGGGATTAGCAAAGGAGCAGTAGACACTCTAGGGATGGATGAGAAATGTGTCTTCCTTTTACAAAACGAACAACGCCCCCCCCCCCAAAAAAATCCCAAAAAATCCCAAATAGGATCTATCCCTTTCATACCTCCTGGACCAAATGCTGTTTGTGCCCTGATATTTATATATTTCCAAATTTCTGAAGGCATGGATGCACCAACCATGAAGAAATGCTTGTGTTTGTAAAAATGTGTACAAACATGCTTTAATCATTGGGAAAGAAGTGAATAATTGCAAAGGCATGTACATAAAATATAAATGTTTTTTTGTGTGTGTGTGTAAAAAATTACCTTTAAATCTGATATGGACACAAGTTGGGAAAAATCTTCAAGTGGAAGTAAGGGAACCTCAAAGAGATAGAGTTCTGCAGAGTTTCACATCCCTAACATGCACACATCCATTGCTGGAAGCACAAGAAAAATCCTCTAAGGTTGAAACTGTTGTGCTTTAGATTTTTACCAGAACTGTGTTAGTAGAACAATCACTTCTCAGCATGGAAAGGTAGCGTAATTGGTCTATATAGTGGCAATACAGAAAACAAGCATGCTTCAGCGAAAGCTAATATAGCTCCACTTAATAATTTCCTTCAAAAATCTGAATTTGAATGTGTATTTCGCCCAGCTTGAGGCAAACAATTTGTTCCCGTACGTTCTAGTGGAACTTACCAGGGGGCCAAGCAATCTATTTGAGTTTGTGAAGTTTTCAAAGTGTGCAGAAGTTAATAGTGTTTCCCCTTTTATTGTTTTCACCAATAATTTGATCCAATTGGACACTTCTCCCCCACTATGCTTTCCCCATGTGATCCCATCATCTGTCTGTATGGTGAGCAAACAATAAACTGAGGTGTGTAGCCTACAGCTGGAGTAATATGTTGGGTTTTTAACGTTTCTGTTTGTGCAGAAGGAAATGCACTTTAGACTGTTTCCTGCTGTTGTTTTTGTTACTGTTCTTCTGCTACAAATGTCACCATGGTGGGGAAAAAATACTAGGATGTAGATGTCAAAGATATAGCGGTGTTAGTCTAGATAAATCAGTATGCAAAAGGATCGTGTAGCACCTTTGAGGCTAACTGAAAGAAAGACGTTGGTAGCATGAGCTTTTGTAGACTTCAGATGCATGTTTTGGAGTAGAGACTCCAGAGACAGACCTATATAAGTCGTTTGCTTGTGAGAACTACAATTCAAATTCAAAACCTTGTGGGTAGGCAAGTACTGTTTTAATGATGATCGATAGCAATAGCAATAGCAAACACCCCTAAGCAGTTTACAACTGTAAGCTAACTGCCCCCAACAAGCTGGGGACTCATTTTAGTGACCTCAGAAGGATGCAAGGCTGAGTCGACCTTGAGCCCCTGGCTGGTATTGAACTCACAACTTTGTGGTTTGTGAGTGAGTGACTGCAGCACAAGCATTTAACCACTGTGCCAACAGGGCTCGATGATCAATAGTCAATGGTTGAAATGTCTGTAGTGTGCCAGGAAACCATTATCTCTGTTCAACCTGTTGCTGATGTAGTCTGTGGATAAATTCCAATTCGGCTGTCTCTGTTTCAAAACTTCCTTTGTAGTTCTGTTGTGCAAGGAGTGCTGTTCTTGTCATGTTCCTGTGAATCCATTGAAGCTGGCTATCAAAGTGTTGTGTCATGTTCCTATGAATCCGTAGAAACCTGCCATCAAAGTGCTCTGTGTGTGATTGTGTGTGTGATTGTGTGTGTGTGTGTAGGGGGGGAACAGATGTGACTATGATGATATGAGGATATGAAATGTGACTTAAAGGGAAGTAATAGTGCCATTCTATTCTGCTTTGGTCAGGCTCCACATGGAATACTGTGTCCAGTTCTGGGCACCACAATTCAAAAAGGATGTTGGAAAACTGGAGCGTGTCCAAAGGAGGGCAACTAAAATGGTGAAGGGTCTGGACACCAAGCCCTATGAGGAACGACTTAGGGAACTGGGGATGTTTAGCCTGGAGAAGAGAAAGTTAAGAGGTGATATGATAGCCTTGTTTAAATATTTAAAGGGATGTCATATTGAGGAGGGAGCAAGCTTATTTTCTGCTGCTCCAGAGAAACAGGACCTGGAACAATGGATGCAAGATACAGGAAAAGAGATTCCAACTGAACATTAGGAAGAAAGGGCTGTTCAACAGTGGAAGACCCTCTCTCAGAGAGTAGTGGGGACTCCTTCTTTGGAGGTCTTTAAACAGAGGATGGATGGCAATCTGTCGGGGATGCTTTGATTTTGAGTTCCTGCATGGCAGAGTGTTGGACTGGATGGCCCTTGTGGTCTCTTCCAACTCTATGATTCTATGATTCTATTACTTTGAGTGTCATGATTCCCATAGGAATCTGACAACAAAGTAGTGTGGATGGCATTGGGTGAAAATCAAAGGAAGTTGCAGATTGAGGCATATGACTACAGCAGGAAAACAGAGGCTGTTTATGACTGTTTATGATGGTGCCTTCTTTTCTTGGAAGATGGTGGGGAGATAGGAATTGAGATAGGGGCAAACTTCAAAGTGCCCTTTGAAGTGACCCAACTGGTACTGACTAACTCATGGTATAATGCAGTACTTCTCAAATAGTGGGGCGCACCCCCAAGGGGGGGGGGCGCGAGGCTCCGTAAAGGGGGGCGCGAGGCAGTGTTATGCAGAGGTGTACTTATAATAATTTTATAGACAAATGATACTATTTACAGTCGTGCGGGGGGCGTGAAATGTTTTCTTCTTCCTGGGGGGGCATGACAGAAAATAATTGAGAAGCACTGGTATAATGACAGCTGTCCTTGGGAGAACTATATGTCCTTTGTGCCACAGTAAGATGAGATGGGGCAGGAAATCCTTCCCACTATTGTCCCTGGCCAGCTGTCATTTCTGCCTCCACTACACTTAAATGGAAGATGCCTTTTTATTTTTCCAATCCCTGTTTTGAATTTAAAATTTTCCAAATCAGGAAAAAGGTCAGATCAATGCTAAGATGATACTGGGAGAACATTGAATTTTACCATCTCTAGTTGGAACATGTGTTTTGTTGTTGTTAACTGCTCTCGAGTTGATCTTGACCCATGGCAACCCTATGGATGAGACCTCTCCAAGCAGACCCTCTGTCCTCCACTGCTCTGCTTAATTCCTGCAACCCCTTCATACCCAAAGTGACCTCCTTCATAGAGTCCCTCCATCTGACATGTGGCCTTCCTCTCTTCCTCCTTCCCTCCACCTTTCCCAGCATTATTGTCTTTTCCAAAGAGTCCTCTCTTCTCATGATATGTCCAAAGTACAACAGACTCAGTTTGGTCATCCTGGCTTCTTCCAGGGAGGTTTCCAACTTGATCTGCTCTAGGACTCATTTATTTGTCCTTTTGGCTCTCCATGGGATCTTCAGCACTCTTCTAAAGACGCACATTCTCTCAAATGCATTGGTTTCCCTCCTATCTTCTTTCTTGACTGTCCAGCTCTCACATACATCAATGGGAATAGGAAATATGATGCCTTGTATGATTCTGACTTTTGTGCTGAGTTGTATATCTTTGCATTTTAGGATCTTTTCTAGTTCTTTCATAGCCATCCTCCCATTCTTAGTCTTCTTCTGATTTCCTGACTGCAGTCCCCATTTCTATCAAGGTTTGATCCATGTATGGAACATGTGTAGGAATCTGAAAAACCCTCAGTCTCGATTCTCCAAATCCCAACTGTATTTCCATCCCACCCTTTTGTACATATCTGTTTTCTTCCAGAGTGGAAATATGTACAAATTTTTCATAAGATGCAAATTTATGTACTTTTCCCCAATGTATACATTTTTGAACACATTTTCCTAATTGACTAAAATGTGTTGGTGCCTATTTTTGAATTGTAGACACTTTCAGCTGTTTTCAAAATGTATGCTTGATTCTGAACAGGCAAAATACCCCATAATCCTTGCAAATATGTGGATTTCAAAGGCAAGGGATTGGTGAGAGAGGCAATTTTGATCAGAATCTTGAAACCAGAATTCTTTTCCATCGTTGAAAACATAAGTTAGAATCTTCAAAGACGATCTCTTCCCTCCTAGGTTTCCTAACATTTAGCTTGAAAGCTCTTTAGTGCTCAAGAGAGTAAACTTTACTATCATGGCAGCTCCTTTAAGAATCTTGTGATATTTTCCCTCTCCTGGTTGGCAAATAAGCTTGAATTTCGTTAGCACTGTGACAATGAGAGAGATAAATAGATCTGACAGTTATGAATGATGTACTGTCATGCACTTCTGAATTCAGGCTCATATAAATTGACACTCCTGTCAAATAGCCACATCGGAAAAGAGAGGCCTCTAATGAACCTTCTAATATGGTAAATGGGAGTCTTAATTCTTCATTAACTGGAAACGGGAAATTTGGCCATGTAATTTCTCCACGCTGCCTGTCTGAAAGAGTCCAGTAACGCAGCATTTACAGTTGAATAAGCAAAGATTACTTTTTCTTTCTTTGCATGGCCAGGGGGGAATGTGGCTTCGCAACAGAAAACACAACACAAGTTGGATGGAAGAAGGGGACACAACTGTTTATAGCAGGGGTAGGCAACCTTTCCCCTTTAAGGGCCGAGGGACTTCAGCTCCCAGAATCCCAGGAGCTATTGGCCAACATGGGACTATTGGCCAACATGGCTGAGGCTTCTGGGAGCTGAAGTCCCTCGGCCCTTAAAGGGGAAAGGTTGCCTACCCCTGGCTTATAGATTACAACTGTCACTGGGTTGGCACATGCCTGGTGAATAGATCCCAGCACTGACCTGTTTGCCTATTGGTCAATGAGCCCAACATGTCAGCCTGTGCCAGAACCAGATGGCAGGGTTGATCCATTACATGTGATACCCCTACCCCCATGGAGGTGCTGGAAATCTGTTTGCCCCTGCCTAGGTGTAACACAGGGGTAGGCAACCTTTCCCCTTTAAGGGCCGAGGGACTTCAGCTCCCAGAATCCCAGGAGCTATTGGCCAACATGGGACTATTGGCCAACATGGCTGAGGCTTCTGGGAGCTGAAGTCCCACGACCCTTAAAGGGGAAAGGTTGCCTACCTCTGGTGTAACATGTCTGCCCACCACCACCCCAGTCCCCCTTAGGGGTGTGTGTGTCCCATTTGACCTACAGGGGAGGCACAGCAATGCCATCTCAGATCCAGTTTCCATGCTCCCCCCCCCCC
>CM034711.1:23386804-23418951 GCA_020142125.1 Phrynosoma platyrhinos | reverse complement strand
TCCCTAAGTCGTTCCTCATAGGGCTTAGTTTCCAGACCCTTCACCATTAGAAGCTTATCGCTTGGCTTAATAATCCGTTTTACCTCTACTAGTTTAAATTTCAATTTGGGCTGCATCCTGATCTTATCAGAAGGTTTTTGCTGCAGAATTTGCCACCCGAATATGCCGCCCAAATACATCCTGGTTGCATCCCCACTTCCAGGAGTGCTCTGGTGGCCATTTGCTTAAGCTGGAAAACTTGCTTTTAATTAACTTTTATTATTTTACCTATTGTTTTTTATTTTTAGATTGTACGCCTTTGGTAGGTTTTTATTTCTATTTTATGATTTGATTATCTCTTTGTACAGTGCTGTATACATTGATAGCGCTTTATAAATAAACTTTAATAATAATAATAATAATAATAATAATAATAATAATAATAATATTCCCAGATCTGAAAAGAGCCACGAGGAACGCTCCTGGAAGCGGTGGCGAATTCGGTGACAAGAACCTTCTGATAAGATCAGGACGCAGCCCAAATTGAAATTTAAACCGGGAGAGGTAAAACGGATTATTAAGCCAAGTGATAAGCTCCTTAGTTGTTTCTTGGCTAAACAGATAAACATGATTTTATCACTGTAGATCCCGTTTAATGTTTTGTGGGAGATTTTGAAAAGAGTGGCTCACTGTGCTTTGAACAAAATTATCAGCATTTCCTAAGTAAAATGTCTCCTGAAGCAGGTGGCAGTGCTTTTAATGTCTGCTGCTGCGCCTTGAACAAAGTTGCCTGATCTTTCATCAAAGAAACATATCTCTCTTCTCCCCGTCTTAAAAAACAGCAATTATGTGCAAACGGCACCTGATTTATTGGAGCCCGAGCCACCGGCCAGTTGTGAGTCTCGACAATTTATTGCCAACCATCACTTGTACATGATAGGTTTGTAACAAATATCTGCTGCATATTGTTAAATTAATCTTCCATTTAAAATTAATGGAGTTAGACTCCCCAGGTTCAATGTAATTTCATGTTCATGGGTAGGGAGCGATGTGCGCCGCATACGGAATGAGCGGAGGCCAAACGGCCTAATCTTTCATCACCTTGAACCTGGTGACGAGGACGATTCCCGGCAACAGCTAATGAGATTGAGCTTGTGTGTCTCCCGAGGACGCTGGCTCAAAGCAGAATTTCTGCTCAGCTCTTGCAGCCTCTGTCTTATTTTAATAATTCCTCAGATATGACAACCCTGATGTTGTATATGAAAGAGCAAGACTTTGGATAAAAGACATAGAAAAGGGCGGGGGGAGGGCAATGAAATGAATTTTACATCATTACTTCAAAACCGTAACTGGCAAAAGGGAACGTGTCACGGTTAAAAATGTAGTAAGCATTTTAACTGTGAAATACAATGACAATAAGCAGGAGTCATGCTTCCAGTCCCTATTAGGATGCGCCTTTGCCTCGGGCTTTAGTTTTCCTGTCATGTTTACCCCACCACCACCACCACCACCACCAATTGGTTTCATGTTTCCATTTGGAGTGGGGTGGATGAGAGGGAAGGAAGGAAGGAAAGCTCAAAATAGAGCAAATGAAATAGAATAGACAGAATTTTTTTTTAATCAGATACTGGTTTTTATTGGCCCAGCTTTGGGGCTGATGACACATAGTGTTAATGGTGTCACTTAGAGTCATAGAATCATAGAGTTGGAAGAGATCACAAGGACCATCTAGTCCAACCCCATTCCACCATGCAGGAATTCCTCTGTTTAAAGACCTCCAAAGAAGGAGACTCCATCACCCTCTGAGGGAACATCTTCCACAGTCGAACAGCTTTTACTGTCCAGACGTTCCTCTTAATGTTGAGGTGGAATCTCTTTTCCTGGAGCTTGCATCCATTGCTCTGGGTTCTATTCTCTGGAGCAGCAGAAAACAAGCTTGCTCCCTCCTCAATAGGACACCCCTTCAAATATTTAAATGAGGCTATCATGTCACCTCTTTTTTTAACCTTCTTTTCTTCAGGCACTCCACTTTGCTTGTCTTCTTGTTGTCTTCGTTTAATTACAGGCAGGCCCTAACTTGTACTAGGATCCAATGGTGAAGATGGGGTTGGTGACACCCAGTATGAGGTGACACCTGTAAGGGGCAGTGCCTCAGCCTCCAGAGGTCTGTGTGGCTGCTGGGCAAGTGAGAAAGGGACGTGACACCCTTTTGTGCTCACCCAACAGCTGTGCCAATCCCTCTGGGTGTACCACCCCACTTTGTGACATCCTCCTCTGGGTGTCACCCGGTGTGGTCTGCACCCTTCGCAACCCCTAGTGACACACTGCTAGGAGCACAACACACAGCTTATTTGTCCTGTTACAATCACAGAAGAAATCCACTTTCCCACACATTCTCATACACATAAATAGAGTGCAGTTAGGCTTACTTTTTAAAAAATCTCAATTTGTACCCCACTAAACTGCAGCATTTGGGGGCAAAGGGAGACGGCAGTCTTGTCCTGATCAGGATGCAGGGGAAGACCTGAATTTCCCCTATGCAGTAGCCCCGATTAAATAGGGATGTGAATCCCCACCATCTTGATTTTCTTCCATCCCCACCTGCATTTTCATTCTATATTGCTTCATTCTCAGGTCCCAAGATTTGGTTTTCCTTCCCGAACTGAAATTTCCATAATTTTTAAAAAAACGAAACCTCTTTCCCCCAATGTGTTTTTATTTCTGCAAGTCGTTCCGTTTATACCATCTTTTTTCATTTACTGCAGCATTTCTGCATACCTTTCCAAATATGCACAATTGAGCTAGCTGTACTTTAGTTTTCAAAAAGAAAAAACGGGGGAAAAAAAGATAAGCTTTGCAAATAGGCTAAGCCACATAAATAATGCCACATTTTCTCACTACCCATCTTGGGAGGTGCAAAGATGCTGCTTTTATTGAGGCTGTGGAGTCCAACAAATTCTCTCCACCGCTATGATTATAAATGGTCCACACAGCTGATATTAAATAAAGAAAAGGCCCGAGTGTGATTTCAAATGACAAAGCTATTTATACTTAGGCTCTGTGCCTCTACAGTAGCACAATATGCCTTCTAGGTTTTTGCAGGTGAAACAGTGACATCCTGATACAAATCTACTAATAGTTATTGCCCAAATCATTCCATACACATGCAACACTACTTATTGCTGGAGGTTTACTCCACATTCTGTATGCTATATACAACTTATTCAACAAGGGTTGGCTTTTAGACATCATCAATGGTATCAGTAGGATTGGCATCACCCGGTGCAATAACTCATGGTGTCATCCCCCCCATTGGCCTACTCCTGTACCACACTACACAGAATGCTTAGTAATGTTTGTATAGTAATGTTACTCATAAATCATAATTTCCATATATTGCTGAATGTACTGGTAATAGTTGTGACAGAAACAACTAGCAAAATTGAAATTATACCTTGAAATTACAATATCATGCATACAGCCTCAATGTATTTATATGTATATTATTTCATGTGCATGAAGTGAAGGGTTAAATTGGAAAAAATGGAAATCCTGGTGATATGGAGTGACTGTATAGTCACTTTATCTGTTGTAGCTCCATCATATGGGATCTCGGTATTTATAATCTGGTGAGATACTTAGAACTTTTTGCTATAGAGCTTTAGTCTACTCCTCTGAGCTCTCTAGCAAAAATTTCCAATTACTAAAGTACAAATCAGTGGTATCTGTGATACTCAGTCACAACAAGCAGGTCTGAAACGCATACCAAACGCATACCAAAATGCACAATATACTTGTTGCAAGCTTTTGAAGTGGCTTCGAAAGCTTGCAACAAGTATATTGTGCATTTCGTTCAGCCAATAAAGATATCACTGTTTGGTAGATTTTTCTTTGAATTTGTTAAATGGCCAACACAGCTACCCCTGCATATTTTCTGGTTTGTTAAGAATTGTTAGGGGAACTAGAGAAGAGGTGATTTCTAGGTGATACGGTAGCAATTGTCAAATATCCACAAAAGGTGGAGCACACTTATTTTCTGCTACTCCAGAGGGTAGGACACAAATCAATGGATCCAAACTACAAGAATGGCCATTAGGAAGAACTTTCTGATGATACAAGCTATTTGATATTCTGCACAAACAAACTACATCAGAAGATGGTAGGTGCTCCTTCACTGGGGATTGTTTAAAAGAATTGGATGGCTATAGTTTTTTGTGGGTTTTTCAGGCTGTGTGGCCATGTTCTAGAAAAGTTTGTTTCTGACGTTTTGCCAGTATCTGTGGTTGGCATCTTCAGAGCCATGCTGGCACAACTCTTCTAGAACATGGCCACACAGCCTGAAAAACCCACAAAAAACTATGGATGCGGCCATGAAAGCCTACGACTTCAAATTGGATGGCTACTTGTCAGAGATGTTGATTCCTGTACCAGTAGGAGGGTGCATGAGAGGATACTTTGGGTCCCTTTAGATTTCTGCTCTATATATGTTCTTAGTCAACTCAAGGCTTACCTGAAAAAGGAAATAATCTGAGTCAGGTTCTCAACCAAACCTGCCAAGCTGTGCCTTGGACCATCTTTATTTTAATATAGTGAGGCTCATCAGATATATTTCTGTATGGAAATTGTAATGTTGTAAGCCGCCTTGATTGCTCTGCAGAGGGTCGGGATATAAATTATTATTATTATTATTATTATTATTATTATTATTATTATTATTATTTCCCATTAGGCTATGCTGGGATCAGTGCAAGAGATTAAAATGGTGACTCTTCTCAGCATCCAACAATTAAAACCTGAGCACCACAAATACCATATAAGCTTAGTCAGCCAGCCAGATGCCCCCAGGTAAAAGAGGAGGTCCACCAAATGCCCCACCTGAGTCTGTTTAGGGAGTTTGGTTACAGAATGATAAAGTACAGGGGGCAGCTGTTAATCCAAGTGACTTAAAAGAAGTTGTGAATTTAACTTCTTGACAGTACTATAATATTGTTCTCTAGTGTGTTTGCAATAACGCCCTTGCAAACACTCCTATGCATCTCTATTAAGAAATAAGTTCAAGCAGACTTTTACTCCAAAGTACATGTGTGTTTAAAGACATGGGAGTGCCACCACATCTGATAGTTCTGATGAGAAATCTGTACTTAGGACAAGAGACTACTGTTAGAACAGAATATGGAGTCACATAATGGTTCCCAGTTGGCAAAGGGGTCAGACGAGGCTGCATCCTTTCACCCGATCTGTTCAATTTGTATGCAAAAAATATCGTACAAAGAGCAGGCTTGGACACAGAAGAAGGAGGATTGAAAATAGGAGGAAGGAATATCAATAATCTGAGATATTTAGATGACACTATACTACTAGCAGAAAATATCACAGACCTGGAACAGCTGCTAAGAAATACCAAAGATGAACATGCAAAGGCAGGTTTACTGCTCAACCTAAAGAAAACAAAAATAATGACCAAAGAAGATCTATACAGATTCAACCTAGACAATGTGGAAATTGTAATAGTAAAAGAGTCCCCAAGCCTTGGGTCAAACATTGATCAGAATGGAGACTGCAGTCAAGAAATAAGATGAAGACTAGGAATGGAGAGAGCAGCTATGAAAGAGCTAGAAAAGATCCTAAAATGTAAAGATATGCAGCTGAGCATGAAAGTTAGAATCATATAAGCCATTGTTGTGAGAGCTGGACAGTAAGAAAAGGAGATAGGAGGAAAATCAATGCATTTGAGAAATTTGTGGTGCTGGAGAAGAGTGCTGAGGATCCCATGGACAGCCATAAGGACAAACAAATGGGTTCTAGAGCAGATCAAGCCAGAGATATCCCTAGAAGCCAAGATGATAAAGTTGAGGCTGTCGTACTTTGGTCATATCATGAGAAAGAACGATTCATTGAAAAAGACAATAATGCTAGGAAAGGTGGAGGGATGTAGAAAGAGAGAAGATTGCATGCTAGATGGATGGACTCTATTAAGGAGCATGACTTTATTGGACCTAAGCAGAACATTGGAGGATAGGGAGTCTTGGAGATGTCTCATCCACAGGATCGCCATGAGTCAGGAGTGACTTGAGGGCAGTTAACAACAACAGCAACAACATGTGTGTTGGATTTCAGCCATAAGGTGTTTTTGGGCCAGTACAAATAAATGAAATACTGCTTAGGTTGATAACAGCGGTGCAAAATGTATGTGTTAAGCATGAACACTAGAATGCTAGAAAATTACAAACAAGAATCTAGTTTTCTGTGTTTTGATGCATATCACAGACAGCGTAACATACATCAAGAAGAGATGAGACTTTGAGTTAGATTTATTAATGTCTTCAATGTTGAAGCCAGCAAAGCTTGCAATAAGCTTTAAGTAAACACTATCAGTTTTGATCATGATAGCAGTTTCCTTTCCTTTTTTATAAGACTAAATGATACAACAGATTCCTCCCCCCCCCCCTTATGGAAATGTCATTGCAGTAAGACAAGATATAATGAAGTGCTTTGGAACATTAGTCTGTTAAAAACATAGGTATTGCAAGTATGGCTATGAATTATATTTTGAAATGCTCCTTTCTGCCTCTCTACACCCAATAAGAAATATGGCTTGCAAACATGATAAAGCAGAGGCTTTGCATGCAAGATGAAGCCCAGAATATATGTCAGCTGCAACAGTAGTGTGTGAAGTGTCAGGCTATGCCCTGCATGGGGTGTTACTGTGTATCTGCAGCTCTGTGTTCACATGTATATTAATGAAAAAAAATCTAAAATATATTATATTACGTGAAATTGGACAAAAATACATGGGTGCTTTTCTTTATGTCTAAGGGGTAGATCTGATAGGAAGCTTCCCTGCCCAGAAATTATCCCCTAAGAGGAGATAACTAGGGTTATCATACCTAAGAAGGGATGAGCCTTGGATTCATTTACACTATAGAATTATGGTGCTATTATGCTACTTTAACTATCTTGTTTCAATCCTGTGAAATCCTAGGACTGGTAGTTAAGGAAGGGACATTTCAAATTTTCAGCTAAAGGCACTCCAGTGCCTCATCAAACTACTAACCCAAGGATTAGTAGACAGTTTTTCCATGCTTAAATGACAGTGAATAGTAAATAGGAGTAGATCTATATTAACAAATGAGAAAGCCCTTCTCTTATACAGTCGGACCTCCATATCCACAGATTCAAGCATCCATGGCTTGAAAATATTTCTAAACTATATAAATTGCAAATATCAAACCTTGATTTTGCTATTTTATAAAAGGGAAACCATTTTGCTGTCTCATCATATTCCATGGGACTTGAGCACAGGGGATCCTGGAACCAAACCCCAGCATCCACAGAGGCCACTATAAATGTGTTTGCTTGCATTTTCCACAAAATGAAGTGTGTTGGAATGGAGAAGAAATTGATGAAAGAAGACTTGGCAAAGAAGGAAAAATTCTTTTCCTTTCTATACTGGGCATTTGATTGGTAATAAAAATGACTGATAGTCTACCATAGCCCAGTCTTTTGTTCAATTCAGCTCTGATTACAGAGCCTATTAGTTGGAGTTACAACCCTTTTAAGAGCAGTGCTTACCAGTAATAGGGCCAAATGATTTTGGAAAGTTCAGATTTACTGGGCTCCCTACAGAAATGAATTCAGCACTGAACATATTGATACCGAGCCAGTGCAAAGCCGTCTCTGCTGGGGCCCAGGGAATTGAGTGTGCTTAGTAAGAACTGTGCAGTGAGAAGAATGAAAGATCAGATAGATGTGAAGCTCAAGTTCAAGCTTCAGAGTTCATCACACCAACTACATCAGGCTAAAATGAGGCCTGCACCAGCAAGGACAGCATTTGCATGTAGAAAAAGAAATTGAGTTTGTTAAAATGCTGCTATCCTTCTGTATACATCTTGATGTTGAGATGCTCATGACAATCTGGTGTGTTGCTAGTTTTCTGCTTTACGTTCTCAACCAATTGGCTAGGCTATTTTTTGGGATGCTGCCCAAGCTCTAAGAGGCTCAAGCCAGCCACTTTGGATCACCACGTGCCCCATTTTAAGACAACAGGCCTCTGTTTAAAGGACCTGCTCCCCATTCCCTTTTGCCTTGGCTAGCTGGCTTGAGCTAGCTAGCCAAGGCAAGAGGGAACTGAGGAGAGCTTGCATGCACCCTTCCCTTTTGCCTTGGAACCAGCGTGTGTCTTTCTTACCAGAAGAAGCTTTTTTCCTTGGGCTCCTTGCAGGGAGAAGCCAAGCAGTTTCTGCAAAAAGGTGGGCATGGCAAGTATTTTGGCACCCAGAAAAGGGAAGGAGTGAGGAAAGGGAAGGACGGGGGCTTTTTGCACTGGTCCAAGGTGAGACAAAACCAGAGGAGCCATGCTGGGTCTCTTGCCTTATAGCCTAGAGATGGACCCAGAATGTCCTGTCCCAGAATGGTGCTCTACAACTTGAAAGTGAAAGGAAATGCAGAAAGACCAACAGATTTCAACAAATGTCCCCCAACTACATTAGTTAGGGAGCAGTGATATGACATCCAAGATGCTGGTGGCATCACCATAACATCAGAGAACAGCAAAGTAAATGCCCCATTAACTATGCATTTATACATAATGTAGTTAACATTTCTACTGCACCTCTCCCCTCCCCCATTCTTGTCCTATTTGATGGAAAATACATTGTGTTTGGATTTATTTTTTTTCTGGAAGAGAAAAAATAGAAACTTCTGTGAAATTCAAAGATATAGCTATGTTCGTCTGTAGAATCACTATGTAGCACCTTTGAGATTAACTAAAGAAAGAAGTTGGCAGCATGAGCTTTCATAGACTTGAGTCTACTTCCTCAGATGCATATGGTGAAATTCTGATGTATTTTGTGAAATTCTTATGGATGGGTTGTAGGGTTCTTAGTTGCTGCTTGTGGGCATCTTGTAGGCATCTGGTTGGCAACATTGTTGTTAGCTCTCCTGATTGCGCTCAGAGGGGTGGGATATAAATAAAAAAATTATTATTATTATTATTATTATTATTATTATTATTATTATTATTATTCCATGAAAACAGACTGTGGGAGCCTTTGATCTCATCCAGGATGCCTCTTTTTGTGTTCTTAGCTGTAAGGCAATTGAGAATGTGTGTGGAGATCTTGTCTATTACTGTATAACATAATGGTCTCTCTGGTAGTTTTCAGCGTTCCCTATCTTTTTGTTCTTCAATTAAAGCCCAAGGAAAGATGTCTTGAGGCAGCTCTTCCCATGAGGCTTTTTTCAGATTAGGAAGTTCAGCCAGCTAGGAAGTTGCAGAGGAACTGAGAGATGTCTAATAACAAGAAAAAAACACATAACTCCCTTGACCACTTTGAAATGACAAAGCAAGTTCACAAACATCACCAGCATGAGTTGGAACTAAATTCTCAAGCAACCTTAAAATAAGGCAGAAAAACAGAATCCCCTTTAAGAGAGGAAGATGTCATGCCCTCACCAGAAGTATCCTATCGCAAAGATGAAGCTGAGCTGCTAGGACCAGTGCGTGATGAAGACTCCACCAGCCTGTTAGACCAGTGGTTCCCAAACTGTGATCCTCCAGATGTTTTGGACTTCAGTTCCCAGAATTCCTGTTGGCCAATTTGGCTAGGCTTTCTGGGAGTAGACACCTGGAGGACTTAAAATCTGGAAATAATTGCTCTAGTGCAGTGGTTCCCAAACTGTGGTCTTCCAGGTGTTTTGGACTTCAGCTCCCAGAAGCTTGACCAACGGTCAGGAATTCTGGAAGCTGAAGTCCAAAACATCTAGAGAAGCGAAGTTCGGGAATCACTATCTTAGAACTTAGACTAAAGCATCTGGGATTCATGAGGCCATACCTCCTGAATTAGATGAGGATGATGGACTCCCTCCAAGGCCATAAGAGTGAAGAGGAATAAAGACTAGGACTCAAGAGAAAACCATCAGAAGGAATGCTCAGCTACAAGGAAGTTCTTGTCATGAGTCATTTCTTTGGAGCAAGTGGTCTCCTTAATCCATGCTAGCAATAGCAGATGTAAATTCAGTTTGAGCAGTTGTTCTTGGTGATGAGAACAGCCCAGTTCTGTGTAGACCTCTAGTTGTTGTGTACATTCCTAATTCCTCCTGACTTTCTTACTGTATATGACCCTGGAGTGTATAATGTTTTCCTGCATGATTATCTTCTTCTGAGAGTTGCTGCTATCTGCTGGCTTGCTGGCTTTGGACTGCTTGACCTTGGCTTTGAAATCTCTTGCTTGGAACAGCCTTGCTGCCTCATAAACCTTGGCTTTGCTTTTTCTGTTTTTGTGATTCTGCCCTGGGTTGTCTTTTCTGGTCAGAAGTGAATACCTTATTATAAACTACACCACACAGCTGGCATGCCCGGCAGCAAGACTGAAGAAGAAGACATTTGGAAGATTCTAGGACAGTCTTAATATAACATGTCTTATAGATTAGAATGCTGGACTCCTTCCCAGCTCATAAGAATGAATCTCTCCTTTCCCCCTTTCAATGAAAAACAAAAACAAAAACGATATTATATTCTCCAGACGGTCTAATTTTGCAAAGCCCAGAACCTTCAAAAAGCTTTGTGCAGGTTCATTTCTAGGAGCTTCAGAGGAAAGCCTGCTTTACATCAAGAAGTGCCAGGGGAGCCTGATTAAACAGAAATAGCTGCCTTAGATCCCATCCCTGGAAAAAAAGTGGGGTATAAATCCAATAAATGAATAAACAATAAATAAAATGTGCAGACATACATGATGTATAGAGTGCCTTAGTGTGGAGAAGAATTGCGTCTGTGGCTAGAATTGGTAAACCTATGCTGTTGTGTATACCTGGGTACATCAGTAAAATGGATCAGAAACAGAACCTTTATTCATTCATTTAATCACATAAAGATGGCCTCGTTTGTAGCATTTTGTCAATGTATATAGAAGGTGCAGAACAGAAAACTCCCAGTAAAATTTACATTGGAGTGAGCAAGGTGCAGCTCTGGAACCACATAGAACCATAGAATAATAGAATATTAAGAGTTGGAAAGGGACCACAGGAGCCCCATTCTGCCATGCAGGAATGCACATCTAAAGCACTCCTGAAAGATGCCCCTCTGTTGAAAGACCTCCAAAGATGGAGAGACACCCTCAAGGCATATTATTCCACTGTCAGACGGGTCTTACAGCCAAACAGTTCTTCCTAATGTTGAGGTAGAATCTCTTGTCTAGTAATTTGAAGCTCTTCATTCACGTTCTAGTCTCTGGAGCAGCAGAAAACAAGCTTGCTCCATTTTTTTACATGCAACCAAAAGGTTATTTTTGTACCGCTTGACCCATCTATATACCCTGAATGCCCTTTTCTGGCTTCCAGAAGTGGTGATTCAACTTTTAAATAGGTTGCAGGCCTATATTGTCAAACTTTTCAAAATACTTTTTTTACAAAACTAGAAGTGATCTTCCAGGCACTTCCTTTCCTTTTCTTTTTCCTTGTCCTTGTCCTTGTCCTTGACCTTGTCCTTGTCCTTGTCCTTCCTTCCTTCCTTTTCTTTTTTTGGTCATTTTTGCCACTAATTTTGCAAAGTCATTTTAGAAAGTTGAACCAGAATCCAGAAGTGGAATGAAGGGCAGAGTGAAACACTGGAATTATATTGGAGAATGTGGCTCATCCCAAAATGACCATCTCAGTATGCTGGATTTTAGTAAATATTTCAGAAGCCTCTGTGTTGCCTTTCCTTGTGTTGAAGGCTCTTGGATTGGATTGGTGATGTTAGATTGCTTAAAAACATCTATACTCTTTCATCTTGTCTCTACTATATTTATTATCCACACTATAGTAAAGAAGGAGAAGGAGAGGAGGAGTGAAATGAATAGAAGGAAGATGGAGCAGTGGGAAGGGAAAGAAGATAAGGAATGGATGGATGAAAGCGAACGTTACTGAGGGTTTTTTTGTGGGTTTTTTTTCCGGCTGTGTGGCCATGTTCTAGAAGAGTTTCTTTCTGACGTTTCGCCAGCATCTGTGGCTAGCATCTTCAGAGCTAGCCACAGATGCTGTCTCTGAAGATGCTAGCCACAGATGCTGGCGAAACGTCAGAAAGAAACTCTTCTAGAACATGGCCACACAGCCGGAAAAAAAACCCACAAAAAAACTATGGATGCCGGCCATGAAAGCCTATGACTTTACGTTACTGAGGTTGTGTGTCAGAACCTGGAGATCTGGAAGATGCTACAGGAAGAGCACAGGTTGATAGCCTCCATAATCAGAGGCCAGATTTGGTTGGCCTGGCATGAAGGGTGCCAGGCTGTAGCTTGTGAGGGGGCAAAGACAGATGTTTCTTATGGCTCTACCCCCCTTTCACAATTTCTCTTTGGAGATTTGCATGGAAGGAACAACAGGATAGTGTTCTTGCAATTTGGTGTCCCTGTGTGGTTGCTTGATTCTTTATTACAATGGCTCCCCCTGCCCCTTATTTGGGCTATTTTCCCACATTTGGCATGGGCTTGGAGATCCTTGATAGACTGACCTTGCCCATGGTCAATAGGGTGAGTAGTGAATAGTTGAGGTCCACAATGTCTTGTATGAGGGTTTGGGCCACTTTTCTCTCACATCCTACTATTTTATTCTAGTGGCTAAAACTCTATGGGGCTGATGCCATTTCTTTGTTGGAAGAGAGTAATCTGTTACTCCTGGGGATTTGCAACAGGGGGAGAGGGCCATGTTGGCTGGGCTGGTGGGGGATGCTTGTTCCTTGACTGTGACAGGTTATGGGGGGAATATCAGACTTCGGTGTACACCTTGGCACCCTTTTGGTGAAGGGTTGGGCTCTGGAACCTTCTTTTGGGGGGCCTGGAAGGCAGGGAAATAGCATCCCCCTGGCTTGCTCTCTCCTGCAAAGTCTCTGGACTTGAGGGGGAGTGCCCTCGGTTTACCTTCCAGTAGGTTGAAGTTCAGTTCTACAAGTTTTAACAGAACTGGACAAAGTTAATATGAAAGAGGATACAGTTAGTTCTCCTCATTTGTGGCTTTGACCTTTGTGGGTTTGTTCATTTATGGATTTGATTGATATCTCTTCTCTAGAAATCTCTAGGTCCTCCAATGAGACTCTACCAGAAGTTGGCCATAGAATTGTGCTGGAGGACCTAGAAATTCCTAGAGAAAACACTTCACTAGGCATTTAAAGGTCCTCCAGTGTGATTCTATGGTCAGTGTCTGGTAGATGTTGACCATAGAGTTGTACTGTAGGACCTAAAGTTTCCTAGAGAGGTGTTTTCTCAGGTTAAAAAAAAATTAAGTTTTTTTATTTGTAGTTTTTCCAGTTTCATAGGGATCCTGCACCCTTAACCTCAGCGAACGTGGAGGGCCTATTGTAGTTTCTTGCTGTCCCCATACATCCTGATGGTACAGATTTTCAGTTTAGCAAAAGCTTTCCAGAACAGATCAAGGAAGAGCAATTGAGACTAGTGAATTTTAAAGAACCAAATTATTCCTAGGAAACCTGGAATTGCTTTTGATCAGCTCGCTCTTTTAACAGTAAGGCAATGAGAACATTTGCATGCAAGTGACTGATCATATGTTAACTAAGAATTACTTAATTGCCTTAATGGTTTAATTTTATTTGTCACTAATCTGATTAGGAAAGGGGAACTAGTGGGTGGGAGACTGCAGGAGAATTTGCCTTTTTCTATGGCATTAAAAGTGCAGCAGATTTGTTAAGGTAGTGGGATGGCAGCAACATTTTTCCCCCTGATTCCTAGCGTACTCCTTCCCACCCACCCACATTCTGCAAAGCTTTTAGTTCCTTCCAAGAATGTGCCTTAAATATAAGGCTCTAATAACATGCATTAATTTCTGTCCCAGATAAGGGGAGTCATGCCGTTTCTTGCTGAGTAATTTAATAGGACCTCAGATCTGATTTAATACATCCTTTATGTCTCTGTCAGGGATAGTTAACACTGATTGGCACAGCATCTTCTAGAAGTCAATAAATACGTTAATCTATTGGGAACTTAAGATAACAATTATGTTGGATGTAAGAGAGAGAGAGCTACAAGGACAGTGAGGCTAAATGGACAAAAAAAGGGGGGAAGGGGGGGGGGGAGAAGAAAAGGAAGTGGAATGTCTCCAGTTTGGAAAACACATTATTTTTGAACTTAGGGTGGGCACCAGCTCTTTTGACTGGTCACCCTTGGGTCTTCACACCAACCTTGGATAAAGATGCCAGTCATGTCTCTCTCTTGCAATGGTCAACTCAGTCTCAGTCTTGGGTCCGTTTGCTCTTGACCATTTCTAAAAACACCCTATGGAGATTGTCACATCCAGACAGGATAAGGACGGGATCGATCCATTGTCCTTATCCCATCTTTGCGATCCTGCTGAAGGCTTTCAGATCGCAGCATTATTGTCCCATCATTGAAGCGGCATTGCATTAATGCGAACTCCCATTAATGCAAAATGCCAGGCAATGCTGCTTCAATGCCAGGATCTGCACGACCTCATTTGAAAACCTTTCATGTGATCGTGATCAATCACACTTTCTGGATGGGATAATGATGGGATAAGAGCAATATCGTATGAAAATCTTCTTGCAATCGCACTATAAGAACGGGAAAAGAATGGGACAAGGACGTTTCATCCCTTGTCTCATAATCTCCTATATCCCCCAATGTAAGGACCTCCTGTGGTCCACTATCAATGCATTGGGTAAGGACATAGGAGAAGGGCTTGTCAGCCATTGCACCCCAGAAGTGGAATGCTGCCCCTTTGGAGGATCAATTGACATCAACACTGCTTTCATATTGGCATGGATGAAAATGTGGCTTTTCACCAAAGCCTTTTGGTATCACTGATTTATCTGAAATGCAGCTGTTCAACTGTTTTAATATGTTATTTTTTTTAAAAAAAAACACACCTTCTTGATAGCTTATTTAAAGTACTTTTATTGTATTAAATTAGGGCTTGTATTGCATTAGGTAAAGGTGCCTCGCTTTCGGGATCTTACATGGCCATGGAGAACCCATGACACAATATGTTAAACTGAGAGAATTGCTGCTCCTGTTGTTCATGGAATTAACCTTTGTATATTATCTTGCGGTTATGTTGGAGTGGAATGGTGCAATAAAGATGTATTAATTTAAATCTATCAGTCAATCAGGACATGGCTAGAAATACAAATGCCACGAAGGTAAGGTCCTTTGTGGCATTTGTATTTTCATCCAAGCCCATTTCCTTTAAAAATAATTGAGATTTTAAATGCAGTTGGGGGGGGGGAGAATTAAATATATGGTTTTGTATCAGTTTTAAAAGCTCCCTGTTAAAAAAAAATGGGTTTATAGATTTCAATAATTTCCATCTCCTTTCCATTTGTTTAGAAAGTCACTGAGGGGAAAAAGAGACAGAGAAAGAAAGAAAGAAAGAAAATAAGAGAATGGCAATTATAATTTATTATGCAGTAATTGTTACATAAATGTTTTTGAATAGGCAAAAATCACATCTGTTTAGGAATGAGTTCTGTGCCGAGAGAATTCTCTTTGAAATGGAGGCAATATTCTCAAATTCTGTAAGTGTACACATAAAACAACATATTTATTTCCCCACCGAGTCCATTACATTCCCAAGTCAAACGGCATCTTCTTTTCCCTTCCCATGTTAAAGCCTTTGATTTAATGGAGGTTTTAACTACCAGTTCTTTGGGGAATTTTCAGTAGGCTCTGCACAGATTAGGTTATTGGAAAGTATAGTTATTTGCTTGTAAAGTGGCAGTTCCGTGTCAAAATTGATTTTCTCTGGTGCTGCAACAGTAAGACAGATAAGTCTCTGCTTTGCATCCAAAATAACATGCTCTCCCCGCTTGGATAGCCCCCACCCCAGTTTCCTTCTCAGTGTGCTTCATTTACAGAGCTATTTTCAGTAGGGTCATGGCAGTCTTGCAAAATAACAGAGAACTGGCTGGGATTTCCTTGAGCTTCCTTCTCCCAGACCACTCCAAGTCCTCCAGATGATCCCAGCACATAGGAGGGGAGCCATGTGTTCTGTTTTACAGTCATCTGTTTGAAGGACAGTCCTCCTCTTAGAGCTATCCCCTGCTTGAAAGGCCATTCAGCCTAAAATTGCTTTCAAGATTAAGCTATCAGAATCATAGAATCATAGAGTTGGAAGAGACCACAAGGGCCATCCAGTCCAACTCCCTGCCATTAAGGAACTCAAAATCAAAGCATCCTTGACAGATGGCTATCTAGCCTCTGCTTAAAGACCTCCAAGGAAGGAGACTCCATCATTCTCCAGGCAGCATATTCCACTGTCAAACAGCTCTTACTGTCAGGAAGTTCCTCCTAATGTTGAGCTGGAATCTCTTTTCCTATAGCTTGCATCCATTGCTCTGGGTCCTATTCTCTGGAGCAGCAGAAGCAAGCTTCCTCCATCCTCAATATGACACCCCTTCAATATTTAAACAAGGCTATCATATCAGAAGAAAGGAGTGAAGGGACATTTGATGGAAGGTCTAATTGTACTCCTATAAACTCAAATTAGCTATGAAAAAAATTATGCACATCTTTCTGTATTCTTGTCCTTTTTGATGATTCATAAATTACCAACATACGTACAAGTTTAAAAATTTTAAAATCCTTCAATGACCCTTTTTATTATTATTATTATAAAGGGGAATATGAACAATTAACAAAGAATTCCACATTGCAGATGTCAGGGAATGGAAGCTGGGAGAAAGAGGCCTGCCTAAAGCCACCCAGTTAAGTTTGTAGCCCAGATTTGTAGCCCTTCAAACGCATCCAGAAACATCCTGTGACTCTATATGAGGCTTGGAGAGAACACAGTAGGATCCCATTTTGTTCCTTGATCTAGATGTTAGTTGGATGGGTTGAGGCAGTCTGACATTGCATATAAATAATAAAGTTCATGGGAGGAGCATGACTATTATAGTTTTCTCTGTATAGTCCCTTTATCATCTTCACCTGAAAGCCTGAACAGATGTCCCTTACACCTAGACTACTTTAAAGGGGCATGGTCTGAATTACCACAAATATCCATGCCCCCTCACTCTTTAACAGGTAATCCTCCATACATCATCACTTTGTGCTAGAAGATTGACTTGTGGCCAGTATGCTCCTCAAGCTCTGACAAAATGTGTTTCTCATGCTGATCCATGTGAGTGTAGAAAATATTGGGCCAGCTGGACCAATGGATTGATTCAGCAAAAGGCAGTCTCTTGTGGTGAAGTTGGCTTTAGGGATTCCATGCCCTGTAGAGATAATGAAGAACCTCCTTGGACATATTTTAGAAGTTGTTCTATGTTCTCATCTTGTATTAAATGTGAATAGGGATCTTGTATCACATTTGGGACTAACTGGTGTTGCACCCACCTGAGGGCTGTATCCTAGCTCCACTGCACAGTAGGCCTGTCCCAGTTGGACCCATTTATTGGCACACACACCTGTCCTAATCCAAACTGAAATCAGTTTAGAAAGCCACAAAGGATCTCCATTACGTAGCCCCATCAGTGCAAGGAGGTGTTTCTACTATAGCAATAGCAATAGCAAGTACATTTCTATACCACTTATCGCTGCACTTCAGCATTCCATAAGCAGTTACAATGTGTAAGCAAATTGCCCCCAACAAGCTGGACTCATTTTAGCAACCTATGGAAGGACGCCAGGCTGAGTGGACCTTGAGTCCCTGGGATCGAACTCAAAACCTTGTGGCTTGCAGTAGAGGCATTTAACCACTGCGTCACCAGGGCTCCTTTATGTACTATGTGCATGCGTTCACATTGGTTTATTTCTGGTCACACGATCACAGCAGCTGTGGGGTTTTGGGTAGGGCTGGATTCCCATAACGCATGTGCATATCTGCATATTGACTTAATCAAATAGACTTTGTTTTCCTTTTGTTCTGATTGCCGCTTCTATATGGTGCTTCTATCGAGTGAAGCCAGTAGAGAAAGGGGAGGTGAAATGCCAACCTGGGAATGTGTGCATACAAACACCAAATCCCCAACCCTCCAAAAGCATAACTACCTTTTGTGGATGCCAATAGAGACAAGGGAGCTCTCCTTCCATGGCAGAAATGATCAAGTGGCCTAGGATCTACTTAAAAACAACACTGTAAACTGGTGGTTTTGTAGCAGAGAGAACCAATGTACCCAAAATTCAGCTCAAATCAAAACTTGTGAGTGGTTCGTGAATTCCAACTTGTGAATGGGAAACGGGCGGTAGCATACTATTCTAAGCAAATTGATCCAGTAGCAAGGGCAGCAACCGCACTCATATTGAGAGCTCTTACATGTGTTTCCTTTTTAAAAATCACCTTAAAACCCTCAAGCATTGAAAAGTAGTGCTTTCACATCCAAAGAGGAATGTTGTGTATTCCAGCAGGACTGAGATCAAGGTAAGGACATATTCTTTAGCTGTGTAGATTCAGCCTGAGAGAAAGAAATGGGTAGCACAAATTTTCAAGTCTACTTCATCAAAGGTAAAACTTAGGTCTATGAAAATTCTGGCCACCATCTTCTTTTTCTCATTTGGTCTCAAAGGTGCCACAAGATCCCTTTTCATACTGATCGAGAATAACATAGCTAGGCCTTTAAATGTGAACAGTAAGTCAGGAGAGATGGACAAGCTGCTATATATTGGCACTAACTTTTGACCTGTCACTTTTGCACAAATCATAATGAAGTAGCACAGCACAGTCAGTAGATGACATGGAAACAAATAATTGAAATCCACACTGGGATAATCGGCCAGACTTTCCAATCAGTCTTTGCCTGGTAATCTGCAAGGTTTAGACATTTCATCCCATTAAGTTTAATACCTGCTTAATCTCTGCTACTATCAGCAAGGGGGGGGGGTTGAAATCAGCCTGAAATCATGAAGCAACTAGATGTATTTATAAGGATTGCTTTAAATGTTGTGGGGAAAATTTCTGTGAGAATTCATGCCAAACATGGGACTTTTTCACATGGGAGACAAGTATTATCCTCCCATCATTAAATCACCATTAAATCCCATCAATATCATGCAATGACGGGATGATTTTCACATGATATTGCCATTATTGCATGAATATCCTGTCAATAAAGCGGCAAAATCATACCGCTTTTTATTCATGGGATGTTCCCATGAATAAAAAGTGGCACAATTTTGCTGCTTTATTCACGGGATAATGGTGATGTCACATGACATCTTGTGGAAATCAACCCATTATTTCACAATATTGATGGAATTTAATGGTGATTTAATGATGGGAGGAGGACACTTGCCTCCCATGTGAAAAAGTCCATGGTATAGAAGCATCAAAAAAAGCAGCAAGCATGCCTGAATTGTCCCTTGGAGACACATATTGACCCACCAGGATCCAGTACTTGGTCCCAATGTCAATGAAATTTACAAAAACTTACTAGAAGCAGAGGGGATTGTGGGTCAGCCACAGATGCATGTGTGTAGCCATTCCAACAGTGCTAACCACATCACCAAACAGCTTCAAACTACAAAAGAGACACAAATGAAAACCCTTCTGGAGATTGGGAGCAAATAACTCTCAAAAATTAAAACTTTACAGAGTCTAAACTACAAATTATAAAGACAAACTGAACTCATTGAGTTGAATCTATACTTGAATTACAGCAGAAACTATAGAGAAATGCAGAGAAAAGAAAAGGGAGAGAGGGAGGAAGGAAGGAAAGAAGGAAGGAAGGAAGGAAGGAAGGAAGGAAGGAAGGAAGGAAGGAAGGAAGGAAGATAGATAAATAAAGACTTATGGTACGGAAACTTACAGAAAAGAAGGAATATGTGGAGAGATCTTGTAGCACCTTTGAGACTAACTGAAAGAAAGAAGTTGTCAGCATGAGCTTTCCTAGACTACATGCATATGATGGAATGGAAAAGATGAAAACATTCATAAAAAGGGGAGAAAGGGAAAACAGACAGAGGAAACATAGGACCCAGAGTTAAATATTTTTTTAAAAAAGATTAAAGTAGTAAAGGAACAGAATTAGGATAAACATAAACAGTATAACTGAAGCCTGAGAAACATATATGTAATTAATTTATGTAATTATAGAGAGCTGTGGAAAAGAACATTTAAAGAGACTAAAATAGAGACTGGAAAAGGTATACACTTCTGGAGACTGAAAAAGAAATGTATTTAAAATAATACTTGTAAATAATTCAGGAGTGCAGAAGTTGGAGAAAACTAAACACAATTATAAAAGAGAAAGGAAAATAACTTATCTTTGAGTATTACAAGCCAGAAGTAGAGTGTGTGGTTTTTGTGTGTGTGTGTTTGTTTTGTAGCATCAAGGAGACTGTGAATAGGCAAGGCTTAGGTTGTAGTCCACTAAGACACCTAGATCCAGTTCGCATCTACTGCTGTCAATCCCTGTGTCCTATATTTGTGCATCTGATTTTTTTCCTGCCTAAATTTATCCCTGTTGAAGTTCATTTTGTTTGATTTGTCCCAGTTCCCTAATCTGTTAAGATCATTTTGAACCCTGAGTCAGATTCCTGAGGTATTAGCTACCCCTTCCAGTTTGGTGTCATCTGCCAATTTAATGAACACCCTGTTCATTCTTTCACCTATCCCATTTATATGTTCAGCAACAAGACAGAAGCCTGCAGCATCCTATATGTCACTTCTTTCAAGTATGATGAGCAGGGGTAGGCAACCTTTCCCCTTTAAGGGCTGAGGGACTTCAGCTCCCAGAATCCCAGGAACTATTGGCCAACATGGGACTATTGGCCAACATGGCTGAGGCTTCTGAGAGCTGAAGTCCCTCGGCCCTTAAAGGGGAAAGGTTGCCTACCCCTGATGATGAGGAATCATTGATGGGCATCCTTAGCAAGTAACAATAGCAAGTACATTTCTAAGCAGTCTACAATATGTAAGCCAGTTGCCCCCAACAAGCTGAGTACTCATTTACCAACCTCCGAAAGGATGGAAGGTTGAGTCAACCTTGGAGCCCTCTTCTAGGATTGAACATACAATGTTGTGATTACAGGACCAGCATCTTAACCATGCACCACCAGGGCTCTTTGGGGTTTGGTTCATCATTCATCTGTGTATTCGCCATAATAATGTCATTGTTGGGACACTGTCAAAGCTTCACTGAAGTCAAGGCATGCTACATCTACAATGTTCATCTGATCTGCCAAGTTTGTTACAGTAACTCTATCGAGAAACATTTGGTATGACTCCCCCTCTCCAACCCAGAAATATATGTTGTCTCTAGCTCTTATTAATCACACCATTTTTCTCCAACTTCCTGACAGTGAGAGCTGTTTGACAGTGGAACATGCTGCCTTAGAGAATGGTGGAGTCTCCTTCTTTGGAGGTCCTTAAATAGAGTCTGGATGGCCATCTGTTGGGGGTGACAACTGTATTGTTGTCTTTTATTTCTGGGCTAGGGCTTTGCTTCCAAGAGCAACTCAAAAGCAACTCAAAAGGCCAATACGATTCTAGGCTACATCAATAGAAGTATAGTGTCTACATCAAGGGAAGTAATAGTGCTACTCTATTCTACTTTGGTCACCGGGAATGCTGTGTCCAGTTCTGGGCACCACAATTCAAAAAGGATGTGGAGAAACTGGAGCGTGTCCAAAGGAGGGCAACTAAAATGGTGAAGGGTCTGGAAACCAAGCCCTATGAGGAATGACTTAGGGAGCTGGGTATGTTTAGCCTGGAGAAGAGAAGGTTAAGAGGTGATATGATAGCCATGTTTAAGTATTTGAAGGGATGTCATATTGAGGATGGAGCAAGCTTGTTTTCTGCTGCTCCAGAGACTAGGATCCAGACCAATGAGTGCAAGCTACAGGAAAAGAGATTCCATGTCAACATTAGGAAGAACTTCCTGACAGTAAGAGCTGTTTGGCAGTGGAACACACTCCTTTGGAGAGTGGTGGAGTCTCTTTCTTTGGAGGTCTTTAAACAAAGCCTGGATGGACATCTGTCAGGGATGCTTTGGTTGTGATTTCCTGCATGGCAGGAGTTTGGGCTGGATGGCCCTTGGGGTCTCTTCTATCATTCTATGAAAGAAATGTTGTTTCCTTCCCTTGGCTTCCCTTGATGCACGGTGGCTAAGAATTAATCAATCAACATTGTCTTGTTTGGCCATCAGTGCTGAAATATGATTTTAGTTGAGGCTTGTCACTTCCTTTCCCTTAAGGGAAGCTTACCATCAAACGAAGAGATTTCCCTACAGTTTTTTATTTATGCACTCATTGCTGTCTCGCGCTCACAGCAATGAGCACCGAGTGCATGACACACACCCCCTCTTCCTCCCCCACCCCCTCAGATTACTAGCAGGTGATAAATAGCTCTTGCTTTCTACTCCATTTCACCAGGCACAGCTTCTTCCTTGAGGTTTCTGACCTTTTAGTTAATGCCTTTGCAGCACACATCCCCCCCCACCGTTGGCCTCCAGGGAACAGTAATGGACTCACGTTAATTGCCTGGTGAAGGACAGAAGCAGTTTCTCGCAAGATGATTGCTGATCCCCTGGTGGATACAGCTGTCCTGGTCACCGAAAAGACAGATCTCCCAGGCGTACACACGGAAACATACCAGGTCAATTCATCTTGCCTGAGCAGCATGCACAGTAATCAATGCACCAGCTTGAGCCAGTGATTCCTGCCCTGTGATTCCTTTCTCTGGCAAGGCAACTCAGTGGTTGGTGGGAGGCGGGAGGGATTGAGGAGGATGATATATTCTGATTCTCTTGGGGGCAGTTGTCATTTAGAGCCAAAATGCCCTCACAGACCCACAGCATCAGCCAAAAGATTTATAAAGTGAGCCTTCCTTTGCTTTATTTGTTGGTTAGATTTCCAACAACACGCAGCTCAGGCTTGCAAGGGTCATTAAATGGGGGGGGGGGGGATGGAGAAAGATCTGAAACACACATATTTCTGCCATTAGGAATAATAGCAACAACATAATTTGCCCATACCTGAAAGTCGCCATTTGGTAACATGTCATTCTTCTGTGGTTCTGAAATAAAACTATTGAATTGCAATGAAAGGGAGATGTATTCATCATTGAAGAGCCAGCACGGTATACTGATTGAGCATTGGACTAGGACTCTATAGAACAAGGTTTGAATCTTTGCTCGGCCGTGGAAATCCACTGGGTGATCTTGGGCAAGTTGCATTCTCTCAATATGAAGTTGAAGGCTATGCACTCTCTCAGTTTCAGAGGAAGGCAAAGGCAAATCCCCTCTAAGCAAATCATGCCCAGAACCCCTGTGATAGATTTGCCCCATAAGTTAGCCCCATAAAACCCAAGGTGATGGTAGTGGTTTACCTATGACTATGAAGACTAGGGTTCGATTCCCAGCTCAGCCATGAAATCCACTGGGTGACCATAGGCAAGTCACAGTGTCAGCCTTGGGATGGCAATGCTAAACCTCCTCTGAACAAATCTTGCCAAGAAAACCTAGCGATAGGTTCGCCTTAGGTTGCCAGGAGTCAAAATGACTGGAAGGCATACAATGACAACAATAAGTCAGAAATGACTTGAAGACACACAACAATAACAATTCATCATTGAAACTGGATCTGTTGAAGAACATCACCCCAGCCACTTCATTTTCCATCTCGTGTTTCAAGTGTATTTCAAAATCTTGAATCAGTTCATCAAATGTACACTCCTTGATTCTGGAACAAGGTATAGGTATCATTTGCAGAATTAAAAATTCAGTCTAGCATGGAAAGAGGCAATCCTTTGGATAGCTGCAGGCATGGCTTTTAAAAGCTCCTGTTTTTTGCTGCTCCAGAGACTAGAACATAAACAAATGGATTCAAATTACAAGCAAAGGCATGCCACCTCAACTTTAGAAAGGTCTTCCTTACTACAAAAACTGTCTGACAATGGAATAGACTGCTTCAGAGGGTGGTGGACCCTCCTTCTTTGGAGACCTTTAAAAAGAGGTTGCATGGGTAGCTTTCATGAGTGCTTTCATTGTATATTCCTGTATAGTCCTTGCAGCTCTATGATTCTATGATGCTATGAAATTGTAGGGATATTCCTCAGCAGACTTTTAGGCTGGAACTCAACTGTCTCAATAGTACATATTCTCCTCCCAATAAGAATTGAGTGGTTTTACAGTCTCCAGGGCTCCAGAATTTAGAACTGGCAATAGGGTTTTTGCACAGAAAACACACAAAAATGAGAGGGAACAAGGTTAAGATGGAGAAGATCATGCAAAAGGGAAAGAAACCCAAATTGTCCGACATTTCAACCATTTGTGCCCAAAGATGCCAGCTCCTTGGGTCTAATGAAAGCTAGCCAAGTTCCTCATACATCCCAAAAAGGAACCGAACTTCCTCTAATACGGCAATAATACCGATAATTATTTTTCTTTGAAAAGGACAACAGAGACGTGATTCCTTCTCTAGCTGCATCTGCCATTTTATTATTTGTGAAGCCAACAATACAGTGTCAGAAATTCATAGCATGCTGTGAAGAAAATACGCCATCATGCACCAGGAAACCATCCCTAGTTGCCAAGGCAACGGGCAACACGTTTTTTGTGATCATGCACATGGCGATGTTCATTGTGGGACACCACCCGAGATGTCGTTTCTGTGAGCTAATTGGCTATGTATCTATAGAGAACGATGTATTAAAGAAATGTTTCTGTGTTTATTAGTTGGCTTCTCTCCCACCCTTTTTTTCCTTTCCTTTTTTCCAAGCCGTAGATACGTAACCTTAGGCTGGATTTCAATGGGAACAGAGGAGAAAGTTGAGATTGTTTTGCCAGCTTACCAAGCAATTAAGTATTTCTAGACTGACAAAGAATTGGCTTTTGTCCGTCCTTCCACTCTCTCCCTCCCCTTGCCTCCCTTTGCCTTTTTCTTCCAGTGAGATTCAGCAAAATGGACGGCGGCGTTGCAAAAAAACCAGAAATTGGGCCAGAAAAAGGAGTTGCATTCACATGCTGGTTTTGTGGCATCCCATAATGAAAGGTGGAAATGGGACTGGCCAGACAGTGGAACAAAAAGCATTTTAAACAGGTTGGAAAAAACCTGCTGTGGAATCGAGTTGTACACAGCTTCCAGCAGCAAAACCAGGGGTGTAGGCTCCATAAAAGCTCACAATTTTAGCCAGACTTGAATGAAGGGAATGCAGCAGAAGAGAAGATCAGGAGCAAATGCATGCTGTCTTTGACACCTTATTGTATTCGCAGAATGATAAGGAATATTTCACTCATTGCTTCCCCTGCTTTTTCTACACCAGGAGTGTTTATGTCTCTGTGTGTTAAGTATAGGTACATAATCTAAAGAATATTCTTTTTTAAAATATATCAAACATACATAGCAAGTCATACATATTACACAGGTAAAACACAATACAAACAATACATAAACAGGCAAACAGACCATTCATTACTTCCTTGTGTTGGTCTCCGTTTTTCTTTCTCCTTTTCTTAGGCAAAATTTACTCTTGTTCTATCAACAAATAAGATACTCATTTACTCTTATTCTATCCAAACAAATAAGATACTCATTTAATTTTGTTTCCCCTTTGCCTCTTATTTATGAACTTCCTTAAGATTGTCCCGTATTATATCTGATTTCTACTCTTGTTTGAGAAGAACTCATCTTCATCTTTTTTTATATATAGTATGTCACTCCACTTCTTTTTTAGATGATCGTATACTTTTCCCCACTCTTTTAATCTATCTTCTGCCTTTTCTTCTGTTTCATTTGATAGCAAATCCATTTCCAGTAATCTAAAGAATATTCATATTTTTTTCTCAAGCTCTGTGAAAAAAAGGTGCCAGCCACAGATGCAGGCGAAATGTCAGGAATATATTCTTCTAGAACATGGCCTCACAGCCCGAAAAACCCACAAAAAACTTAATTAAAGCTGTTGGGCCAACTGTATTTATATGTGGATTCTTCTGTTATAGTACCCTTCCCATTTTGACTTCCTTATCACTGTTTTTCTATGGGTTACAAACTAGAAATAGGAGTTGTCTGCATGGTGGCCATCAACATGAAAAAAAGGAATGGGTTTTGAAAAGAGGATAAAAAAAAAAAGGATACAGGCTAGCACAATATTTGCATATGATCATTTATCTCTCGGCCTCAGAGGAAGACAGTGGCAAACCCGCCTCTAAACCAAGAAAAACCCATGAAAAGTTTGCTTTAGGGTCACCAGAAGCTGGAAATGGCTTCAAGGGAGACAGCAACAACCAGTTAATCTGGTCACTCTGTGGCAACCATGATGGGAGGGCTGGCAGACAGCATTTTCTCTTTTCTCCCTACTGTGTTCAAAGGGAGATAATTTACTCTGCTAGCCCCAGGGCTAGTTTAGGATTACACCATTTCTTGCAGTGCATGGAGTGAAAACCATGAATCCCACTGGTTCCATGTGGCTTTCAAAATCTTTCTGGATATGCTGCCAGTCACTCACGGAATGATGAAAAAGTCAAACTGCTGCTTTTGGAAGCCTTTAGGAGCAGAAACTAATTAATTAAACAAAGCACAGGGCTCCCACACCTTGCAAAGGATTTTAATAGCATTTTTACAATGCCAGGTTTTGTTTTGATCTTGTATTTGGGATTGGAGTGGGTCCTAGGGGCAAGATAGAATTGCCCCAGGCTCATGGAGCTTATCCATCCCTACCATTGAATGTCAAGGAAACAAAGAAGCTTTGGCTATGGCATTGCCAGCCCCGCATCCATCAAGGGGATGCTGTTGGTGGCACAATGTCACAAGCAGACCCTACTGTAGACAAAGTAGGGCACATCCAACAAGTTGTGTGTTCCTTGATCTTTGGTGGTTGTTGTATGTCCTCCAAAGAAATCTTCCAGTGAGGAGAAGGGAAATCTCCCACAGCCAGAGATCAGTGGGGAGCTGGCTGTTTTTCTAGATCTGAGACCCTCAGTGGTACTTGAGACGGCACTTCTTGATAAAGGAATTCAGCTCCAGATTCCAAAGAGATCTACAAGAATGTTGATGTCTGAAGTCAAGAGCTTGGTTTGCGGAGCTCAGGTGAAGTGCTCAGCACTGTGGAGACTCTTGTGAGGATGGTCTTCCTTGGAAGTACAGAACTTGAGAATTGTTGTTGTTGTTGTTAACTGCCCTCGAGTCGATCTCAACTCATGGCAGCCCTATGGATGAGACATCTCCAAGAACCTCTGTCCTCCTGCTCTGCTTAATTCCTGCAACCGCTTAATACCCAAAGTGACCTCCTTCATAGAGTCCATCCATCTGGCATGGGGCCTTCCTCTCTTCCTACTTCCCTCCACTTTTCCCAGCATTATTGTTCTTTCCAAAGAGTCCTCTCTCTCATGATGTGTCCAAAGTACGACACTCTCAGTTTGATCATCTTGGCTTCCAAGGAGGTTTCCGGCTTGATCTGCTCTAGGACCCATTGATTTGTCCTTTTGGCTCTCCATGGGATCCTCAGCACTCTTCTCCAGCACCACATTATCTCAAATGCATTGATTTTCCTCCTATCTTCCTTCTTTCGTCTATCATGCTAGTAATTCTATATATAAAAAAGAGAGATCAAATTAGTCTGGCATGGCTTGTTTCTCTGAAACCCACATTGATGATTATGATTATGTGATTATGGTGTTGCCTTCTAAATGTTCACAGACTCTCTGTTTCCTCATTAATAATATTTGCCATCTTGAGTTCACTCTGATGTTTCTTGGCCACATGTGTCCCGGTTTCCATCTTTGAAATGTCCTCAGCTCTTCTCACCTTCTATCTATAAAGCACATCCCTGCATTAAGTTATAGTATGCCTGGAGTGCATTAGTGCCCTCTTATTTATTTATTTATTTATTTATTTATTTATTTATTTATTTACAATTGCTGCATTGCTCATTCAGAATTCCTAAGCAGGTCCAGGAGAAAAAAAGGGGGAATAAATTTGTGGCCTGGTAATGGAGTGGGGGTAGGTAGGGAATTTGATCATTTAACAACAAGCCTTCCAGTTCCCATTAAAGGTAATGGGAACTTCAGAAATAGGTTCTCCCCATGGACCCAAGTGAGATCCATGTTGCTTGGCTACTTCAAGTATATATTTCATTTATATTTAATAAGTGAGTGATTGTATGTCAAATTCCTGCTGCCTCTTAAAAATGGCTCCTCGGAGGGTTATGAACTGCAGAGTACAAGGCTATTAACAAAGTAGATATTAAAAAATAGAGGCCATGGCACTTGATGGATAACAATTCAAGAGGCTCTTTAATCTCTTCTTGAATTCCCGTATCTCCATAATGACGTCCTACAAACCCACATTATTTACCTTGATACCTTAGTGCATCTGCAGCTTGGGGAATTGACCTTTCCCATGTTCTAATGCAGGAGAGGCCACTCCATTCTTAAGAGGAGAACTGAATTGAGACTTTCCTTTCACATGCATAGGTCATCAAGTGATGCTGAGCATTTTAAAGGCTTCCTTATCCTACCCCACAGAGAGGAAAATGATAAAAATCAATATAACATTAATCATTCTATATGCATTATTATCCAAGTTAGGTTTAATTTTTTAATGTTACTGTCCACCTATTTTATTATTTGTAAATAGTTATTTGTTGTGCAAAGTGTAGCCTTGCCGCCCTGTGCATACTGTTGTTGTTGTCTATTAATTTATATGCCACATTTTTTGCAATTAATGAAATGGTCCAGTTGTTACTGCAATCCTTGGGGTCTCCTTTCTTAGGGATTAGAATGTACATTGATTGTTTCCAATGTTAAAACAACTTAATAACAACCACAAAAAATAAAAATAAAAAATAAAAATCCAGCTCATTATACCAGGTCTATTTCTGCTGAAGAATCCATTGTCAAAGGCAGGTTTCTACCTGCTTGTAGAAAGGTAGTAAGGAGGATGCCAGTCAACTTTCTGTGGGAAGGGAGTTCCAGGTTTTGGGAGCAGCCACTGAGAAGGCCCTCGCCCATGTTTCCAGCAAATGTTCTTTTGAGGGTGGTGGGACAAAAAGCAGGGTCTCCCCAGAAGATCTCAAAAGATAGAACCATAAAATCAGAGCAGGAAGAAACCACAAGGGCCATTCAGTCCAAGCCCCTGCCATGCAAGAATACACAACCAAAGCAGTTTTGATAGATAGGCAGGTTTGTACAGGAGAGTAGTTCCTTCAAATACCTTGAGCCTTCACTTACCAGCAGAAGGACACATGAACATATGTGTTAAAAATGACAGTGACAACCAGACTCTTCTTGGCTCTGTTCAGAATCATCTCATCAGTGTGCACGCACCAATATTATAGGGAGGAAATTCTATGATAAAGGAGAAGCTTTTTTGAATAACTGCCTTTTGGGGATGAAAGACATATTTTTGCCTGCTGTTTTATTCTGAGTTACAATGTTGATGATCCCGGGTTATGGTCCTTTAATTTTATCGGGAATAGCACTTGGAACTCTACTTTGTGAGGCTTTCCTAGGTTTCTTTCTCAACTCACACTAGTTGCTATGGAGATCAGGTCTATCTGCCATAAAAAGGGAGGGTGAATCTATAAAACTGAACAGCTTGGCTTAGACTGGCTCCTTTCACATTTTAATTTTCTTTGTGCCATTGCTAGGAAGAACTGGAAAGAAGTGTGTTCCTCTGAGGAGAGCGAAGGAAATGACCTTGTGTTTTGGGGGTCAGCATGGATTGTTTGCCCATGCTGTTTGGAGGTTTTGTGGGGGTGCTTGTTGCTTTTGTCTTTGTGCTCTCACTGTGTACATGATCTAAAGCTTCTGCCAAACCACTGACATGCCTGAGGGCAAAGATAGCAGCCATTCATTCTATATAACTCTATATAAATTGGAACTTGGTCTCTGAGGAGAGAGAAAAAGGTGAGCTGAGCTTTAGGGGTAAGTGTTTGTCCTGTCTGAATAGATTTTAGCAATAGCTTTTACATTTCTATACCATTTAATAGTGAATTCAGTGCTGTCTAAGCGGTTTATCGCCAACAAGCTTGGTACTCATTTTACCGACCTATGAAAGGATGGATGGCTGAGTCAACCTTGGAGCCCTGCCTAGGATCGAACTCACAACCTTGTGGCTACAGTACCGGCAGTTAACCACTGCACCACCAAAGAGGAAGAGGAAAAACAATGTTTTTGTGGGCACTTGTAGGAGACTGTAAGGAGGAAGCCTGGACAGATGCACTGCTATGTATATAGGATGATGAATATGGATGCTGATGACCTGCATTTGTAGCAGTGACCTGTGCCATATTTGTTTTCTTCCCAAAGCATCTTCCATGCCAGAAGATTGCCCTATTGGATGAGCAGGTGCAGCAGCTTCTTGTCTGTCTCTGCACTTTGATCCATCAAAGAATTACACAGTGTACTCAAGAATGGAAAATCTAAGAAGAATCTAAGAAGAAATGGGATGGCATTAATAGTGAGGAGGGGTGCGGTGAGAGTAGTCAGGGGATATAATGCAATGCCTTACTAAATAATATCAACCAGCAATATAACCATAATTGAAGTTTATGCTCCAACTACCATGGCAGAAGATTAAGAAAGGCACAGTATTCAGAAAAGTATTTTTGGAAAGTGTGGAGCAGACTTTTCTGGAAAGGCAAGAAAGAGAAGATGCCTCTAGGAGGGACAACAGTTCTGAAACACAAATGTGACACACAAAAACATCCATTCAAATGTAATTTTGATTGGGATGGTCTCAATATTGGTTGCATCGATTTCTAATTTCCCCAGGGCAAGTTCATTTCAACCTACATCCACATAAGTTGGCAAAGAGAGAAAATCGCCCCCTCCAAGTTAGGTGCATTTTTGGTGTGTGCTTTTCCCCCACTAATACCTTTCTCACTAATTGTACATGCATTAATGTATACACTTTTGTAGGCCTATTTTTTGCCAATGTAATTCATTTTTTTGTATAGAATGCCACCATCTCTATCTCTATCTCTATTTATCTTTGTGTGTGTGTCCTTAATCTTGTGTGCATTGTGGATCACGAAATTCCTAAAACTCTGTTTCTACATAGAAGGACATTCTACATCACTAATAGATTCAATAAGTCAATATTATGTAAGTTTGTACAGAAATTCAGAGTTCACTGTTTCTCACACTTCTCCCCATTTTGTGTATGGACACCATAGCATCTTGCTTCATTTGGTAGGCCCTGGTGTAAGTAGAAATGTTAAAAAATTGAATGAAATAAGTCTTGTTATGATTGGATACATCCAAAATTGACCTGGATTGGAAATACTCATCTATCCATTCCTTGGTGGAGCAAGTGGCAAGGTCTTGTATTTTCTGATTTGCTTTTATTGACTATAAAGGCCTACTGTGAAAAAGTATGAGAACTACTCTTGTAGCTACTGACTACCTATAGTATTCCAGACCTGGCAAAGAGATGCTTTCAAAGCACATGGGTTGTTTCATTCACCACCAAATCGGAAGCAGAGCTGGGGAAAGGAGAAAGGGAGGTGCACTTAGCTTTACTGTCCTGGCACAGTATCAGAAATAGCTCTTAATTCCTCCCTGGAAGTATAGTGTCCACATGGCTTTGAAACCATGCTCTCTGGCAAATTCTCTGATCTGCTTTCTGTTTCTGTTCTGAAATAACACATCTGGCAAGTATAAAACAGCAGACATTCTTCACAGGCTTTGGAGGATTCTTTGACTCCTTCATCCTTTTATCTTTGACTGTGCCAAAAACGTAAAACCCTAGCAAAAGAAGTCCTCTGGGTCTCAATTGACTGTCACCTTTCTTTCTCTGATTGTGCCTCAAAGTTCACCTGAAGTAGATAGTCTGGCATCTGAGGAACATTCAATCCACCATATGAAAATTGTGTTTCCCCCCCCCTCCAGTGGCATGCTGTTTCTGTTTTTCCTTCTCTCACCCTACAAACTTTGTGCCGTCCCCATGAATTATTGAGATGGGGCAACAGGAGAACAGTGGAGCAAACTCTTCTGTTCTCATTAGATTTCTCAGCCAGGCCTTTACACAACCATCCCCCATAAAAGTGCTCCCTACTGAAACACTAATCACAGGTGATGGTGGAAATGAAACGTAGAGTTTTGCAAATGATCCTTAGGATAATGGGTGTATTCAAAGGATTTCTAGAAGGGCTCCTTTGTGTGGCTAGTCACGTGTCAGCTGAGCTGAAAGGACTATTTTGCTCAATTGGTCTAAATGCTGGTTAGTTTGTATCACAGCCACAGCAGTTAGCAATTCAACTTGATTTAACTCGTTCCTGTCCTCTTG
>CM034711.1:23350901-23361459 GCA_020142125.1 Phrynosoma platyrhinos | reverse complement strand
TCTTCTGTCTAGGAATCACTAGGTCCTCCAGAGCAACTCTTGCCAAAAGTTGACCATAGAATTGTGCTGGAAAACATAGAACCTCTGAGAGAAAACACTTTTCTAGGCATTCGTAGGTCCTCCAGCATGATTGTGTGGCCAACATCTGGCAGATGTTGACCATAGTTGCCCTGAAGAACCTGGAGATTCCTAGAGAGATGTTTTCTTAGTTTAAAATAATAGTATTTTTTCATTTTTGGTTTTTCCACATTCATGGGGGTCTTTCACCCCAAACCCCAGCAAATGTGGAGGGACCACTGTAAATGTAGTCATGATTAATTGAGGTCCATTGACTTCAGTATATATTCTGTAAGCATGACTTTAGTCTGGATCCAGTACTCTAAGGGTGTAACCTTTTAAAACATACACATACACACAGAGGGAATTTGTGAAATCACTTTCCAATTTGTTAAATATGAGTCCCAAATGCAGTGGTGGGACCTTGAGATCACCTGCAGGAGAGGACTTCTCTTGGGGATCCTCCAACATTGCATGCCTCCAATGGCAACCATGAGGCATTGTTTCCACTGCAAATTTACTCTCGCATTTGCAGAAGCCTTGAATCTGAGAGGGAGAAACACTGGTTCTCAGGAGAATGGCGAAGGAATTTAATTCTTTAATAGCACCTGAGACAGTGAATTGAAGGAGCAAGGAGGTCACGGGTCATGGCAGTAGTTGCCAAGAGACAGGAGAATGAAATAATAGGAAAGGGGGAAAGGAACACATTAAAGAAGCTGTTTCACTATGTGAAGTAAGGTGAACTACATTACACCAGGCATACTGTCTAGAGCAGCTAATTGCTCTTGTGTCTGGGTAACTCAGGTCTACCAGAGACCTGGAGACCTTCTTGACTTTGTAAGCTATTAAATAGAGCAGAAGTTGCTAAAAGCAGAGAGCTTTAAATGCCCAAACTCTTCCTTGCCCAGGCTGTCCCCACCCTTTGTCAACTTGCTTCCTTCTTAAAGCAACACTTCTTGGAATGTACAAGCTTTTTAGCAGGCTTTTTGTCACTACAAAGGATACTATTACCTACCATTAGAGTAATTATTCTGTGAAAAATCAAGACAGTCTTTTTGGTGGTTGGACTAAAGAAAGCAAAGGAAAAGAGGCTGGGAAGAGGATGATAATTTTTTTAGCAAACCTCAGAAATGGCAAAACCAAGTTTATCCAAAGACTACAGTTCTTTTACTCCAAAGGGGCATGAGATCCTTTCAAACTGACACCTTGACTGCAGCTTTCAATAATTTGAAATAATGTCCCTGTAATGTGGTGTTTTGTTTCACCTATTAAAACCACAAGGATAGTGTGCAACAATTGTGCTGGTCTGTGACCGTAATAAAGATTGTATTCTAGCATGCAACAATTAAAAAAAATATATTTCAAATTTGAAACCCTGGGGAGTAATTTTCAACAGTTTGAAAACATATTTAACAGTTAAAAATTGGAATAATTTAACAGTTAATACAGATTAAAAGATTAAATCTCCTGTGCAGATTTGGGCATTGTTAGACCCAAAAGGCATGGGAAAGCATTAAAAGCATGAGAAAGAAGTGGTACCAATTGGACATCCAAGGGAAGAGCATTCTACAACAGGACACTCTCTCCTGTATCCTCATTGCTCCCACTGGTATGATGCAAAACTCATACCCCAGGCAAGTGTTTGAGTGGGGTACGTTGATGTATATATTCTTGTAACTTTAGGAATGTTAAAAAAAACAAACCTATCACCCAAACCACAGGTTCAATGAATTTGCAATGACAGGGTAGGAACATACCACTGCCCTCAGACCCCTGTAGCCATGCATTTGGTGTGAATGAGAAAAGAGCCTACACATGTAGGCTGGTCACCACAATTCAAATAGGATGTTGAAAAACTGGAGCGTGTCCAGAGGAGGGTGACTAAAATGGTGAAGGGTCTGGAAACCATGTCCTATGAGGAACGACTTAGGGAACTGGGTATGTTTAGCCTGGAGAAGAGACAGTTAAGAGGGGATATGATAGCCCCCTTTAAAAATGTGAAGGGATGTCATATTGAGGATGGCGCTAGCTTGTTTTCTGCTGCTCCAGAGAATAAGACCCAGAGCAATGGATGCAAGCTACAGGAAAGAGATTCCACCTCAACATTAGGAAGAATTTCCTGACAGTAAGAGCTGTTTGACAGTGGAAGACGCACCCTCAGAGAGTGGTGGAGTCTCCTTCTTTGGTAGTCTTTAAACAAAGGCTTTATGGCCATCTGTTGGGGATGATTTGATTGGGAGTTCCTGCATGGCAGGGGGTTATACTGGATGGTCCTTGGGTCTCTTCCAACTCTAGGATTCTATGATTCTATGTACATCTCAAGAAGCATGGAGCAGAGCGTAGTATGTGCCCAACTGTGCCTATAGAACAGAGTTTGGAGAAATTGCCTTTTTGGACTACAGCATCCCCACCAGCAGGATGATGATAAGCGTGATGATGTTGATGTTGTGGACTTCAGCTCCCATCAGTCCCAACTAGGATAGCCAATGACGAGTAATGCACTCCAACATCTGCAGGACCAGACTGTGCCCACCTCTGTGTGAAACAATGAATCTGTAGATGGGTCTTATCAGCTGCTTTGCATTCCTTGAATCCTTGGACTCCTGTCATGTTTTCCTTTGCTGGAGTTTGGCAATGTCCCATTCTTGGACTTTGATTCTGGATTCTGTTCCACCTGGCTTGTCTAAATTGCTGGTAGGACTCCATTTCCTATTACTTTGGCACTCTTTCCTGGACTCTGGACTCTGGCTCCTCCTTGCCTACTCTCCCTGTTGGCTGTGTGAGTTTTAACAGGCATTGATTTTGGACTGTTAGAACATGCCACTGGGATGTGCCCACCTGGAATCAGGATAGTGTCTCCTAAAAGCTTGCTTCCCTTGAGTGCAATGGAGGATTGTCTCATATTCCCAGTGTTGAGAGAAGATTTACCTGGAGCTTCTTGTGACTTCTGAATTTGATAATGCTGGGGGAGGGTGGGTATTGTTGCATCCTCTTGTCTTCAGGCTGCAAAAAATGTTTTGGGCAGGACCTTTCATGCTTCTTGTGCTAGACCTACAGAATTTTATATGTGGTTTTTGTTTGTTTTATAGCATGGTGCCATGGCAGTTAAAGTGGTATCAAACTGTGCTATTTCTATATATGCACCCTTCCATGGTGCCCTTCTACATAATTCTGGGATTTGTAGTTTTGTGAAGCACCAGCATGGTCTATGCATTCAAGAGAAGGCTAAAAATATTTTGTTGTTAACTGCCCTCAAGACGATTTCAACCCATGGCAACCCTGCTGGTGAGACATCTCTAAGACCTCGTCCTCCACTGCTCTGCTCAGGTCCTGAAAACTCATACTTGTGATCTCTTTAATAGATTCCATCCATCTAGCATGCGGCCTTCCTCTCTTCCTACTTCCCTCCACCTTTCCAAGCATTATTGTCTTTTCCAATCAGTCTTCTCTTCTCATGATGTGTCCAAAATATGACAGCCTAAGTTTGGTCATCTTGGCTTCCAGAGAGGTTTCTGGCTTGATCTGCTAAGGACCCATTTCTTTGTCCTTTTGGCTGTCCAAGGGATCCTCAGCACTCTTCTCCAGCAACACATTCTCTCAAATGCGTTGGTTTTCCTCCTATCAGCTTTCTTGACTATCCAGCTCCCACATCCATCCATGGGAATAGGGAATACAATGGCTTGTATGGTTCTGACTTTTCTGCTCAGTCGTATATCTTTGCATTTTAGGATCTTTTCTAGTCCTTTCATAGCCATCCTCCCCATTCTTAGTCTTCTTCTGATTTCCTGACTACAGTCACCATTTCTATCAAGGTTTGATCTCAGGTGATGGGAATTCCTTGACTATTTCTATTTCTTCATTGTCTAATTCAAATTTGTGTAGGCTCTCTGTGGTCATTATTTTTGTTTTCTTTATGTTCAACAATAGGCCTCTATTCTTGTCAATGTTTGATCCTAGATATGGGAATTCTTTAACTATTTCAATTTCCTCATTGTCTAGATTGTTGATATTCCTTCCTCCTATTTTCACTCCTTCCTCTTCTGTGTCCAAGCCTGCTTTTCTTATAATATGTTCTGCGTACAAGTTGAACAGATTGGGTGAAAGGATGCAGCCTTGTTTGACTCCTTTGCCAATTGGGACGCATTCTGTTTCTCCATGTTCTGTTCTGACAGTAGCCTGTTGTCCTGAGTACAGATTCCTCATCAAGACTATCAGATGTGTTGGCACTCCCATCATGTCTTTGAGGGCATTCCATAGCCTTTCATGGTCTATGCATTCAAAAGCTTTGCTATAGTTTATAAAGCACATGCTTATTTTCTTTTGGAATTCCCTGGTGCGTTCCATTAGCCATCGTATATTTGCAATGTGGTTCCTTGTGCTTCTTCCTTTCCTGAACCCTAAAACCCTATGATTCTAAGCCAGCCTCAACTTATGACAACACTAAGAATGCACAATTTCCATGAGCCCCAGTCATCAACAGCTTAGGTCTTGCAAATTCAGGATAGCTGTGGTTTCTTAACTGTGTCAATCCGTATGTAAGGCAGTCTTCCTCTTTCCTTCCACTTTACACAGCCTTATTGTGGTTTTGAATTACTCATGTTGTCTTGTGAGATGCCCAAAATGCAATAGGTTCCATTTGGTCTTTTTGGCTCCTAGGGAGAATTCAGGCTTGATTTGCTCTTGGACCAATTTATTTGTCTTTTTGGCAGTTTGTGTTATCCACAGAAACCTCCATCAGGAAATGGTATGATTACCTTTCCAATAAAAAAAGAATGCTGATATTTAACTTTTCTAGGGCTGCTTATGCATATTTTTCACTGAATGGCTGCAGTATGAGCTTTTGGCTTCGCAACTACTTCTACTAGTTAAATAATTTTCTTGTGACGAAATTGAGAGACTCTAGAAAGTAATAACTCTCTATTAGTTCCTTTAATGCAAAAGTATGTGGTAGGATTTCCTTCTTCCGTTATTACGATTATGATTATTTTTTGGGTTTCTAAGTCTACCAGGTGCTACTTTCTGGAGCTTTGGACCATAAATGATTCAGATTCTGTGCTAGAATCTAAGCATTAATGAGGTATCATCAGATAACATGGCATGTTCAAGCTTTGTCAGTTTTTGTAATTGTGCTATTGCGATCCTGTCCATAATAATTTCATTCCAATGTGACACTACCTTTTCATGGTGTTGGATTGTGTGCTCCTTTGAGGCAAGAGGCTATGCTGCTAGTAGGGTCTTCCACATCAGAGAGGCTTTTGCTGAGGAACCAGACTAAATGCACCAAAACATTTCTTAAAAACCCATGAAATGTGGTGCAAAACCAACAATCCTATACTGGATTGGTCACCACCTGGGTCAGCAAGGGCTGTGGTAGTTTTCACAGTTGCTGGACATTAGGTGAAAAGTGGATGATGATGATGATGATGATGATGATGATGATGGAGGATTGACAGTACACTTGTCCCTCCACATTTGCTGGGGTTAGGGACACAGGACCCCTGTGAATGTGGAAAAACTGCAAACAACAACAACAACAACAACAACAACCCTATGTTTTATTCCTTTCTAGGAATCTCTAGGTCCTCCAGTGCAACTCTGTGATCAACATCTGCCAGACATTGACCATAGAATTGCATTGGAGAAGCTACAAATGCCTAGTGGAATGTTTTCTCTAGGAATCTATAGGTCCTTCAGTGTGACTTTTAGTTAAAGTGGACCATAGAGTTGCGCTGGAGGACCTAGAAATTCCTAGAGAGAACATATTAATAAATCTGTGAATAATCAAATCTGCAAAAGTCAATGCCACAAATGTGGAGGGACAGGTGTATATTGCAACAGGCTTATGATAGGAGAAGAGAACCATATAAGTCAGTTGCCTTCCAGTTACTAAGCCTTTCAGACCCTAACTGCAGATTCTAACTCTGGCTTCCATTTCTTTTATTTAAAAAATTATTGACATATTTACAATAACAATACAAAATATTGCATTTTAAAAAGTCCAAATAAAAGTAGTTCACTTGTAGGTATCAATTCATTTTACACATCTTGCTCCATTACACTATCTCCTTTAAATCCCATCCCTGTATCCTTACGTTGCTTATTACGTGATCCTTACATAATACTTCCTTAGACTGACCCTACACCTATTCATATCATGTCTTCAGTTCTGCAACACTCCTTTGTAAATAGCTTTATACTTAAACTCTTCAAGATTATAGCTAATCTTTAAATGTATTTGTTATCAGATAACCTATATCTTACCCCCTCTTTCTCTTTGTTATTCTTTACAAAAAGTGAGAAAAACATAAGTAAATAGACTTTTTAAAACTGATATTTCTTAATCCTGTAGTTTGTCATCTCATATGCCCTTGTGGAAACAACTAATATTTCTCTTTCCGTTCCCAAATTGCCATTTCCCCCCATTTTATTAACATGAAAACCAAAACTTTTCCCCAATCCTTTTACAATCCCACATTTTGGTCTGAATTTACTTTCTTCGATAGATGGCTTCGTTTCTTTTTCTGAAGCAGTGCTGTACACCAGAAGTAGTTACTCATTACCCATACCCATCATTTAGCAATAGTAATATCAAGTACATTTCTATACCACTTATCAGTGCACTTAAGCGTTCCCTAAATGGTTTACAACTGTAAGCTACTTGCCCCCCAACAAGCTGGGGACTCATTTTAGCAACTTCCGAAGGATGCAAGCCTGAGTCGAGCCTGAGCCCCTGGCTGGTATTGAACTCACAACCTTGTCATTTGTGAGTGAGTGGCTGCAGTACAGGCATTTAGCCACTTTGATTTGGCTTGTGGGTCTGATAAGTAAGGGGCTTGCTTTTAGGCTAGAGTGGCTGCTTGGCTGAGATAAATAGTTATTTCCTGACGCTGATGACCAGGGATGGGAAAATGTCTTTATTGTTCCAGGAGTTTGATCTTTCTTGCATACCATTCATTCTGGATGCTGATTTGATGCTGGATGCTCTCTCTAATGGAGAGACTCAGCTTCCTGAGAATACCCTTATTTAGGAACAAAATGTTTTGCCTTTTAGATGTACATTACTTACTTTCCTGGCCAATCCAGGCACGGGATGGGATCGAGATGGAATGAGGGGAAATGGGTTTTATTGCACTCAAAAACACCACCTTTGCTGCCAGCTGACCACCACCCATCCCCGATCCGTGCTGAGCCGGCCGATTTTGAAGTACGGAAGGCTTCCATACTACCAAAATTGGCGGCTAAGTGAGGTTCAGGGATGGGTGGTGGTTGGCTGGTGGCAAAGGCCACATTTTTGTGTGGGATAATACCCATTTTTCACTGTTCATACGCATCCCCAGCCCATGCCCAGGTCGGGCGAAAAATGCGTGTGTGACAATCTCCTATGATTGTTTCTCATATTTCAGAACTGGAGCATGCAGTCTTTTTCTGCATGTTGAGTTTCCCTCAGTTCATTTCAATTTTCCTAACCCATGCCTCTGCATCCTTCTGCATTACAGATGCTGATGCATGCATATACTGCTATAAAAGGAAAACACACCACTATGGAAAAGAGCAATGACCTACAGCCATAACACTGCCCTACATTTTTAGTGGGGGGGAGAGAAAATCTGGAGTGGAAAGCACTTGTAATGACATTTGGTTGTTTCGCATGAGCTCTTGATTTTATAGGTTCAGGAAATAGCTTCAGGTACAATGACGTATTTGTGTGTGTCTGTGTGTGTGTTTGTGGGGAGCTGTTCCATGCATCAACAAGTTTACATCAGCATGTGCTTAATGTTGGTGTGAACTCTTAATTATTGATCCTCCTAGTTAAACAGTAAGGCAGGAGGAAACAGGCAACATTAGCTGGTAATTGACAATATTGGCGAATTAAGCATCTGGCTCCTGACAAAGAAGTAAGGAGTATTTAACCATTTACAAGGATCAATTCCAGATTAATGCTCATTTCACTAGGAAGTGCAAGACATTCGGCAAAAGTATTTTTTACATAATACTTCTGTGACAGACAGAATTGTGGTTGGTTTAGGTACATCCATATAGATTGATTTGAGGACTTAATAATGGAGAGACTCAGGTTCCTGAGAATACCCTAATTTAGGAATAAAATCGCCTTTTAGATGTACAACAATTGGTCTTAAAGTGAAACAAAAGCGATCACGTTAGAATTTTGCAAGTCACATTACATAATGGATTTTAGATTTTTGGTCAGACAGCCAAGTCATCTGGATTCAATAACTAGATTCAATAACTAGTAGATTCTCTAATAATAAACGAAATACCATGACATGTGATATTGAAGGGTTTTGTTTGGTTAGCATTTTTAACAAACTGACATTGACTAGAATCCTTTCTTCTTTTCGATAGTTTACAAGGGGCTATTCTCTAGACCAGTGGTGCTCAAACTGTTGGGGAGGACCCCCAAGGAGTGTGCAAGAATTGCTCAAGGGGAGTACAAGACTTGGAGGCCTGGATCTCTCCTCCTCCAAAACTTCACATTTGTTTTCTCCTGGGGGGAAGAGAAAAGCAAGGAGGGTGCTTAGAGCCTCTGTGCAAGGGAGTAGGAGAAGGAAGAGAGCTATTTCCTTAGGAAATGTTAAATTATGAATATACATGAACATGTGAATGAAAATACGCACACTAAATAAATATTTCTATTCATATATAGGAAGTTCATTTTGTTAGCTTCGGCCCAGCTTTGCTCCATGCTTGATCTCTTCTTCCTACTGCATACATAGACCCATTGGGATGACCCAGGACTGGAAAAGTGGTGAGAGCACAGGTAACCTGTAGGGCAGAGGTAGGCAACCTTTCTCCTTTAAGGGCTGAGGGACTTCAGCTCCCAGAAGCCTCAGCCATGTTGACCAATAGTCCCATGTTGGCCAATAGCTCCTGGGATTCTGGGAGCTGAAGTCCTTCGGCCCTTAAAGGGGAAAGGTTGCCTTTCCCTGCTTTAGGCATGGCTTTCTTGAAATAGGAGGGTGTGAGCATGCCAGTGAATCACCTTGCCTGTTTATACACCCCTCAGACTCATTTGCTTCTTTCCATAGCAGCCTGATTTCTATGAAATAATACAGGCACATGAACACACGCATGGAATCTAGGCTAGATGAAACTAGCTGTCAAATTAGTAGGTCTCTGCGTTGCAAGCATGCATTGTTACAAGCCATTTAAGTTCACACCACCGCAGCCCAGGCCCCATCTATCTTTCTCAGCTTACATTTTAATTGGCTTCTAGTTAAGTTTTTTAAACACTGCAGGACTTGCTGACATGCAGTCTAATACCATGTGAATAATTTATGGGAACCTTTCATGGTAGCCCCCCCTCCCCTTTCCGTCTAATTTGAGCATCGGATAAAATGGTAGTTGGGAGGGTGCTGCAGGAGATGGAGAGAAAGAGAGAGGGAACGAAAGAGTATAGCTGAAGGAAGAAGCCAACTAATCTATTGGTGTTTTGTTTGCTGACTGCTAAATGAACATGGAGGGGGGGGGCAGTTTTCCTTAACACATCTTGACTGCATTTGGGATTTCAGGGAAGGGTGTACAAAGCAGGCTTATTAATAACTATTTTGTCAGAAGAGCACCCAATTAAATTGAATGGGGTTTTATAGCTCCCTCTAGATTTCTTTAAATGCGTGGATTGGAAAGCCTTTAGAGTGCGCACATTGGATAACAAGGGTTCGGCGGTGGCTATTTTATAATAGTTTGTTTTAATGGTTGTTGCTCCTGTACTTATGACTCACCAGCTTGTAAATGTGGAACTTGGCATTTAACCTGCATCCACACGCACACACAATCCAATGTCTTCTCTTCTGTGGAAACCACTACCCTTGCCCTTTAATTTCCTCTTCAATGCCTCACCAGGAGCCAAAGTTTTTTTCATGAGAGATCCTTAACAGACTCTTTGGGGAATTTTATTCTTAGCAGCACGTAAAGCAGGCCAGGTAATTGAGACCTGAGGGATTACCCGCTCTCTTTTGGCAGGAAGGACACATTTGCAGAGGTGTCTTGAATCCATTATTGGCCTGTGTTTCTTCCAACTTGAGAAAGTAGGAGCGCACACCAATTACAAGACCAACCACGATTCAGCATCTTGGAAAAGGGCCTTGTATTGTTCACCCCAATTCAGAGCTGGGTTGATTCAGTTTGATCCTAAAAACCAAGACGAGATCTAGAAATCAGAAAAGCTGTGCCTTTGTTTAACTACCATTGGAAACCAAAATACCCTCCCCTTTTGTAAATCAGAATTTAAAACTGAATGAAATTTATTGCCTATACAAGAGAGCATTATGCCTGGCCAATTTCAGAAAAAACAGATTTTGTGTATCTCTAAAGACCTCTTTCAAATTTTCAAAGGTGGACTACCAATATATATATAGAAAGGTGGACTACCAATATATATATATTTTAATTTTCATATAGTCTTCAAAAACTGAATTTTTCATAAGTATTTCTACTTGAAAATATTTGGAACGTTGTTATAAATGTTTTAGAACCCCATCAA